>JAWNPI010000109.1:18880000-19480000 GCA_035047625.1 Drosophila mettleri
ACATGTCACCGCAGACGCTGGCCATGCGGGCAACAAGGTGTTAATGCGCCTCTATTAGAAGCCAACTACCCCTCGACCAAAAATAAGGAGAAGGAGAAGCAGAAGCAGGGCAAAAAACTGTGGAAAACTGAACAACGCACTTTGCATTTAAATGACGCTTTAAAAAATATTGAAAATGAAAATGGAAATGAAAATGAAAATGAGCGAGGAGCTGGAGGAAAACGCATGTCGCGCACGAGTCTATAAAGGTTGAGCCACACACACACTGGGAGAGTTAAGGCAACTACACTTTTGCTTTTGCTTTTTCTTTTGTTTAGTTTTTCGTTTTTTTTTATGACGTTCCGCGCGGCTGCAGCTTCTCGTTTTTTAGCTTCCTGTCAAAGGTGAGAGCGTGCTGAACATGATTTGGCCACGACCCCGACCCCGACCCCGATGCAGGGACAATGCCGATCAACGGGTCTAAGAAGAGGGGGAGGGGGGAGGAGGAGGATCTCTTGTGCCCAAATCCTGGCCTGATGCGGGCCGCAGGAAATGCAAATGAATCTGACAGATACACATAATTCGTTTTCAAATAAAAGGGTTGCTCCTTAGGGGTTAGGGGTTGCACAGGCACAGGCTTAGCACGTCGCTACCAACTGCTGTTGCTGCTGCTGCCGGTGATGTTGCTCGGGATCGTGATCATTATCATTCAGGCACATCATGATTGCCATAAAAAACGAGGCAAAAGTTGTCGAAAAACGTGCGGCATTTGCCAACTGCTCCTACTTTTTGATGGGCATGTATAGACGCGAGTTGCGCACGCGCCAAGCGCGCATCCTTTATGTTCTGGCTGATACAACTGTTTTGCCTGCCTGCCTGCCTGTCTGCCTGACTGTCTGTCTGTCTGTCTGTCTCTTGTTTGCCCTGCGCCTGGCACGCTCTGATTTTGGCAGCTCGTTGAGTTGATGCTGCTCGCCCGCTGGCATTGTCCTGCGGGAGTTGGGACACCAGCTCCAGCTTCTGCTTCAGCTACCGCTTCAGTCGCTTGCTCGAGTGACCCGAGTGACTGCATTCAAAGCAGCTCAGACGGAAGCGAGCAAAACAAAGCGAAACCAAGTCTCGTCTCGTCTCGTCTAGAGCCAGGAAATGGCAAATTGACCGCCTGCTGCAAAGTGGAGCCAGGAAGTGCGCCAGGACAACGCCACGTATGAGCAATGCCAGAAATAAGGAAAAGACGAGAGGTCAGCGGGTGGGCAGCCACATACTCACACACGTACACACACATAGACACAAAAAAGGGTTGCACAGTAATGGGATAATTGTTGCAGCTTTTTGCCGCATGTTGCCAACGCAGCCGTCGAGTGTCCTGCGGGTTCCTGCGGCGATTTGCATGGCTCGACCTTTGCCTAAGCCTTTCGCTGTATATCCTTTTCTTCTTTTCTCTTTTTGTGTTGTTTCTGGCGTCGTCGTCGGCATCGGCGTGGCCGTTGTTGTACCACAAAGCAAGGCGCGCGCGTAATCCTTTTTGTGGGTGGACGTGAAATTGCATGAGCCGAGCGCATTAGCCATTGATTTCGATATTGAGATGGTAAGCAGGTGGCTTGACACTGAGGCGGAGAGGCGTGGCGTGCATATATATATATATATATATATATATATATATATATATATATATATATATATATATATATATTAAAAAGGGGGCGACACTAATGCCTGGCTTAGTGCCAGCATGAGTCAATAATTGAATGCGAGTGCGGTGAATGCGAAAAACGGACTACAGACTGAATGGACGGATAGACGTGGCCGAGCAAGTGGCGGGGGGAGCTGGCTGAGGATGTGTATTGATAAAATGGGTTCAAGCTCTGTTGTCCTTTTGGCTGACCTGTGACCCGTGTGCCAGTCCCCGACCCTCTAAAAAAAAGAAGAAGAGCTCAACCCACTCACGGCTGATGGTTTTTCATTGTTGCTGCGGTCGCGACACGCTGTGCATTTGAAGCTTTGCCAGCAAATTGATAATTAACAGGATTCACACACCCACACACACATACACACACACACACACATGCGCTGACAGGCGAACAGCGTAAAAAGCGTGTAAAAAATTTTCGTGACATTCGCGAGCTGCGCAACAAATATTTTCATTTTCCCCCCATTTTGTTGACAGTTTTTCACAACGAACTCTGTGTGCGTGTGTGTGTGTGTGTGTGGCTGTGGTAGCTATGGCAGCAGTCGCTTCATATTTATAATTACCAAATGGACAACAATTGGATGCGAGGACAGCCACAGGAGCAGCACCAGCAACAGCAACTTTTGAATGCGAGAAAAAAAAGCAGAGCAAGAAAAAAGCCAAACAATGCGTAATTAACGTGACAGCTACAGATACAAATGTATCTGCAAGCGTACACGTATCCACATCTGCATCCATATCTGTATCTGTATCGGTGTCTGTATCTGTATCTGTATCTGTATCTGTATCTGTAGCTGTAGCTGTATCTACGGCCACTGCGTTGATGTGCTGACAGTTTTGCATTGTCAGGAGTCAAACAACTTTGTTGTTGCTGACTTTTGTTGTTGTTGCCCGTGTCAAAAGCGCAAAGTTCAAGGGTTAAATTGCGACAATGTATGTGTGCGGACACATACGGCATTCTGTTGCGAATGACACGCATCAAGTGTCAAGCTCTGATTGTTTAGGCAAGTTAATCAGTAAAAAACTGATTTTGACAGGTAAAACTACACGAGTGTATTCACATGTGCACTCGTTAGAGTGCTCAAAATGCAGGTCAATGAATAATTAAAAACCGAGCTATACTCGTTGATTGTTTCGAGTGTAGTCACAAGCATTCACCAGATTTGGCCATTCGATCTATCTCGCGGGTATTGATGAATGCACTCATAAGCATAGAATAGAATTTATGAGTATGATCATAGCTATTCATGAATGTATTCATGCAGTTTGTAACTATTATGTATAAAACGATTTATGACACATTCACACCTCATGAATGAACTGAATAAACACATTTCCAGCCATGAGAGAGATTCATAAGTGCACACTTGCTGTGCACTCATTCAATCATTCACTCAATCAACTCGCTAGTCGAAGTCGAAGTCGAACTCGAACGACGCCTGTCGATTGCCGTGGCGCGTGGCCCGCTGCGTCTCACCTTTGACCCCTTTAACCCGCTCGACACGTGGCTCGTTCCGTTGGTCAAGTTATCAACAAGCTGACCGCCTCAATGGTCAGCGCTCGTCCCGATTTCTGAGCCTCCTCTCCACTTCTGACCCCTTGCCCTGACTTAACCCTTTTGGCTATTTCTTGGCATTCGCCTTTGTGCGTGCGTCAAATCCAGCTCGCATTCTCATTCCCGTTCCTATTCACATCCACATTCGCATTCGCACTCGAGTGTCTTGTGTGCTTTGTCCACTCAAGTGGTTTTTTATCCTCTCTCTCCATGTCTCTCTTTCTCTGCCTCTCATTCTCGCGCATTCCTTTGCCTCTTTAAATTACCCTCTAGGGCAGCTCGACTTCTGTGGCTGCTGACAGCTTCTGCTTTCTGCTGCTTTGTTCAGTGTCCTGTTGGGCTTATCCTTTACCTCTCTTTATCCCTCTCCCATTCCTGCACTGCCTCTCTCTCCTTCCCTCAGTCCTTGCTATTGTTTTTATTGCTGTCTTTTGGCGTTGGGCTTTGGCTTTTCATCAGCTTCATCGTTCACAGCATTTGCATTGAAAAATGTCAAAGTCAAAGGGCAGCAGCAGCAGCAGCAGCAGCCGCAGCCGCGTGACAATCGAAGCTGTCCCTCGCTCTCTCACTCTCTCTCTCTCTCCCTCTGTCGCTCTCTGCTCGCCTGTTGTCCGAGTGTCCTTTTTGGTCCTGCTGCACTTCAGCTTTATCAGCCGTTTTGCGCTTTGATGTCGCCCACGCTTACATTTTTTTACTGCATGTCCTTCAACATTCTCTCAGCTGCCTTTTTTCTACTTTTTTTCTGTGTCGCAGGACAAAGCGTTTTACAGCGCAATTGGTCAAAAAGGTCCTGTGAGCAGCTGGTGGGGCAGGGGAAGGGGTTTGTTATGTTAATGCAGCTGCAGCTTATCGCGCGCTCAGCAGCCCCGCGGCCCGATCAGCCAGGATTTATGGACAGCCGCGAGTGCACATCCTTTGACACACCCACACACACCCATATACACATACACACACACACACGCACTTCAAACACATTTTTAGTACACATTTTTGCCGCCTCGTTTGATCTGCAATTTTATATATTTTTTTTTTTTCATTTTAGCGCTGGTCACTAAAGCTAGGCAGGGGGAGGGGCAGTAACATGGGGCGGGGCTTTTAATTTTGATTACGCAAATATGCGAATATAACAGAGATGCCACAAAATGTGGGCCCGCTGCTCACCTGTATGCACTGTGTTGGCCTCGGCATCGACGAGCTCCATTTTGGGTCGCTTGGCCAGCGGCTGTTGGCACTCGTCGCCCGCCGGCAGCACTTGCGACAGCTCCAGTTCTTGCGGCCGCTCCTGCTGCTCCTCCTCGTGCTGCTGTTCTTCTTGTGGCAGTTCATCGTCGGCGAGTGGCTCCTGCTTGACCTTCGGCTTGTCGTCTAGCAGCGCGCAGTCCTCAATGGCAGAGCGTCCGATGTGAACGTCCTGCTCGCCGGACTGTGGACTGTGTGGTTCCAGAGGCAGTGCTTCGCTGTCTGCCTTGGGCGTTGTATTGTCGTTCTCTGTGAGCGACATTGAGGTGTTAGTGTTAGTGAGAAGCCGCTGTCAGCTGGTCAGCAAATACTTACCATCCACCAGGCGTTTGGGCGTGCTACTTGCTCCGTCGGCTAGCAGATCCGCCGGACTGGGCGGTGGTGTGTGAATGCGTGAGCCGCTCGCTGCGCTACTCGCGACAGCAGCGGCCGCCGCCGCCGCAGCAGCAGCTGTGGCCGCAGCGGCGGCAGCGGTTGCGGTGGGTGGTGCAACACCAACCGGAGCCGATTTGCGACCTGTGATTGGCGCCGATATCGATGGACGGCGATTGACCAGGCTCAGTGGGCGACCCTCATCGGCATCGCGATCCATGCTGGGCGCCTGTGTTGTGCACTGGCCATAGTTCTCCTTGTTGCACTGCAAAACCTTGTGCTGTATGAAACGGACAATGTCCGACAGCGCGAAGGTTTTCTGGCATGCGCCGCACGTGAGGATGTCCTGCGCGGCAACGGCATCGTTCTCTGTCGAGTCGGAATCTGCAATGGGCGAGAGAAATTTGTTTTTAGCCAATTTCGACTTAGCCAGCGTTATTCAATTGTGGCAAGTGGCGCTCAAAATATTTATTAGCTAAGCTGCCCCTCCTAACGCTACCCCATTACCCTGCACCACCCGCTGTGCGGGCTGTGTGACACTTTTGCACTTGCAGTTCGTAAATTTTCTAAACATTTCTCGCTTTTATGTCCTGCGAATGCTGGCCATCAATTCTGGCTTAATGCGCCGCCAAGTTAACCACATGAACTCCGCTCGGTGGTTGGCTCCGTTGTCTAATTTACTTCTGCTTCTGCTGCTTTTATGGCAGCAATTCCCATCCGATTGTCATGAATAATTGCGGCTTGCAACATCTCTTATTAAAGACCGCAAAAAGAGTGAAAAAGTTAGGCTAGAATCCTTAGTTAAACCGAGGTTCTGAGTAACTAATGGAGCTGAAGCAGTTGTTGCAGTCAATATCGATGAAGCATGTTATCGATAATTTTAGCATTTAGCTAATCAGAGTCTCTATGCATTAGGCAAATAGCAATTGGCAATTGACATTCACGCACAGCTGAATGTGTCACAATTGATTTGCAGCAACAAAATTTACGCCTGGCAATTTGGCTGGGTTTTTACGCTGGCAAAGTAGTTGGCAGCACCCATGACCAAATGGCAGCTATGACAGGCCTGCCCAAAGGCCTGCCCCACCTCCTCCTCCTCCTCCTCCTCCTCCTCCTCCAACACTTATTTACATACGGACACACAGCTCTGGGCGCTGATAAGAGGGCGTGCTACTGCCGAAGTAGCAGGGGTCCGCGCGGGGCTGGTGCGGTCCGCTTGCTGGTTAGTATTACGCGAATCGACTAGCTTGCACTTTAATTTATGTATTTGCGCGCGCCCAAATAAAGCGGCAAATGGCAAGTTCACCCCAGCGAAAACCACACTCAATCGAATGTAATCTAAGCCCACGCCTGCCCCCCGCTCACCACCATTTGCATGTGTGTGCCTGAGTGTGTGTGCAGATATATGTGAACATAAATTCCAGTAAAATGCCGAAAAATTTGCGAGACGCCTGCAATTAATTCGAGTCGCAATGAACTCGCAAAAATTGCTGCCAATTGTTTGTGCCACGGACCAACAAGAAGAAGAGGAAGAAGAAGCAGAGGCAGTGACAGTGACAGAGACAGGGACAGGGACAGGGGCAGCTGTGGCTATGCCTGGCCTCGGGGCTAGGCAACTTTTGGTAATTTATCGATGAATTTTGATTGACCAAGCAGCAAGAACTTTACGCCCCAGCATACACAGAAACAATAAGCAGAAGAAGAAGAAGATGATGACGAAGAAGAAGAAGAAGCAACAGCAGCCGCAAATTAGCCGCCAGGCACACTCGACCAACAAGGGTTGTGGGTCAGGCAAAAAACTTGATTGAAATTTTGTCAAATTGACAAAGTTTTCCTCACTTTCCCCAATGTGTGTTTATCATCGGTCAATCAGAGCAATACGAATCAAAATTGACCCGAACAAGCCGAGGCTGAGGCCCATTCAAACTAGGAACAATGATAAGTTTTCGTTTCTCTCTCGATTAACAATTTATTCATTTATTCCTATTTTTATCTACTCTTGATATTCCTTCTCTCTTTAATTATCCTTAGATATTTTCGCCTTGCTCTTAAAGCTTGACAGTTGTGGCTGCGCCCTTAGGCTAATTGCTCATGTTTTATTACGCACAGCCAGTACTCACGCGTAGGATTAGAGTCAAGCCCAGCGCCACCTTTAGTCCAGCTCCGCCCCCTGCTCGAGCTGCCTTGACTTTGTCAATTAGCTGTCGCAACATTCATAGCAAAAAAACCAAAGAAAAAAATAAATATTTATTGACGCGCTGTCGTTTGCCACTTGTCAAGCTTGTTGCTGTTGTTGTTTGGGCCAGTTTGAACAATTTGCGGTTGCCCACACACACACACGCACACACACATCGCCTAATGCGCCCTGAGGCGTTGTTCAACTTTTTTCTCTCCTATTTTTTTGGCCACGTCCTTTGTCCGTTTTTTTCTGTTGCTGCGTGTGTCCACCCCCGCCTGCTGCCGCCCGCTCGTTTGCTATTTTTTTATCAATTGATTGTCCTGCGACGGGGTGACAACAAGGTCCTCACACTCACACACACATGCTTTTATTTAGCTCATATTATTATTACATGTTTATATATATTCTATTTTTTTTGGGTAATTTTTTTGATTGCTTGGGCGGACCTCGGCCCGCAGCCCGCTGCCCGTTGCTGACTTCGCTTTTGGTTTCTGTTTCAATAATAACAACAATAAAAAAAATATGTTTTCGCTTCCCCTCGTTGGCCTATTGACATTCGCTTTTTATACCCATTTTTTGTTGTTGTTGTTGTTGGGCATTTTATTTATTGATTGGCGATCATTGGCGTGAAATCGACGCAGGACGCAATTAGCCGCCTGTCTGACTCCATGAATTAAACATGTGTTGTTGTTGCTAGTTGTTAGCCGCCGCTGCTGTTGCTGCTGTTGCTGCTGCTGCTGCTGTGCGATTGGCCAGTGGACAGTTAGCGGGCAGGTAAAACTGACTTGTTACCTGCTTTCGTGTTGTAGGCGTTGCCGCACGCTCATTTGAGACTGGCAAAGAGAGAGTGTTTGACTTACGCTACGAGTATGTGCCGGCCAGAGGCAACAGGGTAGGGGGCGTCACTATTTGACTAAGCGATTAGATTAGATGAGTGTGTGTGTGCGTGTGTGGAGAGAGAGATTAACGCGCGCGTCTGGCAAAAACTAGGTAAATATAAATAATATACAAAACTTATTGACAGCTCCAAAAAGTCTGCTGCAATATTAGGAGCGAGCGAGTGGAGTGAAGTGGAGAGGGGAGAGGGGCGAGGGTTGCAACAGCAGCAGGCAGCGACAGCAGCTGCTGGCCAAAAAGGTGTATCGAAAGGGTGTTCAAAGTGCCAGCAACTGTCAAATGTCAGACAGACGCTGACAGTCGCCTGACAAGTGTCAACAGAAGGTAGCTCTAACTCTTTGTGTGCGAGAGAGTGAGAGTGAGAGTGAGAGTAAGAGTGAGAGTGAGCTCACGTGTATTTGGCGAATATTTCATAAAGTCAGCTCATAAATTGAATTATCTGCACAAAAGGGCAAAAAGGACACAACCTAAAAAGGGTTCGCCATACACACACACGTAGACAAAAGCGCAGCCGACAACAGCAATTTAAGCAGCCAGAACGAATGCGCTCAACACCCCCTCCAATCGCGCCTGCCCCACCCAGCTGCCCCTCACTTGACCAGCTGCGCTCGCAGCCGAAAACAGTTTCGAAAATCTCTTGAATTTCTCGCAAAAATGTCTCTGATGTCATCGCATATGTGTAATTAATTCAGCTGCGCCCCAACCAACTCTCTCTGTCTCTCTCTCTCTCTCTCTCTACACACACACATACACGCCGAGACAATAAATAAATTGAAGTGCGTCGATTTGTAAACCGCGCAGCTTAAGATTTATTTACGAGCTGCTGGCAAAAGAAGAAGAAAAACTATCCTGCGGCTATTAATATGCGTCCAAGTGTGTGTGTGTGTGCGCCAAGTAGCACAATTAAGAATTAACATATTAATAGGACTTTTGCGCAAATTATCAGGCAGGCACAAATATGAAACTCGAGCAGGACTCAGCCACAGATACACAGTCCAAGATACAGATACATTTGCGGCATCGCTCTGTCTCTTTCTCTTTCCTTCTCTTTCTCTCTCTTACTCTTACTCTGTATGTCTGCTCGCTTCGTATTTTTGTTATTTATAACATTTTCATGTTATTGACTGCACGCTGCGGCGACTGCCCCACAAATCCGCCAACCCCATAGAGCCCACGGCCTCCCATATTCTGCCTCCCTCGCCATCTTCATCTCCGTCTCCTCTTACTGCTGCTAACCCCGTTATAGCTGCGGTTGCAGATGCTTCTGCTGTTGTAGGCGTGGCACAGGCAGAAAACAATACGTTGATTGTGCTAATTTATGCCTCCATCCCCGCCCACACACGCACACGCACACACATACACATAGACACACATGTGGAGCAAAGGACGCGGTTTATGGCCAAAAAGGTTATGGGCCAGTCGAGCCTGGCTGCGCGTCGCCGTTTAGCTGGAAAACAGGCTGGCCATAAAAACCAGGCGAGCGCCACACGGACGACTGTTTTTAGGTGCCCACAAACACACACACACACACTCGCAGGCGCGGACCAAATGAAAAATGGCGACTGAAAAATAGCGGAAAATTGTTACGTGGCAGAAAAGCAGCGAGAAGAAAATGAACCAACCAAATGTGAAGCAACTGCAGCAGCTTTGATGTGCGCCCAGCGGAAGGTCAGCGCAAATACTGCAACACACACACACACACACACACACGTGTATATACATATGTGTTGGAGCTTGTAAAGAAAGCTTAAAACTCTTTAAAGTCAAGGTAAAGCTGGAAAGAAATATATTCATAAGGAACTCCAAGCGAGGTCCTTAAGAGGCCTTTAAAGAAATCTTCAAGGGACGCTCGAAAAAATGAAAAGAAATGAAAACGCAGTTTAAGCTCAATTATGAAAAATTACTTATTTTTTTTAATCACATTCCTAGTATTAAGTCATATCCCAAATACATATATTTCATTTATATTTACTATTAATTTTTAGCTTGGCTTTAGTTGCTGAATTGAACTCAACTGAAGCTGAGTATCTGACGTCCGTTTCGAGTTTTATTCAATTAATTTATTAAGCTAACAATGTAGACAAATGTTAAATAGAATAAATAAATTAAATATTTCTACATATGCGCATATAAGAAAAATAGTTAAAGAACTCAGGCGCTCTCTATTCTAATGCTTTTACTTGAAATATTGTTTTGATGTTTTCTTTCATTTTTATGAAGTGGCTGAAGATGTGTAAGAAGCAGAGCTTATTATGACATCAAGTGCTCCATTTGTCGAGTCGTTGTCTATAGACAAATAAATTATGTACTAAAAAACAAGTTATTGTTGTTGTTGTTGTTGTTGAAAAGAAATGCTGTGTAAATATTTAAAAATGCTGAGCCACATTTTGTTTGTTGTCGCCTTATTGTATTGTTTTTTATTATTATTATTATTATTGTTGTTGCTGCTGCTGCCTCTTTTGTTGTTGCTGTTGGGTTTAGGCCAACGGGCTGCTTTTTGAGCTCATTTAAAAAGTTAACGAACAAAAAGCAAAAACTGACAACGAAGCGGGACAAAAAAACGAAAAAAGGTTAAACAAATTCGAAATTTTTCGTTGCTATTGCGATAACACATACACACGTAAGTACCTCAGCGGGGGCGTATGTGTGTGTGTCCACTACACTCACACACACACAGACCGAGCTTGACAGTGACAAAGCGACGTCAGGCAGCTGAAAACTCAAGCAAATGTGGAGGCCTCTCAGCTGAGCGGGGAGGTGGACGGGGAGGGGGACCAGGCAACGGGGAGGCATGCCTTAATTTGTTTAAACAAATTACGTGGATAACCAGCAGGCAGCGACTAAAGGTGTTTCTTTCATTTCTTTTTATTTTTTGAGCAGCTGAAACTACAACAAACACACACACATATGCAATTGCCTATCCCCCTGTGTCTGCGTGGGTGTCTTATCAGTTCGCTGGCGGCCAGCGACGCGTCGCCGTTGCCATCGCCTCCGTCGCAAAGTGTTTTAGCATACAAATTTGGTTTTATTTGCCAGCGTTTTTGTTACCTGGTGCCCGCTGCTCTGCCGCTGCCCCCAACTGGAGAGCGGCAGTGCTGCTGGTGGCCAGGTGCCCCTGGCATAGTCCAAGGGCAGCGAGGGAGCTTCCACAAGCCACTAACTTGCATGCGAGGGTGGCGCAGCGGTTAGCCAAAAGCCAAACACTGAATGCTGATAACACCCGCATGTGCTGCCCGACTTCATACCCATGCCCTCCATATCCACATCCACATCCACATCCCCACGCTGCTGCTAACATAACCCCATAGCAGTGTATCAGTGTGCGAGTATGTGTGTGTATCTGGACAAACAAACAGTCCGCCAGGTTGAGTTTGAGTGAATGAGCCATATGCAAATATAGGCGGCCTGGAAGCGAGCATTAAATGTGGTCACATATTCAAACACACACACACTGACACACTTACACTGTGTGTATTTATATATTGTGCTCTATATGCCTCGCAAGAACAACAACAATAAACTGAGCATTGTGTGTGTCAAGCCAAAAGCTGGACACACACAGCACCCGAGGACTGTTGGTCTATATATATATACATATATATATATATGTATATACATTTAAATATATACATACATATACATATATATATATATATATATATATATATATATATATATATATATATATATATATATATATATATATATATTTATATATATAACTTATATATATAGCTGGGTTACGTTTATCGGGGACATATATACTATATACAATGGTAAACTGAGCTGATAAGCTAAGGAAATGAGCCCAACGCCGCGTAGTCAGTCATTTGTATTCCAGTTACATTTGAAAAAAGCAGACAAATTATCGATAACTATATCGATAAGGTGCGCTTTTGTGTTTCAAGAAAGTGAAGCTTTTAAAATTTTGATTTCTTAACTGGCCCTCTTAGACGTCTCTAAGCAGAGCATTGTGACTACAATACAGTTGCTGTTCGTTAGATGTCTGGTTATCGATAGCTTTATCGATAACAGCAGCTGTACAAGTGCCAATTGGCCACGCTGACAATCATTTATAGGGCTTGCGTGTGGCGGCGATGGGGCGGTTGTGTGGAGAGGCGTGGCAGTGACAGCCGTCAGAGCGGCCAAGTCCAAAAGACCTGGCCCGCTGTTTGCCTAGTGGCATGAAGCGTAGCTATTGTAAATGATAAGAGGCTGTTGTTGTTGCTGTTGCTGTTGTTGTTGTTGCACGCTTGCGACAATGTTGTAATGTGGAAGTTTTACTTTTAATTTTTCCAGGTCGCTAAAATATTTGTATTTGTATTTGTGTTTGCATTTTGTGGTGAGACGCGCGGCGCGCAGTTTGCCTTATATTCACCCGAAATGTCAACGGCGACAACAACAACGGACATGCCATATGTAAATAGGCGCGATCTATATAAGCACGTCTATGCGTACGATTACATATGGCATGGGCATTGGAGATAGGTTGGGTCTGTGCCATATAAGACCTGGGTACACATGAATGTATCTTAGATTGTGTGGGTGCGGGCGTTCTTGTTGTTGGTCTGCTCGCTAACAGGCGCTTATCAAAAGTTGAAGAAGAAGTGGAAAAAAAGACACACACACACACACACACAGTTTTTACTTTACTGCGCTGTCGCTGCGTCTCCCATGTGGAGGACGGCGAATGATTAAAGAGACAACAAGAAGAGCCGAACAACCGGAAAGGTGAAGAATTCTTGGAAATGCTGCAAACTATCTTGAAAGATCGTCTATCTCAGCGCGACTTATTACGCGCAACATTGCGTTTTGATAAGCAAACAGCACACACTGGCACGCCCACACGCCCACACGTCCACACGCCTGCACGTCCCCTACTCATTGCGCTACCAGAATCTGTTCTAGTCAATGCCGAAACTATTTTGGTACACTTACGGCTCAGCGAACGGAATCCATGATCCTCACTGATCGACAGCATTTTGTTGTACATTTTGTAGGCAGTTTGTTTTTTCTCGCTTTTCTCGGAGGAATATTCACTTTGTCATTTAAAAAAAAAGTATTTGTTTATTTCTTAGTGTTTCAGTTGTTGGCACATCACAAAAAGATATATGCTATCAAGGCACCGCGATTTACACACACACACACACACGATCGTAGGTAATCCAAGTGTCCTGCGCTGTGTGCGGAGCCAACCGAAAAAAAAAAAATGTTTTGAAATTTTCGCACGTGTAACGGTTAAGTTGATGCGTTTATTCGTTCAACTTTGCTGAATGCGTTTTTACGTAGTTTCTCTCGTTTAGCCTAACAGGATCTTGAGCGCGTCCTCTGGTCTGTACGGGCTGAGCGCGTGTGTTGTTGACCCCACAGAGGCTTCACGTGGACTGACAATCGAAAGTCTTCCTGTGACGGTCGTCGACGGTCCTGCCCCTGTCTCTCGGTCTCTGAGGCTGTGCGGTCGGCGTCGACGTCGACTTCACAGTGACTGCGTGTGTGAGTGCGAGTGTGCGGACTGCGTTTGCCCTCGGTCCGTGTGCGGGACACACGAGAAAAACACAGAGGGAAAAAAATACACAACAAACACAAAAAAAAAAACGTGTGTGAACGCACACTCAAACACACACACACACACACACACAGACGCGGGGTAGTTGCTGCTTGCTTCTCGCTCGCACTACACACACTCGCGAGCGTGTGTGTGTGTGTGCGCTGCGAGTGGACGTCGACTAAGAAAAAGGGGGATGAAAACATCTTTGGACTCTGCGGCTCTGCTCCCTCGGCCAGCGCCAGCGGCAACTGCGCTGCTGCTGTCAACGTTCGCAGCCAGCGTCGCTGTCAACGTCGCGCGCTTTGTTTGGCGCTCCTTCTGCTGTTCTCTCCCCCACCTCCCCTTTCGACGGTCCATCGCCAATTGAGCTGTTACACAGCGGCGGCAACAACAACAACAACAACAACAACAAGAGCATGCAAGCGGCTAATGATAACTGAAGATCTGAAGGCAACAGGCTGACAGAGTGCAAGAGAGAAGGAGAGAGAGAGAGACAGAGAGAGTTGTGGAGAGGAGTGAATCAGCAGCAAATTCATATTGTATTTCTATGTTTTTGAACAATTATAAAATTTCAGCTTCAAAGGTAAAAACATTGCAATAAAATATTTTCTATGATTAATTTTCAATCACAACTATTTTGGTAGGACTAAACACCTATTTACATACATGAGCAAAAGTCCGCAATAGATCTACGAGAAATGTCAATGTCTAACTAATCTATTGTTATTCCTGAGCTGTTCTTGTTTAACATTTAGTACAGCTGTGTGTTTATGCTAGTCTGTGTCGGCATCTAATGCGCACATTTGACACAATCTTAGCTCTGCGTAGCCCCATGCTTGGGCTGTTCCACTTGGCTGGCAACATCTTTGATGTAGCTGGGAATCCTTGGATTGCGCATCCAACTGAGTTGAGTTTGTTGCCCTCTGCGCAGTGTTAAGGCATCTGCGCAGCTATCAACAAAGCGGGCGAGAGAGAGACAGAGACAGGGAAAGAGAGAGATTTTGCGCTTGGTCCATATGGAAGCTGCGCAATAAGCGTGGCGGCCAGCCCCGAAATTCTCGATGCCCCGTTAGCCCCGACTGGATCTGGATCTAATAATAGACGATGCTCAGCTGAAAGAGCGAGCGGGATGCACAGTTATCGGGCAGCGGATGCCGTAATACTTTTCTATAGAATTTTCAGCCAACAGTTGTTGCTGCTGCCGCTGTGTAATGTGCATGTGTGTGTGCGTGTATGTGTGAGTTTTTTTTTCTATAGCTTAATCCTTTTCGGGGGGTAAGAAATGTTTTTTGTTGTGTTTTTTTTTGCGCGCGCATTTCTTGCAATCGCCTTGGCCCAGGAGACGGCTGCGCAGGCGCCGATCTGAACGCTAGGGGTAGGCCACGGTCACGTCTTGCGTGAGCTGCGCAGCGTGTAAAAGGATGCTGCTAATGTCCTGCCAGGCGGCGTACATAATAATAAAAAAAAGAGAAAGAAAAAAAAACGTGTCCCTGCTTTGTGCGCTTAATCAAATGCCATTCAATGCGAAATGGAAATGGGAAATGGAAAACGTTTCCTCGCTCTCAGCTGGCTGGGGGTAAGGGTGGGGGTAGGAGGTAAGGCAAGAGCCGCCTTGCAATTTTTTATGCAATTTGCTGATCGACGCCTGATTTCTGATTTTCTGAATTTCGGTTTTCTTTTCTTGAGTTGTTTTTCTTCAGCAGTTTTTTTGCAACCCCGAGGGTGCCTGCTTGTGGATCGACAGCTCCTTTTTTGTTGCTGCCTTGCCAATTGCTTTGTACCGTGTGTTCTGGCCAGGTAGGCGCAGACCGGGCTCTCCACCCCTCCGATGTCAGATATGTGTGTGCGTGTGTGTGTAACGGCATTTTTTTTCTATGCAAATTTTTTTATATTAATTTTTTATGCCCCGCGTGCGTGTCCTGCTAGCATGTATGCGTGTGTGTGTCCTTGTTGTGTTGTTTTTTGCTCTGTGAGCTGCTTCTTATTGTTTTTTTTGTTCGTCCTTCTTTTTTTTTGTGACTGTCAGTCTTTGGGTTCCTTGGGTGGTGGCCAAGATTTTCCCAAGATATGAAATATGCAGGGGAATGAGGCTGAGACTGATGCTGAGGCAGGGCGAAAAGGGAAGGTAGCAGGGTAGCCGTTGTCACATGTGAGGCAGACAAGGTTTTGCATTTGATTTAGGCAGGACGACCCAGAGCCAGGACCCTCGCCGGCTGTGCGCGACTTGTCCTTGCGCATTGATTACCGTCGCTTTTTTAATTCAATTCAACAATGATAAAAAAGAAGCTGCCGCTGCCGCTCCTGCCTGGGTGCAAAGCCCGATAAAAAAAAAACGTAAGAAAGGACGACACACCCTGACAGGAGCTGCGTCCCGGGCCAAGCACCCAAGACGGGCAATTGTCGTCTCCGGTTCTTTGTGCCCCGTTTTCCGTATGCACATCATCATTTCTATATTGCGCTCTGTTATTTCAAGCAGTTTTCGTTTAAATGAGCAAGTCTTCACAAAAAATGCATTCGTTTTTAACGGAAAATTTATGAGAACTCGCATCGGGTTAGCGAGAGGATGTGCCAACCCAACCAGCTCTTAACTCTTTTCTGCTCCTTTTTTTTGAGTATTTTTTTCTTTTGCATAATTTGAGTCTTGGTTTACCGTTGCGTGTTGTAGATAGAAATCCATGGAAGAGCTGCGCATTTGAAACAAACCAAATAGATCTGAGGAACAACAGCCGTGTATTGGCAACTGTGTAAAAATAGGGTAAAATAATCAAAAAAAAAAAGGAAAAGAGTTTTGGATATTTGAGAAGCGAGTAGAAAAAAAGCTGATGAAAAAAACTTGAGGGAAATGTAACGGCTCTTTGTAGAACTTGAACGATTAAATTAAAAAAAAATATGTTTCGTTAGCTCACAAAATACGAAAGATTAAAAATATGTATAAAAATGAAATATACTAATATAATATATATATATTAGTAAATAATATTTGAAGAGTGGGCAAAATATTGTCAATGCTACGAAAACACTATTGGAGCTGCATTTCATTAAATAGCAAAAATCTGCTTGCCATGGGCTCTCAGGGTGTATGAAACCTGCTTGACCTGTGCAGGACTTCAGCACAGAGAATTCGCTTAGCTGCTGTCATAATCAGGCGTATCAATCAGTTTTTCCCATGCACACAATTTTTTTCTTTTTTATATAGGTTTTCCTTTTGAAGTGCTTGTCGCTTTGCTAATTCCCAGCAACAATGAAGGAGACAGAGAAAGAGCGAGAGATATAAGCAGTTAGAGAGCGAGAGGGGAATAGACGTGTCATAACTGAGTCTTATGCATAATAAACAGCGGCGAGGGAGTCTCTATACATGCACGGGTTTCAAAATCTCAAGTCCGAGTTCCAGCTCGAGGCCCATTCAGAGCTCGTCAAATCAGTTTTTGACAATTATTGTTGTAGGTGCTCCGTTTGCTTTATGTGCAGATCATCGTGCCGATCGTAAGAAGCAGGATGATCGTCATCATCATCATCATGATGATGATGACGATGATGAAATGTTGTCATTGGACGTGGACACAGGTCGACCGACACCGGACAACTGAGGCGCACGTATGGGACCGAACTACAAAAAATTAAATGAAAAGAAAAAGAAAGCAAACTAAAGACGCAGACGAGGCTGACAATCAGATACAAAACACGCACCGATACAGATACAGATACAGATACAGATACGGAAACAGCTACAGCCACAGCCACAGCTACAGATACACAGATATCTCAGATGGAGTTGGACGGAGACAAAGTGTCCAAAATAGCTGCACGTTGAGCAGCGTCCAGCGTATTGGACATGCCAAACGATCGTACACACCCGCACACACTCACACACACAGACAGCGTTTGGGTCTGTTTGCGTTGGTCTCTTGGGAGCGTCTCGCTTACTGATGGGATCAAGACGCGACGCATTGACACGCAGATTGTGCAACTGCCCAGGCAGACTGGCAAGAGCGGCAACAAAGCCGCATGCTGCACATGTCCAACAGACAACAGGCAGCAGACAACGCCCGCGCCCCTCCCTCTCTCTGCCGGAGACACAAAACTTTCTTCAATGTGCGCCGCAAGAACGAAAATGAAAATAGAAAAAATAAGCTGCCTAGGGCGGAGGTAGTGGAGAGGAGGGGTGGGTGAAAGAGAAGGGGGTCACAACAATTACTCCAAGTGACACATCTTCATCTTCATCTGTAGCTGCGGCGTGTGTGGACGTGCTCCATGCGCCGCAACATTGGTTAGCCCAGTCGGACAGCGTCTTAAGGCTTGTTTTCTTACCTCCTTTGCCTACGTGGGTAGCATTTTCGATTAGTAATCGTTGAGGGCCGCCTGGCCATTGAAACACGTGGAATGGAACACTTTCGCAATCGGCATGCAAAACAGACGGGATAAAACAACAACTGTGGAACAAATGGAATGAAATGAATTTTCAACAATCGCTGCTTGACGAAGGCTTTAAAGCTAAAGTGTGTCACCTCGGTATGCCTGAAATGAAACAGTTGCAGATAGAGATGAAACACAGTCTGCTCAGCCCAAGTTTGCCCGAATTCGCGTGTTGTAAATCTGAGCTTATCGCTTTGTTGTCCCTTACCTGTCCTAATGGGCCGACAAATGAGCCAGTCCTCGCCTCGGGCTGCTAACGACAATGATTTACACGCAATAAACGCAACAGGATAAAACCAGTGCCCGACCCATTGTGGCCGCAACTTGTCGCTGACCAGAGTCCAGGACAACGCCGCTGACATTAAGGACATGCCGGCAAACAATAGCAACGCCCACAACAGTAGCTGCTCTCAAGCAGCGATGAGGGTGAGCGTTAGGCTGAGGGTGAGTGCAGCTAGTCACAACACCTACACCAACACACACACATACGCACACACTCACACATACACGCACACCTTTTGTTTAAGTGCTATGCGCAATCGTAAATATAAATTGCATTCGGGCAAGCGACCACAACAACTGATGACAATCGAATGCAGATCGAACAAGTGTCGCTCAGCAAGAGGCAGCTGCAGCTGTTGCAGCATTGCAATAATCGTGGGCGTGTCAGCCCAAAAGAAGAAAAGGTTGAAGGACTAAAACAGTTGCCAAGTGGAAAAGGAATGGGGTATATTACAAGTAAATCGATTTTGGTATCGAAAACAATGTTACATAAAATCGATATATTTATGAGAGTGAGACAACTGGAATGCTGATGTAGCCCTTTATGACGTGTGCGTCGAATCAGATCAAGAAGAGAGTAACGAAAAACTGATCATTAATCAAAATTGCGTTTGGCAATTGTAGATTTATCGAAATGCATCTGCGCATCGAATTTGAATTTGTAAATGCATTTGAACCGCATGCATTATTGTGTCATGCGTCGCTGCGATGCGGGCTGCCAAAAAGGGTTACATTTCGTTCTATGAATTTAGCTAATTTCATTTTACAATTTAATTAGGTTTTGGATTTCCACATGTCCCGCATCTGTGTGGCAACCGCTGGAGGAACACAGACTAAGAGAGAGAGAGAGAGAGAGAGTGAGGAGGCAGTTGTCCACGGGCTGCGCATGCGCCTTGGAATGCTTGGTAATGCGAACGCTTATCAGACGAGTCGATTGGTTAATTGGGTCAGAGCATATCCAAATTTGGACTCCAAGGTGGCCCGACTGACTGATTGAGCGAATGACAATCGCTCTGTTTGCTGATGCGTCAGCCACGCTTCCGGGCAACTTTTTGTTGCTTGTTTCTTTAGCTGACTTAGTTTCATATTGTTATTCGGGGGCTTTTTACTTTTATCTTCTTTTGTTTTTGTCTGGGCGTGTCGACTGCTCATATTTCACGCTCGATTGGCTCGAACAGCTAACTCAAGTTTTGCCTATAAATTTGAAATTGTCATCAGCGTTTTGGGCGCATTAATTGCCATATTGCCCACGTCCGCTCGTGCAACAGCGGCGCCCAGCTCTCGGTACAGCTCCCAACTGCAACTGCAACTGCAGCTCGAAGAGGACAATAAGAGTTCGTGAGAACTCGATGCTTATCGCTGGCCAGCAGCCTCAGCTTCAGCAGCAGCCGCAGCAGCAGCAAGTAGAACGTCTGGCAACATAGCGAGTGGGCAGTGGGGAGAGTCGCATCGTGTCCAACGTGGAAGTCAGACCAAGCCTGGCCAACTATGCACCGAAAGCCAAACTGCATTGACATTTGGCAATTGATTCGCCTGATTAACATTCGACTACCACGCAGGGGCAACTCCAGCAACGATTGGGCGCTTGGTCACTTCGATATTTAGAACTGATTCTCTGTATCCGTACCAGTTAATCTGTCTTATGAGTATTGATATATACTTATAAGCATATTTTACATGCATAAAATAAGTCACTTTTTTACAAAATATTAATCAGTTCACGGAAGCCAATTTTGCTTTTCTTGAAGAGCTTAACAAAATGTGAGAGAAACATAAATTTATCATTATATAAAATTACTGTGTGCATGAAAGGTCATTGAATGATCATGTATGTATGATTATATACAAATATTTTTTTTGTCTTTTAACTGTGTATCAAAATTATGTTATAAAGCAAATTTTAATGAAACAACAAAAAATTGTACTTTTTGCAATCCGTTGACATTGTATCTATTGATTTCATGTTGTATTCACCTCGATGTCGTGTAGAAAGGTTTCGGTATTTGCGTGAGTGTGTGTGTGTTATAAGCACAGCTGCTTCCATCGGCATGGAGCTCTTTCAGCCTTTGTTAGACACCTCTAAATGACATTTCTTAATCCTTTTTCTCACGCACCAAAAAATATTCGCTAGCAATAAAAAATACATATATATATATATATATAGTGAAAGAAAGAGCAAGAAGCAGACCAGGGGCAAGCACAAGGGCGACGATAAGGACAAGGACAGGGACAGTGGCATGGGCAGGGGCAAAAAGAAAGAGCCCTAAAAATGTTCTCAAGCATTGAAACTCATGGATGACACGTTGCAAATATGCCAAATACAGCAGCAGCAGCGACAGGAGTAGCAGCAAATGCGCATTGTCATTGTCCTGGCAAGCGGCGATTCCGCTACAAACTGCCCCAGGTAGGCAATTACAACAACAACAACAACAACAGCAGCAGCAACAACGACAATCGCCAACTGCATCTGCATCCTCATTCGGAGCAACAATGGCAAATCACGATCAATTCAATTACGAACGGGGCGAGATGTAGTGCAGCGATGCAGCGAGTCTCATGTGTGTACGACACTCAGGATCGCAGGCAGCGGGGTCCTGAACTGGAGCCTGGCACTGCAGCAGCACCTGCTGAATTTTCCCATGACAATAACAATTTTCTTACGCTTATATCGCTTCTTCTTTTTTGCGAATCGTTTTTCGCGTCGAATGGTTAATCGGAGCCGGGGCTGCTGCGGCACCTGTAGCTGCGGGCTGTCCTGGCAACTCAAGTAGCGGACAATGTCCTTGCTCGAGAGACTCGAGACTCGATCGACAGGCTTTTGTCTGGCCGCGGCCTGAAACATGAAGCGGCCAAGAAGTGGCAGCAGACGCAGGCCTCGAGGTCGGACGCCGCCCCGGATCCCTCGAATATCCTGCTAGCTGTAATGGGATAAGCAGCTCTAAGGCTCAGAGCGGGGGGCACTCACGTTTGAATACGCATACACACACAGACACGCACGCACATTCACACACAAGTGCGCGATAATGAAATTTTAGACTTGTTCCTGCAAAGAGCAACACATTTTCGGGCAACACATTTTGCCGGAAAATTGTGGGAAAATCTTTGCTAATCTCTCGCTGATCAATTGTTTGATCGTTTTGCAGGTGTCCATTATACTTCATGTGTGTGCAAGCGTCTGTATGTATGTGAGTTTAGACCAGATTTATACAATCTACTGATCGCCGCCAATTGCACTTGCAGCAGCTACACAAATATGAAAATATAGGTTATGGGAATCGGATTTAGCTTTACCCCGATCAGAGAAATTGAATTATGCTGGACGATCGAGATTATCTCAAAGCTGATCATGGCTCTATTCTTATAGCTGAAGAGCTCATCGCAAAAGTTATGATTAAGTCTTAATTAATATATTGAATTTGAGTTTCAAAAACGAATCAAAGTGACTGATCAGGGATCGCTGATTCCCGATCACAATTCTCTGATCACTGATCATGTTTGCTGAGTCTTCCATGTCGGCAATAACTTCAGGTCTTTACTTATTTTGTACTGTTGACTGTTTAATTGCATGTGATGGGGGCTTAACGGTCATGCCTGCTTCCAAAACGCATTGCGCGGTGCCATTAACCGTTACACTCACCTGCAAAGACAGAGAGACAGAGAGAGAGAGAGAGAGAGGGGGTGAGGATGAGTATAAATTATTAATTAGCGGCGGTAAGAGTAAAATACGAGGGGCAAATGCAAATAAATTAGCTAGAGCAAATGGTGAGAAAAAGCTGTGATGAGTCCGTTGCTGGTGTTGCAGCTGGCCACGTGTTGCACGCGAGTAGGTGTAGGTGCAACGGGAACCGTTCACCAGGTGCCGGCTGCCAGTGACCAGTAATGACCTCCAGGGGCCTCTAGCTGAAGGGCCAATGCGAGCGGGGCGGCTGCTGCTACAGTTGCAAGTTGCAGTTGCAGTTGCTGTTGCTGTTGCTGTTGCACGTTGCACGTTGCAGTCATGTGAATGTGCTCGGGAATTCGCGCTGTTTACGAGTGCAAAAACAAAAGAAGTGAAGTTCGCATAACTGGAATTAAAGCAGCGCCAAACCACACACCAGCACCAGTAACAGCAACATCAACACCAACAACAGCAGCAACAATTGAAACTGCAGCAGAAGCAGCCACAGCAGCAGCAGCGGCAGCAGCAGCAATAACAGCAAGAGCAACTGCAACTGACAGACACATTCAAAACGGAGCTCGTGGGTAGCGCGAGTGCTAAATGGGCCACAGAGTGGAGCCAGGGCCAGCTCACATGCAATCGAAGCCGCTGGGCAGTGGAAGCAACAGGAACAGCGGCAGCAGCGCATTCGGATGGGCTGGAGTGGACATTGACGTCGTCGTCAGTCAGTCGCCTCGCGGAGTCAGTCACCCCAGCGCCAAGGCGGCGCAGGGGCGCTAAGGGAGTAACAGGCCAGTCCCAAAGACAATGGTGGGAATATTCTCATATTAAGAAATCGCGCGATCTGCAGCGCCAGATGTGTGACTGTGTGTGTGTGTTAGTTGGTGTTTGTGTATGTTTATGCACATGCTTGTATTTGGTGCAACGGCAGGTCAACCCACCGCCCACTGCCCGCCAGCAAGCTTCTGCTGCTGCTGCCGGTGCTGCCGGTGCTGCTGCTGCTGCTGCGGCTGCGGCTGCGGCTGCGGCTGCAACAACGTTCGTGGCAAATTTGCAACGTGTCGTGGTCGTGCCTCCGTTGTCATGTCCGAGAGTGTAACAAAGACCTCGCTGAATAACCTGGTGCCTCATTCGTCCCACCGCTCCCCGGCCACCCCGTTTCAGCTGGCCCATTCTCTGTTGCAAACGCCCCCGTCAAGTAGCGCGAATAAACATTAAACACAAAAACAAAAACAAAAACAAAAAAATGTAGCGGCAACAGCAACGGCAACAACAATAATTGCATTACACATAAAAATAAATTGTAATGAACTTAAGGAAGAGACAACAAAGCAGCAACAGCAGCAACAGCAGCAACAGCAGCAGCAGCAACTGCAACGGTGGCCAATGTGAAAATCGATGCGGAAGCGGCAACACGAAAGGGCAACAACAACTGCAACAGCAGCAACAATTCGTCGCTTTCTTCGCCATTTCTCTGCTCTACTCTGAGAATTTTGGCCCGTTGCCCATTCTTCCTCTTCCTTTTGTCGCTTCCTCTTCTATATGCATTTATAAACATTATTAACACACACATGCTATCTCTATTACAGATCATATAAATATTTATATAGCTTTATCAATCTATTCCTTATAACTCTAGGATGAAATCTCTCCTGATAACTAACAGATTTGATTCTCTTTTAATAAAAATTCTAGGTTTTTAATTGCTTTCTACAATTCTAAACTCTAAAGATTTTTGAAAATAAATGTATATTGAATTTTAAATACAAAATGAATAAATGAATAATTAATAATTATATTAATTTTATTTTGTCATATTAAAAATCTATTTTTGTCTTAACGATATTACTGTCTACCTGATTCGCTTGACACAAAAATACAAATTAGGTATAATTAGTGAGAACATGACATTGTTTTTAGTTGCCTTAGGATAAGATAAGTACATATATTTATATATTATTTTAAATGCATATATAGAGATATTCTTGCCTAAGCTTCGATTTCTGCACTGCTACTGTGACAACTAAGGGTCAACTTAATTTTTTTAATAGTCAATACGGCTTTTAGCTCTGTAATATATTAATAATTTATAATTATTTGCTGTTGCCGAACTGAACGATCGCAAATACTTATATGATCTTTTCTTGAAAGTCTTCAGTTGGAAGTCGAGTAACTAGCAAAAATTAGTTCAAGTTGCAATTCGTTAAAGTCCTTTAACTATGTTTGTATGTGTGTGTGTGTGCATGTATTGTTGTTGTGTCAGTCAGCGAGTCAATTAATTAGCCATGATTCTCACGACCTCAAATTAAGAGAAAAGCCATAACAAATAGAAAATAAAACGGCAGCAGCTACGAAACGGAGGCAATTGTTGCTGTTGCTATTGCTGCGGCTGCGGCTGCGGCTGCTGCTGCTGCTGCTGCTGCTATTGCTGCTGTTATTGCAAGTCCCGTAACCAAAAAAAGTCAGAAAGAAAACAGAGTACACAATGGCCCTAACCTGCCCTGGCCTGATCTGTGCCAGCTTTGGCTGCAGCTTGGACAATTTTGGCCTTTAGCCGCTGCCCCAAAACTCAAGCTGAAGCTGGCGGCGCTTGGCTCGAAACGATAAAGATTCGAGTGGGTTAAAAAGCGAGCAAGGAGGGGAGGAGAAGGTGGATGAGCTGGAGTAGGCAATAGGAATGTCAAGCAGCTTAGTAGGCGGCGTTGGCGTTGACGTCGACGATGTCAGAGCCCGTGCAGCAAGCAGCAAGTAGCGAGCCACAAGCAGCAGCAGCAGCAGCAGCCGCTCGCTGGGAGATCTGATTTAAAACGAAATTAGGAATAATGGCAATGGCCTGCACATGACACACACACACACAAAAACACACACACATACACACACAAGTAATAGAGCATTCACAGTTACACAAGAGGGAGAAAGAGTGGTAGTGGAGAGAAAAGTCTTAGCCAAGTCCAAGCGTTGACAGGCGGCAAATGCGAACAAGACAGTTTTGTACCCACAATAGACCAAAAAAGAAGAGGAAGAAAAAGAAGAAGAAGAGGAGAACTGAGGAAAAAATCAAATGAAATAAAAAAGAGAAGCAGCAGCAAAAGAAATTATCTCACGGATAATCCGAACAACACGACTCCTCAACAAACTCCCCTGGCAACCCTTGGCCCTCCAGCATGCCCCTGAGGTGCCCAACCTTCACCCAAATGCTGGCTGCTCACCCTTTTGGGCAGCTGCGCTGCTCTGCGCTGCTCTGCTCTGCTCTGGCTCGGTGCGGGGGCGCGTCACAGAGACAATGGCTAGCTGCAAATGCACCTGACACGGCACCAGCTCGCAACGGGAAAGTGTTGCCAAGTTGCATGCTGCAAGTTGCAAGTCGCAAGTCCAAGTCCCCACTACCCGCACCCATTGTGGCATGCCACCGCCGACCACCTGCCCCAGCTGCCCCACTCCCAGTTGCCCCACTCGAATGGTTCGTCGTTGCTATCAACACAAAAGTTATTTTGTATTTGTTTGGCGAGAGAAAGGGTAACAGATTCCCACAGTCCATGGACGATGCGACGCGGCGGGAGCGGGGAAACGAAGCGAGTTACTTGGGACAGGGCAACCGTTGACAACTGTAGCTAGAGCCCATTGTGCACCGAGCGAGCCAGATATGAATAAAATGAATGAGTACTCGCACTCGCACTCACACTAGCACTCACTCTCAGGCGAGCCAGTTAAACTGTGTGAACACGGCTCAGCCTTAGCTGATTGATGAATGTCAGGCACAACCACAGCCCGAAATTTGGTATCTCTCTGTGTGTGTATGCGTGTGTCTAACGGCACCTGAGAGGAGCAGGTGTCATGGGAACCCAGTAAATGGGTCGCGGTCACACACTCAGCGCGGCTAGCTCAAAAGCAACAGCGAGCAGCACTGAAGGTCGCCAATGGAGATCAGCAATGAGTGGGAGTCGAAAAAAGATTGAGCAGAGAATGCCTTGGGGGCTAGGGTAAGGAGGTGACTAGTGTTAAGAACCATGCAGGAGCATGGTGATCATAGCTGACTATTGACAATGTGTATATAGGTGAAGATCTAACAACAAACTCTTCCTAGGAGATACCCTGAGCCCTTCGACCTGATAAACCTATCATTCATAGTTTCTTTTATGCATTTACAGCACACATGAATAAGCACGCGCTCTGCCTACTGAGCAATTTACTTAACGCAGTTTATTGGCTGCAAAAAGGCTTTGCTCTGGGAATTTAATTGTTGAATCAGTTTTCTTGTATATGTATATGCCCAAAGCTTGAGTCTTTAGTAATTAAAATACTTTTATTGTCCAGAAACCACAAATCACAAAATCTTTATACATTCAATAGTGGTAAAATAGAATCTCTTAATATAAAGTAGAAATTGGTACCTAAATTTTCGCAACATTGATTTCAGTTAAGATGCCGATAAACTTATTTTTCTTGCTGTCTTTTTGAGGTGCCTTAGACCAAACTCAAGTCAAATACACTCAAAACGCGCTGCCACCCAGTGCTGTACAATGTAGCTGGACAGTGCTGTCAGCGCTTACTGAATTCGGCACACGTTAAGATCAGAGCAGAGCCACACTTGAGTGTGACTGCAACATGAATTACATGAGCATGATCTGTGGTCCAAAAGCTGTCAATACGAACAACGAGTTGCTCAGGGTATGTGTGTGTGTGTGCTTGTTGTTTTTAGTACTTGCTTAGCTCCTGCCGCAAAATGGGGCAGGCAACTTGAAGCCTTCAATGCTGGGCACATTTATTCAATTGCATCATTTGAACGGCAGCCCGTTCAAAAATGCGCAAACAAACGAATAAAAAAATGAAGGTAAATAAATAGACAAGTGATGTGCAACAGGGTGGCAACTGAGGGCAGGCTCTAACTGTACAGCGAGCAGAGTAGAGCAGCGCAGAGTAACCCAAATAAAGCCAACAAAAAAGCGAAGCGTCTAAAAACTAAAGTTGAAAGTTGAGAGGCAAGCGCTGAGTCAGGCTAAAGTATCTGCCAGATACTTGAAAGATGCGCTGTAGTCACAGTCACAGTCAGAGTCGTAGTCGGAGTCGGAGTCGGAGTCGGAGCTGCTCTGCGTGATCGACCGACTGTCGATGTTGGCCAAAGACGGACCGAACTTAGCTGCCAGGTGCCATACAGTGAGAAAGACAGACTGACGGGCAGATGAGCGAACGGACGGAAGAACGGACAGACAGACAGACATCCATCCATATGTATGAACTGTTTGTTTAACGTTTGAAAGTCATGTTGCTGCAGATAGCAGAGGCAAGGTATCTGCATATCTGCGGGCACCTGCAGCTGCCCCCACCATCCACAGCACCATCCAGCCAGCCGCTAGTCGCCACTTGCATATCAATGCGGCCAAAATAAAATGTGACGGCTGGGCGCACGATTAAAACTGCGATACATGCGATACAAGTGCAGATGCAACTGCATCTAACAGATACTTTTGCTGCTGCCTCAGTGCGTCGACGTCGTCGCCCCAGTCTTCGTCTCCGTCTGCGTTTTGCCCCCGTCTCTCTGATGCAATTGAAGGCCTCCAAACACAAGCCTACATTATAGAATCAACAAAAACAAAAATCTATTCAAATCATGGAACAACATGGAGCTAGACAATGAGTTACCCTTTACTTAAGCACGACGCTTAAAACTATTCACTTCAGCCAAATATTTGAGACTTTGTAAGCCATGAGATTGAATTCATCTAATGGCATCATTCGGAGTTTCTCATTCACACACATCATTTGAGCTATAAGCAGCTATCATGGAGCTTATTCGGCCTAGTCCTGTAATAGAAGATCATTGTGGGTAGTTGGCTATGAGATACCCTCTAAGGACACTAGGAATTTAAGAACAAGAGCATGAATGAGAAAATACAGATTGATATCAATATGCTCCCTATGAGTAATTGGTTTGCTATAGCCAAGCTCCAGCTGTGTCATATAGGGTATGCAAAAACCGTAAAACATCAACAGCAACACATAACACAGGCAAATACATACACACACACACACTACATTGAAAGTGCAACAACGTCAACAACGAGCGTCGTGTTAGTTTTGGCCCTCGGCCTGCTGTCTGCGGTCGGCAATTGAATTCATTCAATGTGGCTCCCGCACCGCGTCTCTTCGCACTTCTCGCCATTGCGCTAACCACGCAGACAGTCACAGGGACAGCAGCAGAGACAGAGACACCGACAGAGACTTGATTTGCTTTTTGGCTTAGTCGACCGCAACAACAGCAGCAGCATCAGCAGCAACAGCAACAGCAGCAGCATCAGCAACATCCACGTTGACAAGTCGACTGGGCCCTCGGTCGCGGTTGCTTTGCAATTTGTATTAAGGATTTGAGCTGAATGGACAAACGGGGCTGCGGTCGGCCGCTGCGACGGGCATTTAACTAAAGCCTGCGATTCCCAATTCAATTTTTGGTTGCACATTGACAACATTTGCATTTACACGCACTTGCCGCAGCTCTGACATGCCGCAAGCTTCTGGATGACATCGCCGACGCCCCAACTCCAGACTGAGAGCCAGCCCAAGACCTGGAGCAGGCTCCATTTCGATTTCCGTGCCTGAAAATCAATCGGATGCCCGTGTTTAAGGACGGCACAGTGGACGGTAACACAGCAAAAAGCTCTAAGCCAATCTATCGATGTGCATATAGTGAGAATATGGAAAATATTAGCGATTAGAAGTTGACTGAACTAGAAATACAATATCTATAGTTAGCTTCCGCCTTAAAAGAGTTTCGTATTCATTTCAATGTTAAGTGCGCTAAATATATAGATAACGTTATTGATCAAAGCTATGTTGATACTTGGATGGAGTGAAAGGCCCACGGTGCGAGCAGCTGCCGCTTGAGTAACCGCACGGAAGGAAGATCAACTAGGAGGTCGCCGGGTTGGCCAGAAGGCCGTTATCTAGCCACGCACATTGACACCTTCCAATAATTTCAAACACGATTTGCCCACAGCTACACCTCACTATCGCTGTCTGCTTGGGCTGAGGGGGTGCGGCATGGCATACCATGCAGCTGCGATTTGTTTCACTTAGTCGCTGTTGTCGTTGCCATCTATGTCAACGTAGGAAACTTGCGTACGTCGTCGTTGGGACTCGAATTGTTTAGACATGCACGCAACATTACCGCACATTCGTGTTCCGTCGTGTAAGCTGCTCATGCTGATGAGGATGATGACAAAACTAAACAAAGAGTCAAAGCGAGAACCAGAGTCGGAGCCAGAGCCGGAGCTGGAGCCGGAGCTGGGGTCACAAAGATGCGCACAGGAGCAGACGGGTCCAGTCAGTTAGTCAGAAAGCGGCTACGCGGGCTCTTAACAAAGAGTTCACTTTGGCAGCCCGTTAAATGCAATTTAACATTCAACAGACCAGTAGTCGACCGACTAACCAACCAATGAACCATCTAGCCGACCATCCAGCCAACCATCCGGGCAACCGGCCAACCAGCCATCCATCCATCCATCAGTCAGGCGGTAGTCAAGGTTACTAATTAGGCAAATGTTACGACTCGTCTCTGCGAGTCTGGCCCACGTGATGCTAATTAAGCGACGTTGCATCAAATGCTTGTTGCAAGTCCGTCAGTCAGTGCCACATTGTACATGAAATGAAAATTTTTGCGTCGCTATCGCAGTCCCGTTCCCAAGCAATTGACAAGCCATGCTCGGACATTGACAATGCGCCCTCAGAGGTTTGACATGCTAGGCTAAAGCCGCAACTATTGAGATGTCATCGCGAGAGCAAGAGAGTGAGAGAGAGAGAGAGAGATAGGATGATGGGGGCATTCGAGTGGTATCAAACATGCCGGCCATGCTTTGCAGGCATTTGGGCAGGCGGCTAACGAGCTTGCTCGCTCGCTCGCTCGGCTCTAAGGATTTGACCGAGAGGCCTTTGAATATGCTGCTGGCATAATTAAAAGGCCAACATCCAACAAGTTGCGATTACACGCGTTGGCCATGTTATGGGCCATGTACTTAACTTGTTGCAGCCGGCCCAGCCAGCGCAGCCAGCCATCTGATTGAAATGCCAGCGAGTGGCGGCCATGTGACCGACCCCAAGCCCAGTCAAGTCAGGTCTCTTCCATCCGCACCAGCTTCTCGTTCTCGTCTAGACACAACTCGGGCACTGTATGGGAAATCAGAGCAATGTTCACGACGCTTGTAGAGCACCATCAGCCGTAGCAGCAGCAGCAGAAGCTGCAGAAAATCGCTGGGAAATTCGCTTGGATCATCAGCGTCGGCTTAGCCTGCTTGTGGTTTGCCTTTTGTAGTAATGAGGAAGTATTCATCGCGAATTACTTGTGGCCAAGCACGAATCAAGTCATCAAGAATTGAACTTACAAATAATGTTGATATATGTCGCTAAGCCCTTTACAAAACACTTCCTTAATCCAAATCTGTTCTATGACAAATTTGCCGTACATTTTAATGATTGATAAAAGTTTTATTTGGTTTTAACTATGTGGGTACAGCTAGAGTATTATCTAACAATCCCATTTCCTTAACCTTTATTAAGAATGAAAGAAAAAGTCCCGAATCATAAATAAAGGTATGGACTTTACCCAGCACTCGAACAGGAAGTTCCGTCTGCATCCATAGGAAACTCATCTGAGCAACTCACCTGCAATGAGAGAGAAAAATGTGCAAATTATTATTAAATTATAGGTTTGGTCTATTGCAAATCCATAAATATGCATTAAAGGCCACTCGACTGTCATATTTAGCACAACGAGTTCTGGCTTTTGGGTTGGGTTCATTGAGATTTTAGTTGGGTGTGTGTGTCTGCCTCGCTGCCTCTGTGGCTCTCTGGCTCTCAGACTGCTCGACTGACTGTCTTTCTGTTTTGTCTGTAGTTTCATTAAAATTCTCCCACGCATCGCAGACTGGTCGCCAATGTCGGGTGACCTAAGCCTGGCCAGAAGAGCCAAGGCGGCCAAGAGACAGAGACAGAGACGGATATAGCGAAAGAAAGAAACAAACAAACAAAGGCAATTGAACGATCTGTGATCTGTGACCGGTTCTTATGTGGTGTTAGTTCGAGCTGTGGTTCTTCCTCAGCCTGTTCGCTGTTCTTGTTGCAATAAAATGAAACGTAAATGAAATCTATTGTATTCTACATGAATAATGAGACAATTTTAATAATTTATAGACAGCTTTCGGTTAACCGCAATAAGCCAGAGCGATGTGCAGACAATGCATCAACACCAAACCCAAACAACAGCAACAGCAAAAACAATATCTCCACCGCAAAGAGTTCGATGATCCTATTGCCCAAGTCGGATATGGTTTCTCGACTCTGCAATCTTTCAGGCTAGCAACTGCAACTGCAAATGCAACTGCAACTACAACTGGCAATGACGATAACAAATCGCGATTGGCATCGCTTCCGATTTGCGACAAAGGTGAGAAAGCTGCTGGTCTCTCTCGACTGTAGACTCTCGACTCTAGACTCTAGACTCCCGATTCCCGACTCCGTCGACACTTCGCCAGCCATTCACGACCTCGCCTCACTCACTCACTCACTCACTCACTCACTCACTCACTCACTCACTTACTCATTCATTCATTTATTCATTTCGGTATTCATTCATTTATTGACCGCAGGGCTTTCGGGGCAATCGCTCGTAATTGTATCTGTCGCAGCAATAACTCAGCGTTTGTCCCGTGTCCCGTGTCCCGTGTCCCGTGTCCCTTGGCCCGTGGCTGAGCTTCAGTTACACATTGGGCCATATGATCCGAGCTTGTTTTCCTTTTCTTTTTCCTTAGTCCGTTTGTCGCCTCAACGAATCTTCTGCTAGCTGCCAATGGGACAACAACTGGAAATTAAATGGCTTCGCCGCAACACAGGTGACGGATACTGGATGCTGCATGCATGCAGCATGTCGGCTGGATATTAGACCTGCAGGAAATCTTTATTATTTATAGCTATAGATGTGGTCGAGCAATACTTTGTGGCATAGCACTGAGACCGTTCCGCAGTTTTGGCTGACAACAATTACCAACATGATTGATTAGAGAAAGCGACTCAACTGTACAGAAAGTTAAGCTCTCAATATAAGATAAATACGCCAACTATTGATAGGTACTAAAGGAGTTTGTTTGAGTCATGAAGAGCTCTAAAATCTTAAGATAAATTAATTTTTATAGAAGTTACATGTTATTAAGAATGAAAAATAATTTGAAGAAAATAATAGAATAATGCCGGCATATCCTTAGATATTATTGCTCCAGCCGACGAATGCAATAAATGAATATATACCTATATATATATATATATATATATATATATATATATACTCTTAACTTATACAACTTATATATAAGTTAAGAGTTCGTAATAATTCAACAGCTTCTTCCTCAAGACTCTGTGCGAATGGGCGGAGTCATGTGCCGGACAAGGCAAATTCAGAAAATATCACGCATACGTCGACTGACCACAGCACACGCCCATTTGTCCAATGGTCCATGTCCATGGCAGCATCCTAAATTCACATTCAGTCCAACCCCAAATAACACACACATACGCATACAGACAAGTTCGCACACACACACATGCACGTGGCACATTTTGCACCCAACTCAACGACGCATCGCAGCTAAAATCAATAGCGCCCCACAGTCGGCTTAAACTGCGAACATATATATATATATGTATTATATATATATATATATATATATATGTGTATATTGGGGCTTCTTGGAGTTGTGGTAGAGAGCTGATGTGCCATCTCGCTCTGACCGGATGCGGCACTTAAACGCTGACGACGATGACGTTGCCGGCGCCGAGACGAAGTCGGAGTCAGAGTTGGAGACGGAGTTGGAGTCAATCAGAGTCTGAGGCACGGGTAGAGTCAAATGTGGCCGATGACGTTGATAGTACACGTACGAGCTGTAGACATACACACACAAGCACACACAAGTTCGCTTGCATTTTTCGCCTCGGGTTCACAATAAAAACTTGAAGTCCTGTCGATTCTATTTGCTTTCTTTGCCCTTCTCTCACTCCGTTTCTCTCCACCTCTCTCTTTCTTTCTCGCTCGGCCTCTCTCTTTCTGTTAGTCTGTATGCTGGCAACTGTTTTGCAATGTGAACTTTATGCGGCTGCGGCTGAGTGATTCCTGGCTGCAGCCAATGCCAATGGCAGACAATCCACACATCCCACAGATCGTTCCAGGGTCTTAGCTTCAAGTTATGCTCGCGCCGAAATGGACCTTGGCTAAAAACTGTTTCAACTTGGAAACAAGCTAGCGGAATCCAAACAGACACATACATATATATATATGTGTATATATGCATTTATATATGTCTCGTATTGTCGCCGTCTCTGACTGCAATTTGGAGAACTTAACCGCAGCAGCAGCAGCAGCCTCGACCGCAGGGCAGGACGCAAATTGTGAACAAATGAAAGTAGCGAAAGATGCTGCAGCCGGGCATCCAATGTTCCACTGCAAGGGTCGTACATGTGTATACCCTGTCGGGGCATTCTCTCTCTCTCTCTCTCTCTCTCATTCTCAGTATCCCCCTTTCTGTCTCCCTCTCTCTCACACACTTTATATCTGTCTGTCTGTCGCAAACATCTGTCAGACTGTTTGTACGCTCGTTTTTGTATTCGCGTCTGCTTCCTTTTTTCGGCGGTTTAACTGGAGGTCAAGAGAAGCGCATTGCATCTGCAGACCAAAAATGCTGACGCATACTCCGCATGCTCCAGCCGGCATCCGCAATGGGAGTCCACGTTGGTCACTGTGGCCCATGTGTGGGTGGGTGAGCTGGTTGCTTCTTTGCCCTCGTTGGTGGCTGTTGCCGCCTTTAACCGCAGGCAAAAAGGCACCAAATAAAATGCACAAGTTGAAATAATTGAAAAGCGGGCAAAGTTTATGGGCGCAAATAATTTTCGGGCATTGGACTTTGCTGTCAGAGCGGTTGGAGTAGCACCACCAGCACGAGCTGCGCCTGCCCACTTACACTGCTTGAGTGTCGCCCAGGCAGGGACGAGAAATTCAGGAAATACAGAAAGTTACACAGCATTCAGCTGTAAAGCCTGCAAAAGGAATCTGACAACTGCAACAAATGGATCACATATTTCTGAAAATATTTTATTGAACTATAAAATCGAACAAAAATTGTATTAAATAAGTAAAAGTGAACACATCATTTTATTAAATCTGGTAATAATGAAGCTGATGAACGATTCAGAGTTGTTGAACTGAAATAGTTCTTTTATTAGTTTTTATAACGAGCTCTGTTATATATACATATATAAACGAACAAAGCTGAAAATAACAAAAATTTGAGCTGAACTAGTTACAACTAGTTCCATTTAAATTGTGTTCCATATTGTTCAGTTATACATAAAAATTATGCCATTTATCGTATAACTGAACATACTGATCTGAACTAGTGCTTTTGAACAACTAGTTCCATTAAACTTATTTTAAATAATATGGATAGATCATACATCCCTTGTATACCTGAATGCTTACAACTGATTTAGTTTATTTGAACAACTAGTTCCTTTGAACTTAAGCTCAATAATTAGAAAAGTCTTTGCATCAATTAAACAAAAATTAAAGGAGTTCTATTCGCTTTTATGCTTTGTTATTATGAGGAGATTCCAATAAGCAATGAAAGGATTAAAGAAACGCGAAAATAGCTTTAAATTAAAACTGTAAAAAAGCTTTAAGTGTGATAATTCATAATTGGATTTGCATTTTTATTGTGTCTCGCTCAACTTGTAGTTGCGGCTGGGGCATTGTTGCTTATTAGCAAATGCCAAGAGCCTGTGACAGTGCAAGTCATAGACAGAGCACACACCCAGTCCCACACATACACAATGACACTCACGCACACACACACGCACACAGCTGGCATATTCAAATATGCGGTTTGGCACTCTTCAATTTACAACAAATCGTTCAACAGCAACCCAAACACACAGCAAGAGAAACAACATCAGCAACATAAATCACACACACACACACACTCGCATATACAGCTTGCATATTTCTTACACACAATTGTCTCTTTTCTTTTGGCCTGGCACAATGCACAGCGAGTCGCAGCGAGTCGAAGCCCCCTTGGCTACCACAGTTGCCCCTTGGCCCTTGGCTGGCACAGCTGCTGCCTTGTCGTTGGCTTTTGTGAATTGGTGTCCAAGCGTTTTATGTTTCAATTATGCGCAACTTGTGCCCAACAATGGCGACGCTTTAGCTGCTCGCTCGCCTGCGCTAAATGATGATGCAAAGTGACTTGGCCCGGGCTCCAAAAGGATCCTGTCCCATGCTCCTGCAACTGCGTGCGGCAGTGTCTCTGTCAGTTGATGCATAAATTCCTTTAACATATGCCACACACTCACACACACACACACGCACGCGCTTGGATTGACACACGCATACGAGTCGGGTAAGCTTGCAACTGCGTTTATTTGCTCGCTAGCCACACGTGGTGGCCAGGTGGCCCCAAGTAGCCAACGGTAATTTTCCAGCACAGACCAAGTCCTTTGCACTCGTTGCCTTAACTTTAAGCCTTTGGCGCACGGCCAGCAAAGCCCACAGGATACCTAGTCCTTAGCCCTAACGCCTCCTTCTGCTTCTTTTTGTTTTCTTTTTTTTTTTGGGCAATCTTATGTCAAGACTTCGGCCAGAACTTGGCAAGCTTCAAGTCCCCAGCCCGGGCGAAGCCATTTAAAATGCATTCACATGGCACAATGCGAAGCCCGGAGAGTTGTGAATACAGTGCGAGTGTATTCAAAAGGGTGCATGCAACAGCAACACCAAATGCTAATGTGAACGTGAACGAGAATGTGAATTGGGCCAAAGTGTGTGCCAAAGCATTGAGAGCTAGACATGAGATCCATGACATCTATTAACTATCTATTATAGCTATTAGCAGCACTTAGAGGTAGCAGTTAGAAGTGCCAAAAGTGAATCCAAATTATAAATTGAAGAACGTGTCACTGCCTTCCACTATTCTCTCTAATATAGCTGCGTTCTATCTATACCTTCAGTATCTCTCTTTGTGTGTGAACTTTTCTGTCTCTCTCCATTTTTCCGTTCCCCTATCTACATCACTGTTTGACCTCAATATTGTTGTTTTTTTTTTTCTGTTTCTGTTTTTTTTTTTTAACTTTCTCTACCTCTCTCTCTCTCTTTCTTTTCATTTCTATCTATATCTCCATCTCTATATCTGCATATCTCTATATCTCTCGCTCGCTCGCTATCTCTCTCTCTTTCTTCATCTTCAATCTGATTCTATTCTTCATCTATAATTCTCATATTCATTGAATACAGCTTAAAGTCATTCCGAAGCAAACTTTCGATAGAGTCATTTAAGTCTTGCTTGCTGGACAACCCCTAAAAATGTTTGACAATGTTTTTGTTATGGCTTCATTCTAGCTGGACCCGAATCCTGAACCCCTTCCAGACTTCAAGGCGCCAGCCAATAAATGTAGCAGCTCAAGCTGTGCCCGCTCAGCGGAAACTTGCAACTGCCCAAGCGCAAAAAAGAATGGGCAAAAAGAAAATCTTTTGAGTCTCTTTCTCCAAGCGAGTCGCTCGCACAAAATGGCGGACAATTGCTCTGGCATATAAATCGGAGCAGTGCTATATACCCATGTATATATAGAGAGAGATGTGTGTGTGTGAGTTGTCGAATGCAAATGTGGGCATGCTGCGCAGTCGCAAATGCCAGGCCCAGTTTTGAGTCGACAAGCGATGCTGCTGCTGCTGTTGTTACTGTGCTGATCATGAACATAATGATCATAATGACCATAACGACGACGATTATGATGCCGAGCCCAGAGACGTTGCAAAGCGACGCACGCCAGCCGTTGGCTGGTTGTTATTTTGGTTTTGGACGCAGCTTTGGGCTTGGCCCGGCCCGGCCTCGGCCTATGTACAGTCAGAGATATCAAGGTCTGGCCAATCAAAAAGCCAACTAACCACACACACACAGGGACAGGCATATAGTCATGCACACACACATACTGTATCGAGGCTGGGCAGATTGAATGGTTCGTGCGGAGGCCGCGCGATCGACAACGTTGTCGACATACAGACAGGTGTGAAGCTCCAGCGCTGGCAGGCAATAACAAACCGTAACACGGCTGCAGATAAGCTTGCTCACCCGCTGCCGCTCTCTCGCCCTCTCGCTCCCTCGCTCTGCCTCTCTTTGTGCTCTCTTTGGCTAGCCAAAAACCTGCTAAGTGCGCTGACTCGCGACTGCTGATATTCATTCAATACACTGGCCACAGCTCAGCCCGTTCGGTTGTTCGCTCTCGTGCGCGCGTATTTCATCTCTCTCTCTCTCTCTTTCTCTTTCTATCTTTATCACTCTCGCTCTCTCTCACTCGCTCGCTCGTTCGCTCAGACGAAGCAGCCAACCAGCCAGCCAGCTAGCTGGGGCTGGGCCACGGCCAGGCCAGAGCTGAGAGGCAGCCAACGGCGACGTGACGTCGAACGGCCAGAGCCAAAGCCCCAACCCAAAGTAAATAAGTTATCAGTTGAATTGTAACTGGAAACGAAAATATAAAGCAGAAAAAAAGAAACAAAACAAAATGCGAAAGAAAAAAATGAATGAATATATAAAAGGGGAGGCGTCAACAACGGCAACACAACAATGCGAATAACAATAAGAAGACGACAACAACAACAACAACAGCAACAGCAACAAAGCGAGGTTCGTCGTTGACAAAGATCAGAGCGCGTCTTGGAGACTGAATACACACACACACACACACACACCACAGACCACAGTTGGGGAGTCTGCATGTGTGTGTGTGTGTGGGACACATGTGAAACAAGCATAGCGAATGGCGAGCAAGCGATTTATAAGTCGCGCGTGCCCATTCAAATCTGAATGCGTTTGCAAAGGGGAGCCCACAAATGAGCAGAAAGCGTATAAAACTTTAGACGGGAGAGGCGAAATGGGGAAAAGAGAGAAGGAATATCAAGGAAGGGAGCTCAATCAGTGGGCTTGTATGTGTGTGTGGTTGTGTGAGTGCTTGCATTTGGGGCAAGCGTGCAATTCGAGCAGTTGACAGCAGAGGGAAAGCCTAGAGAGACAGAGACAGAAAATATGAAACCAAAGGCAAAGATAGTACAATAAAGCCAACTACATATTGCACAAAACGAGCTTACGTACGAAAGAGTTTAAGCTCTCTACCTAATAATTTTATGACTTAGCCTAGATTAGATCAAATGTATTCAAATCATACAAATATATCTATATATATTATGTATACATAAGAGTCTTGTCAACCATGATGATAAGCACATGATAGTTTGAATAAAAATACTCAAAATTCAATCTGTCAACATCTTATTGCCTCCATTGTGAAAGGATTTATCCGTTAATACACTCATATATGTATTTGAATACACTCAAGTCTGTTTAAGCATAGACACTCACTAGCATTTAGGAATAGTCATCAAGTGCAATCAAACATGTATTGAATGCATTCATACACACTCACATTCGTTAAGAGTAGCTGAATATATACATATATATATAAGCACTCACTCTAATCAACTTGAGTATACTCACTTGGACAACATTCACTAGCATTCAAAAACTCCTTAACGGCATTTTTGCACCTAAACTGCAACTCATATAATGATTTGATAATGATTTGTATTCACTTCATTCGCTTAAATTATAATTTGATTCATTAGACGATTAGAGAAATGAACGACCGTGATTTAAAGGAATGTTTAGCTCGGTGCATCGAGTAGTGGGTGTGAATAGCCACTAGCCGTCAAAGTATTCATTGTGCATTCATTCTTAATATGCATTGCACTGCAATCATTGTGGAATGCAGCACCACCTGGACCAACAGCGCTCCAGTTAAGGTGTGCGGTGACAAAGGCAGTTTAATGATGATAATGATGATGACGATGATGACGATGGTAATGGTGATGGTAATAATGATGGTGCTGCTGATGACGAGGGGGTGGGAGGCGATATGAATTGAGCGGGTTTTGTGGTGCCATCTTTCGATATTAATCGCTCAGGCAAGCGGAAATGGGGTGTGCCACGCACACGCATACACACACATACACACGCACAGGGACACACTCATACACACTGAGCGTTTCGAGGTAGGTCTCCAACACAATTGTTGTTCTTGTTGTTGTCTGCCTGCAGCACGAGAGAGTGGCATGATTGATTTATTTATTTGAGCTGCGGACGCACGCGTCGCCTTGTTGTCAGTTGTTGTTGCTGTTGTCGTTGTTGGAGCATTGGCAGCGTCATGCGACGTCTTCGTTTCATTTAAAATCAGTAATCATTGAATTAAATTATGCCAGCTAAGCAACCAACCCAGAAAAAACCAGCGCCAGAAAAAAGCCAAGCCAAGTCGGGCCAACTCGAGCCAAGTGGAGCCATCCATCTATCCATCTATCCATCCATCGAGCCATCGGGCTGCGAGCCGGGGCTGGGCTGTAGCCGCACCCACACCTACGAGCAAATCTTCCGAGATTGCAGCACGCGTCGTCAAGCCAGGCAGTTACTGCTGCAAGACGCATATGAATACCCTAGCAAAATTGTTAGCCAATTTCATTTGAAGAACAAAGCAAATGCCGATGACAGCTATGCTATATAGCAGCTCGATCTGTCTGTCTAGGATGTACATGAGATGCTGATTAGAAAAACGCATATACCCCTTGTTAGTGTGTGCAAGAACTGCTTATTGGCTATGAAGCTTTTATTGAATTCATCTGCAGTGTTGACACCCACATGAGCATAGACCGAGCGAGGGAGAGGAAGAGCCACAGCGAGCGAGAGAGATGGCGATTTTATACAGGGGCATACCCCATAGCTTGACAGCTGCAGCGTCCACATACATACACACACACACACACACACACACACACACACACACACACATACACACACACATTTAGACATACACACGCACACCTTGACCGTCCGAGACGTTCCAATTCGAGTTCCAGTTTCAACTTTGAAGCTGGGTGCGGCGCAGCGCGTGGGCTTCAGTTTTCAATCTGCGCTATTTATATATATATAATGAATGAACGAGCGACCGACTGAATGAATGAACGAATCGACTGCCGGACAGGCGGACAGGCGGACAGGCGGGCGGACGGCGGACGGTCGGACGGACGAACGGGCAGACGGACAGAAAATAATAATTGCGCGCAGCTCAATTAAAAAGGTAGACAAAAAGCCAAGCGAACAGCAAAACCAAACCCAGAAGATGTTACCCAAGGAGGCAAAGAAGAGGCAGTTAGCTGGGGGCAACGCTGTGGATGGGGGCATGTAGCGTGTGCCGTATATTGGTAGGTCTTATGGTGCCCGCTACATTTTGACATTGCGTGGGCGGCAAAACCAAGCCCGTTTCGGGCCCGTTTAATGAATGACTCTTGGCCCTGACTCCGACTCTGACTGGCCCTGGAACTAATCAGGCTGGCTGGCTGGCTGGCAAGCTGGCTGGCAAGCAATCGGAGATGACAGGGGAGCCGAGGTCTAGACCCTAGCTAGGCTCTAATTTATGCGCAATTGACAAAGCAGCAAGAGAGAAAAAAACTTTAATTTTTGGCATTTTTTTGGGCGCATTTCCTGGCCGGAAGCAGCGGCTGTCGCAGCTAGGCTCAAGTTGCAACTTGTGGCACGTGCTCGCGGCGCCTGCCACAGGATGCGGGCCAGCAGCAACAACAGCCGAAAGGTGTGCAAGGCGCGTGCGCTATACGCGGGGCAAACGCGCGGGGCCTTCAACTTAGATAGGCTACGGAGCAAGGCCGACTTTTCTTCTTCTTCTCATTTTTTTTCTTCCTTTCCTTCTTTCCTTCAGTTTTTATTATTTCTTTAGCGGCATCTCCAGTAAATAAAGCGTGAAATACATTTTGCGGTTTGTTTTGCTACGCAAATTTCATGACGCCCCGACCCCAGTTCCCAGCCTCTAGTCCCAGCGACCTCCGCCCCCAATAGCCACAGCAGGCAGAAAAAGGTGCCAAGTTCTCTTGCAGCTTTAAAGTAGCAAGTGGGTGGTTCGGTGGTGGGTTGGTTTGGGTGGCCAGGCTGCAGCCGTCATTGAAAGTGAAAAGTTTGCCAAAGTGCGAAGTGAGTGACGCTGGCGCCGCCGTCGAGGTTGGCGCTGGCGACGCCATAAAAAATATGCGCGTCAAAACAAACGCAGCAAAAGATTCATTAAGTCTGCTTCTGCCCGCTTCGCGGTTTCCTTTTCATTCGCTGTTCTTCTTTGCTCTGCTTCCTTATTTTTTCACTTATTTTCGCTTTCGCTTCAGCAACACCAGCAGCAGCAGCTGGTCAGCCAAACAAGGGACGTTGCGTATACGACGCGTTTGCTTGAAAGTCAATGCGCCAAGCGAGGCTATGTGTGAACTTTGAACTAAAGAAATCCAAATTATCAATTAACATTAGTGAGCACTTGAGGACGTCAAATTCCAATTGATTTTGTATGTGAAGCTGAAACTAACTAGAAATATATCTTGGTAGAATTATATCAAACGTAAGCAACAGCATTTTGAAACCATTTAGTTGTAGCCAGAACATAAAACTATATCAACAGAAAGATGAGTAAGCATCTTTATGAACCAGATCACAGCGTGAAAATAAACATATTATATATTAATAAATATATCACGCTTATATGTTTGGATTTTTGTTTCAATTTTTGAAAATTTGTGAATCGATCGCGTTAAGATTCAATAAATAAAGCAATTCAAACTCTATGCATTAGATATAAACAATAATGTCGTGAACCACTTCTTTGACCTAAAACTAAATATGAATATTCATATGAAAAACTATTTCAAATTAAATCTGTATTTCCAATAACCGACAAAGGTCTTTGAACTGCAATGTTTTTTTTTATTTATTTATTTATCGATTTTTAGATCGATAACAGTTTCTGGTGATTTGGTTGCAGCTGCTGCACAAATTTGTTTGGTGCTTTGGTGCATTTGCATTCGTTAGTCTTATATATATACAATTGGATGGAATTTGTGTAAGTTGCCTTAAATATATATATATATATATATAATATATATACACATATATTTTTTTATTTATTTATCGATTTTTGGATCGATAACAGTTTGTGATGATTTGATTGCAGCTGCCGCACAACTTTGTTTAGTGCTTTAGTGCATTTGCATTCGGCATATATTTATTTTTACATATTATTTATTTTACATATTTGTTTTGGACTGGCTAACGTGTTTATGTATGTGTGTGTGTAAATTTTTGGTAAGGGATTTTTATAATATTTTTCGTTTTTCTCTTTTCATATTTTAAACTGCGCTTTGTTTGGTTCACTTTTTTGTCTCGCTTCTTCTTCCTTTTTTTATTTTTTTTGGACGAAAACTTGAAAAGTGAAGAGAAAGAGAGAGAGAGAGACTGTGTGTGTGTGTGTATGTGAGAAAACAATAGGCAAAAACGTATTTAAAACAAAAGAAAGTGCAAAACAATTCATATGCTTGGCCGGAATCTGTGAATGTGAATGTGACTCGCTGTGAATGTGAAGTCGCATCCGAGTCGAGCCAAATACGAAAAAGAGTCGACAGCAGCTAGTGTTGTTGTTGTTGTCGTCTGGGTTGGCCGGCCGACTGGCTGCGACCGCCCGCTGGTCCCGAGTGTCGAATAAAAAACGGACACGGATGCACCTAGTGCGGCGGCTGCCTCACAATTGTCGAAGAAGCGGGACAGAAGCAAGCGCTTGGAGGCTTTGGGGGCCACGGCTGTTGCAGCGGAAGCAACTTGCTGCGCGCTGTTGTGGCTGATTATGCTGCCAGTGGCAGGAGCTGCTGGCAGAGTCTTTGACTGCATGACGAGCATATCACACACACACACACACACATGCACACACACACACACCCGCAGCGGCTGCAATATGTTGCTACTTGTGGGGGAGGATGGCAAGGAGTCACCCTCCACAGATGTCCTGCAGGCTCCAATACGACAAGCAAGTCTTAGCCAAGTGCCGTTTAAGCCAAAAGCAGCTGGACAAAAGTTTGACATCCACATGACGACACAAGCGAATCGGAACGTTGGCATGGGAGGGGAGGCCCCGAAGGGAACTGCCGCTCTGCTGTTATTTGTTATAACAATTGCGAGAAGGGGAGCCGGGCAGCGACGTTGCCATGGTGCTCTTGCAACAGGAGCTGGATAACAATGCCACGCGGACGACGACGGCCGCGGTCGGTCGCTCATTTAATGGACACTGTTTGGTCGATAATCAAATTAAAAGCAGCGGCAGCAAAAATAGTGACAAGCAGCTGGAGCGAGAGGTGGAGCGGGAGCTGGAGCGGGAGCTGGGCCACAGCAGGTGCCTGCATTGAACGAAGGACTCGTACGTCCAGCCTAACTATTGATTCAACTAATTCGAGGCCAGCTGCTCGGACCACGCGTGCCGGTCGATTAGCCATTGACCGTAGTCAAGCGAAACGAACACGTGGACTTCAAAGGTGTTTGCCAAAAAGGAAAACTCGAGTGGGCAAGGCGTGGACTTGGCCAGGACAGCAATTTGATTCACATTCAACTTTTCGCTTTGCCCAAAATACTTTGCTTTGAGCGCTCTCTCAAATACGTCGACTGGAAAAGTCGCTCAGGCAACCTGACAAGATCTCAACCTTCTTTACTTCATATGGAGAACTCAACAGAAGTTGATAAAATTTAGTCAGCAAGAAACTGAAACCGACTTACAAACTTTAATAGCTTTATGGACCTGCACCAAAACTCAACAGACCAACTTATTTTGTCAGTTTCGAAGACTAAGATTAGATTCATAATTAACGAAACTAAATACTTAAGGATCTCTCTAATGATGATAATACATTTAAAGCTCTTTAGAGAGAGTAAAGAAGGAAATCAATTAAAAAGCTTTGAACTACTGTCGATAACATTAAGACTCCTTTGTGACTTATATAGTTAAGCATTACGTAGATTCATAGATTCATAATTGATTTCGTTGAAATTCGTATAATTTCTCATTCATTATGGACATTCGAATATAAGAATTTGAGCTTTCGTCGGACCCCGCTTCGTTTGCCTTTGCATTTCTCTATTTGTAAGAGCTCTCTGCTCTCGTTTAACATTGTTTGATTACATTTGGCAATGTGACTTGTTTTCCTCAGAACAAAAAGAAGACGAAATACTCATTAGCGTCTGATAAGAGAGTCGAGGCGGCTCGTGACGAAATCTTGTAAAGACGAAGATCAAAAAGATTCCAAAAACAGTCGAAAAAGTGAGGGAAAATTGATGAAATTGTAACAATTAAATGCGACTCGGCAGGGGAGGAGGCAGAGCAGAAGGTGGCTATAGCACTGACAACAGCAATTTTGGGCATAACATCGATATCGATAACAAGACGAGACCCAAAAAAAAAAAGAGTAAGAAAACATAAGAAACACCAAAAAAATGACAGACTGAAGAAACTGAAAGCAGGTCCACGGCGTAAGCGATCGTTTAGTAATTAGTCGTTGGGTCCACAATTTGCTTCTTATCGCATTGAACTGGGAGGCAAGCCAGCCAACTCAGGCCACCCAAGCCACCCGCCCACTCAGCAACAACTCTGGTGACTGTTTCTTTTGATTTGTAACACAAATAAACCGAAAAATATCGCAACGCTCTGAATGAGAGGAGCAGCGACAACAATAACAAGGCAAACAACTTTGCGAGCAATTAAAACTGTTTGACGACATTTCGGGAAGGTGGGCAGGTGAGGAGCGAGTGCGGCCATCAGTGGGAGTTGGAGTAGGGGTAGGGCCGTGTCTCAGTTGGTGCACGTAGCAGCAGCTCTGATAGCTCTGGATGGCTCTGATAAATGGGCAGCGGAGCTAAACGTGGCAAACGTGCGTCATTGGGCAGTTCAGGGCTGGACGGCAATGTGTTATCTAGATAACGGGTAGATAACAGGGTAGGTGCACGAAACGCCTGGGAGGGGCGCATATAGCATATAAAGAATCTCTGCCAAAACTAAAAGCCAGTCATATTTTATGACCAGCCTGATACGGAAATATGTATACACGTGTGTGTGTGTGTGTTTATGGTTATACGGCTTTGATTTTGCTTTGAACTAGCCGTGACCATATACAGATACACAGACGCAGATACAAAATTATTTGTCATGTTAATTGTTGTTGTTGACCCGCCGCCAAATAACGTAAATAATAATAATAATAATAATAATAATAATAATAATAATAATAATAATAATAATATTAGTAATAATAATATTAATAACAATAATAATAATAATAATAATAATAATAATAATAATAATAATATTATTATTATTATTATTAATTATAATAATAATAATATTATTATTATTATTATTAATTATAATAATATTAATAACAATAACAATAACAATAACAATAAGCAGCAATAAAGCAACTAAATTGCGGCCATCGTCGTGCCCTGGCCAAAAAGAACCGTTAACTTTACAACCACCAACGCAAAGAAAGAAAAAAAAAACCAAAACAAAAAATATATAAATCGCAAAAAAAAAATCTGAAAAATCATGGCAATACACACCCAAAACAGAGGGGCTCTGATTTCACTGCGATATTGTCGCGATAACAAGAAAAAACCCGAAAAAAATGGTTCAAGAATTACTGGGAAATAAAGCCTCCACACACATGGATAGAGCAGAAACAAACGGTATATGGGCCATGGCCCACATAAATATTGAGCATATACCAGTCAGTCTATTCTAATAACTCACTGCTCTGAGCTGATCTACAAAGAGAACTATCTTCAATTTCAATGGACAGCCAAGATCTCTGCTGCTATTTTTAGGGCTCTCCTGACAAAGCGATATTTTGGTAGAGATTTTGTATATTATCTTTCTTGACTTCTTAATATCATATATATTTCTATATATTTTATAGCTCTTTTCTCGTAAACAATTTAAGCTTACTTCTTCTTATTCCTCTTATTCTCTGTCCACACAAGGTTATTTTTGGCTTTTATATCCAAAATTTCCAAAATAAACATTTTGACTTAAGCTTATTTTAGCTTCTAGAAATTGCTTCTATGTAGTATACTCTAGATCCAAGCAGCTGAATAAAACATATTTTTGTATATAAGTTTTCTCTCCAAAGACGTTATAAAAAAGTGCATACATGTAAGATAATAATAGTAATAACAAAATTATACATATTATATATATATATATATATATATATATATATATATATATAATAATAATAATATAATATATATATATAGGAAAAAAAAGTTTTCTATAGACGAGAGATGAGTTTGCAAATGATTATATATGTATATTTAGATCTGTCTCAATTTATTTCAGAAACTTCATAAGATCAAGCTCAACGCATTTTGGAATTCACCTGTTTAAGTCAATTGCATTACGTTACACAACACTCACAAAAAATTCTAAAGGCTTGCTTGTTCTATGTATATATAGATGATATAAATATATATATATAAATATATACACATACATAAATATTTATATATTTAAAAGAAAAGTGTTCAAAGTCAAGTCTCAAGCTGCGCCCACAGGTGTTAAAATATTTTCTTCTTCTTCTACTTCTTTGCTCCTTTCACTCGAATTCCACCTTGTGCCGTTTCCAAAAAATATTCACTTACCTTGTGCAATTCGAACCGCAGGCATTTTAATTCTCATTTTTGTTACAATTTCCAAAGGGAGTTTCAAAACTTTTCGAGCGCTCGCCCCACTGTCAGCTGGGCGGGCAACTCCTTCTGCGCCTTCTGCTCCTATAGCCTGGCTCGCAGCTTCTTTGAGCTGTTGTTCAACACTGGTCTAATGTTTTCGGATTTGATTTACTTTTGATTTTTCTATTTAGTTTTATTGCACTTTGTTGTTTTTACTCTGCAGTTTTTCTTTTATGTTTCAAGAGAAAAAAATGCACTGAATTTTGTTTAGATTTTGCTTTGGCAATGCTATGGCCTTACATGGGCTCCACTCGGTCCCACAGCTTTGATTTTACAAATTTTCTCGTTATTTTTGTCATTTTACCACCTTTATTTTGTTTCTGGATTTAAGACATATTTTTAAAAATTATTTATTGCAAAGATTTTTATAGATTTTATTTACTTTACGTTTTAAATAAAACATAAAAAAAAAAACAAACAAATTTTCGCACTCGAAAAAAACACTTTTTGCTGCCTGCTTCTTCTTCTGTTTCTGCTTCTATGCCGACGACTGCTATATTGCTTGCTGCTTGGACTTTCTTATAGGAACCGTAAGCACTCTAGTTGTTGTTATTGTAATTCCTATTAGCATTTGTTAGTTGTAGTTGCTGTTGTTGTTGTTGATGATGTTATTGCTGGCAGTTTGGCAGCTGACGAAATTGTTTTCACGCGTTCCTGTTGGCCACATGCCTTGTCGGCGTTTTGTTGTGCTAAACAACTTTATCGACACATTGCCGCTGTTTCTTGGTTCGCATTGTTGTTAGCGCGGCACAATCCAATTGGCAACGAGTTCGGCGTCCAATTGGAATTCAACATTTATGTTTGTTTCTTTTCGAAAATGCACAAAACACTTGAAAAAAAATTAAGATGTTTTCGTGTGTGCGTATGAGCGGGTGTGTGTGTGTGCGTGCGAGTGTTAACCGGGCTTAGTTGCAAACGGGCGGGGACCGAGACGGTGAATGCCGAAAGATGTGCAACCAAATGAAAAAAATTGTTTGTTTGAATACGTATTTAAGCACGCGTCATTATTTGACGTTGTCCTCTGGCTAACTGTTATTGTTGCATTTGACGTTCAGCGTTTGGCGTTTGGCATTTGGCGCTTGGCGTTTGCTGCTGCTGCTGCTGCGTGCACCGCGACGGCGGTGGCAGCCTCGTCAGAAATGTGTGGTGCTAACGGTAACGGCGGAAGTACGCGACTACTACGAGGCGTCAAGCGGCGAGCGCGTCTTCGCTGGCTCTGCTGCGGCTGCGACTGCGGCTGCGGCTGCGGCTACGGCTACGGCTGTCGCTCTGTTGTCGTAGTTGTTGTCGTTGTCCAACCAACAAAGCGCCGTGACGACACCAACACACACACTCCAACACCAACACCAGCGCACACAGTGAGTGAATGGGCAACGGGCGGCAGTGCGAGAGAACTTCTGCTTCGTTGTCGTCGTCGTGTCGGCTAAACGACGAAACGAACGAAAGCTTGACGAGTGGACGAACACAGTGCGTGAGAGAGCGCACGTTTGCTCGTGTGAGTTTTAGTTTGAGTCTGTGTGCTGTGTGTGTATGTGAGTGAGTGAGCAGGCGAGCGAGCGAGCGAACGAGCATACGTATGTGTGGAGAGGCAGAGCAACAGCAGTGGCTGTGACTGTGGCAGCGACTGTGACTGCGGCAGCGGCCAAGCTTATGCGAGAGCCTAGAAAAGCCAAAGCCAGTGACAGAGACAGAGCAGCGACGAGAGCATGTCCGAACGCGACGATGTCCTGCGAGCGACTGTGGACGCACACGTTCAGATAATTCAATTTTATTTTAGGGTTTTGCACTTTAATGCCAATCTGAAATTTGATTTTGGCTAAGCGACGCCAACACCGACGCCGACGCCGACGCCGACGCCGACTCTGACGCTAACGCCAACGTCAAAGCTACAGCCCTTTTGCTATGGTGTCGTCGGTGGTGATGGTGCTGGTGGTGGTTGGGTTGTTGTTATTGTTATTATGCTTGTGTTGTTGTTGGTGGTGGTGTTGGTGGTGGTGGGTTGGTGGGCTGCTGTTGCTGCCACTGCTGACGTCGCTGCCGCTAGATTTGTTTATTTGGTTTGCTGGCACTCGTTGGTCCGTTGGCCGCATGTGTGTGCGTATGTGGGGGTGGACACACACATACGCATACGACTACGCGAGCGAGCCAGTGTGTGCGTGAGCGAGAGAGCAACTGCCAAAGAGAGAGAACGCGATAGAGACAGAGAGAGCGCCAAGCTTGTGTCAGTTGAAACAAATGAAAATAGCCAAGTTCGATGTGGCGACTGTTTCACGCCAGACTGCACACGACGTCGACGCTGGCAGAGCGGCAACTGCTCAAATTTGCCGCTGATAACGGTTCACACATGTGTGAAGCGTGCGTATGTTGAATGAAGAGAGATGGGTAAACTAAAGGATAGTGTGTGGAGAACAAGGCCAACGCAAGTGGGCAGAGTTACTGCCGCTGTCCATTGTCCGTTATATGCAGCCGGCGTTTAACCGAATGCGCGCGCAACTTAAAGCGACGACTGCGCGACGTTTGCCGCGCAAAATCAAAGCGTCAACGACAACAAAGGCAAAAACAGCATCAACAACAACATAATAAACTGGAATGAGCATAATCGCTTGACTTAATGCCGTTACCCAAACATGAATCCAATCAGAACTCGAACCAAAAACTAGCTAGGAACACAATTGCCTTTGATTTTCATCTGTTTCGCTTTCTCGTATTTTTGCGCGCGCGCTTCCCGTAGACCGGGCAGAACTTCTGCAGGAACTTGTGGCGCACGTCCTCACAACGCGGCTGCTCGTGTGCATCTAATAAACTAAACTTAGTTTATGCCCATCTTCCATTCAACAAGAGGCCACTGGCGCTGTCGCTGCTGCCACTGCCACTGCCACTGCCACTGCTTCAGTTTTAGCCTTAGCTTTAGCTGCCGAGTAGCAGGCAAACAGGCAAGCAACCAACCAAACCACTCGCAACGCCGACGTCGCTGCCAACGCCAACTGACGGCCGGCCATAGCATGCCCTCGCCTGGCCGCTTCGCGGGCCCCAAACACCATGTCAGTCGGCGTTCGAACAGCAGTTGGAACTAACGCCAGCTTTAGCTGCAATTGGAGCTGAGGCTGCCGAACAGTAAGCCCCCACCCGACGCAGTCAGTCTGGCGAGTTGCATGGGTTTAAGTTCATTTCGCTGTGGCGGCAAATGAGAATACTGTATGAATATATCGACTAGATATTCATATTCATTCAAAGAGTTTAGCCAATTAAGTATTGATTTATGAATAAAATATATTCATACTGAGTAAATTCAACTGCGCATTTTTAAAGAGTCGATGAATATTTTATTTAGTTCTGGCTAATTAAATGTATTCGATAGTTCAGTATAAATAGATGATAATACCTGCTTACAAACGAATACATTCATGAGTGGCTAGGATTTTTTATTTATTATTTTAATTAGTATCTGCATATACATATAATTAAGCATATATATTCACTTAACCCTTTATGGTAAGTGAATGTATTCATAAGCTTAAAAGCTTTTTTATTCATAACTGAGGGCATTGGAATATATTTATCTATGGATGTATAATACATCTCTATTTAGATACTTTTTAATTATTCTTTATTTATGAATACATTCATAAGTGTATGCCCATATACGATAATCGTATTCAATCTGTAGCTTAATATAATATAAAAAATAATCATTTACTCGTGAGTGTATTCATGAATGCATCGATGGCGAACTTTTATTTGATTGAAGCAATAATTATCAATAATTTTAATAAAAATATACCCATGAGTGAATGAGTGTAGGATGTATTCACAAGTGTATTCACTTCACATACTGATTTAAAAAAGCAAATACATTTGTACCAATCAGAGTATACAAACTTGCATCTGAGTGTGTGAAAGCCAATAGTCACATATGTATACTCATATGTATTCAAATGTAGATATGAATATGTATATACTATATATGAATGTGTGCGTGAGTGTTAGTGTTTGTGTTTGAGTGTCTAGGTGCGTACTGGCTGCAATTGGAGTCTGTTGCATTGGAGTGGAGCTGTTGCCTCTGCTTGAGTTTAATGCTCGCCCACCGCGGTCAACACCGGCTAATGCACATTAATCACTGCAGCAGCGGCGTCGACAGCGCCGTCGACAGTGGCAGCGGCTGTGACAGCGGTTCGGTGGGTGGGCGCAAGTTCGGGTGGTTGGTGGCTTGGCTCGTGCAGCATGTTGCAAGCTGAACGTTGCGAGGCGGACCACGACTGGACGCGAGCAGTTCGAGCCACACACACATTCACACTAGCTGCTGTCAACGCTGACGTCGCCGCCAACTGCGCTGCCCAAGCATTGCACCCATTAATGTCAGCGCTTTGATATGAGAAGCACAGCACGTACTCGAGGCATGTGTGAGAGTGCGACTGTATGTGTGTGTGTGTTTGTGTGTGTGCCCAAAAGTGAATGCGAATTGTTTTTATTGCAAAGGTTTGCGTTATTGTTAATTGTGCTGCGCGCTTTGCGAGTGCGAGTGTGGGGCAGAGCGAGCCAAAGACAGAACGAGAGAAAGCGAGAGCGAAAGAGATGGAGCGTGAGACAGAGAGAGAGAGAAAGAGAGAGAGAGAGTGAGATAGGGAGCGCGAGCGAGACAGATAGAGATCATTAGCGCCACACATGTGTGCACATGAGTGTATTGTGAGTGTCCACTGAGACGCAGCCCCAGCCTCAGCGCCAAGCCTTCGACTGTAGGTTTGTGTGTGAGTGTGTGTATGTGTCGTATGTGTACATACATACATACATACATACATACGTATTTACGGGCATACATACCTACAGACATATAAGTGTGACACTTGCACGAATGCTGTGCTGATAACCTCAAGCTTAACCCATTGTTTGCCTCCCACCCAGTACCACCCAGTCCCCCAACCCCAAACCCCAAACCCTTTACTCGCATCACCCTCTCCCTCCTTTCACACTCACACGCATGCCTCGCTGTGTCCACAGCTATAACCTACATGGCTATAGCATATGTATCGGCGCCTTGGCTATATGTGTACACACACACGCACACGCACACACACACACACATACTCATGCGAAACACGCACTCACATATGCGTCGCACTCATATGAGCGTCGCACACGCGCGTTCTCCCCATCGATTGGCCATCTTCGCTCTCTGCAGTTCGAGTAACTGTCCCAGCCCAAGTGACCCCCTTTAACGGCAAGCCCCGCTCGAGCTCCGCAGTCTTGCACTCAACCTGCCGTTAGTCGCGCTCTCGCGCACAGGTAGTCGCTGAGAGCTAGAGAGAGTGAGAAAGCGTAAGAGCAAGAGAGCGAGATGCTGTGGCCGCGACAACGACGGCGACGGTCGCTGCTGCTGCTGCTGCTGCTGCTGCCAGTTGTGCTTCTGCTGCTGCGGTCTGGTGCTGCTGTTGATGCCAAAGCTACCCCTGCTTGGCCCAAAAGAGGCAAAGAGAGACAGCAAAGCCGAGAGGGAGAGAGAGTGTGAGAGCGTGCCGAACGAGAGAGCAACTGAGAGCGGCTCGCCAGCATCGGATGGGGTTATGTGTGCAGGCGAGCTTTGGCATCCGCGCTGCGCTTATCAGTCGTCGCGGCAGCGTTGACAATGCCGGCAGGCGGCAAACGCATGCCACATGCCACATGCCACTTCGCCAGCCCACCAGCCCGCCAGCTCAAGCTGAAGACTACATAAATCTGATCATTTACAGCTTTGACGCAACTTAACATAATATTTCCTTTGTCATATTACTTATCTCATCGCAATCGCAAAAAATAAACTTCAAAGTTTTTCTAACTTCAAATAGACCTCAATATGTTTTATATATTTTTTTCAATTTATTTCGTCTTACATTTTTTTTTTTTATTGTTTGATATATTTTAATTTCTTACATTTAATTTTCATTTCATTCTAAATTTGTTCACAAACTAGTATTTAACGTCTTAAGGATCTCCTAAGAGAATTTTATAGTGTAGCCAAAACTTTTTTTAAGTTGATCTTATAATATTATCAAACTGAATTTCTACTGAAAAATGTATTAATTGATTTCATTGAAATGGCGCTAACCGACTTAATAATAATTCTGTGAAAATGCATGTAACTGGCAGAAGGAGGTTTTTCTTGATTAGCATCGAGCACAGCTCATTTTCTATCCATCCGTGTGAATTCTCATCGTGAAGTAGAAAAGTTACTGAATAACACTTATTTTGCTTTTTCGATGACTCGATAACTCATCTGCTTTTCCTATTATCGATCAAATTTAATTTATATATCCCATAATGTATATATATATATATATATATATACATATGCTTGTGCATATGCTATATATATCTAACTGAATAAAAGAAATTCAGAACAATAGTTGTAACAGCTTGAGAAGTTTAGTGTATCTGCTTGCCGACTTACTCATACTCGTTCTCTCAAACTCTAAGTGCTCGGGCTCGGCTTTAAAATGTCAAGACTAAAAATTCATCTAATTTTCATTATAAATAATATAATATACTTGTGATATGAATTTGTGAAAACCTTCTCTGCTTGAAGCTAAGACTCACATATGCTATGCTTATATATAGATAATAATAATAATGTTATTCAAGCTCAGCATCAATTGTAATTTTAATATCTGATGAAAAGATTTCGAGAATCTGTGAATGCCAAAACTTTGTTTGTCTGATTATGTAAATGGTTGATGAATTGTAGAATACATATGGAGCTATGTATGAATGTGTGTATGTATTTATATACATATATATGCGTATTTTGTTGGCTTTTAGGGCTTGTCCAAAAGGTTGTGCGCTCTTTGACAGTTGTGGGTGTGCGGTGGCTCGTTGGTTTGGTGGCTTGCTTGGTGGCTCGGTGGTGCGAGGCTGTCTATAGGTATGCGGCAACAGTTGCCAGATTTCGTTTAAAATTTTTTGTTTTGTTTGTTGCATTTTGTTGTTGTTGTTTGTCAACACGCGGAATGCGGCTACATCAAACAAAGCAAGCGAAAAAAAGGAGCACTCGTAATTACCCTTCGCAGCGGCATTTCAATAAGTAAATAATAAGTGTAGGGGAGCACAAAGAGGGGGAGGGAAGGTAAGTATGTATATAAGGGTATACATATATACATGTATTTCAGTTTATATGAATCGCATTATATATGCACAGCCTCCATGTCGGCAAGATGTGAGATTTTTAAAAAGCAAGGCTCAACTAAAACAACAGCAACAACAACTGCAACCTAAATTACAAGAATTGCCAACAATTACCAAAGCCAAGAGGTATAGTTGAGAAGGCAAAGGGGGTTGCTGGGCTGTGTGACATATGCAGCAGCGGCAGCAGCAGCGGCGGCGGCAGCAGCTTGAGTTTTGAGTGCACTCCTTGCAACTGCAACTGCAACTGCAACTGGGCTTCATTATATAATCCTGCGGCGCATGTCCAGCATTAGAAGTGTCGACAAATTGGCCAACAATCTTAGCTAAGCTTACTCCTCTCTCTCTCTCTCTCTCTCTCTCTCACCCTCTCTCTTGCTCTGAGTGTCTGACGATCTGGCCAACGGGCAGCTGCTGCATAAGCATTAAGCTGCCCCAACCGAAAGAGTGTTGAGCAACGTCATACTTTAGCTGCTAAATTTTTGCTTGGACTTCAGTTTTGTTTCAATTTAAGTTTGGTTTCTTTGGATCGCATTTCTCATTTTGGCATGCCTAAGCTCAGCTAGCTTGAATAAACTTAAAATCAGAGACTAGGTGTAATTTTTGGTTGAGGCCTAAACTTCTGATGCAGTTTGAAAATGTTCTGGGTCATCAATTGGGCTTGATTATATCGTACAATATAGTCATATATATATTTTGGATTTGACTCAAGATGGTGAAAACTCAATACTAATTCCATTTCTTCAAGTGCTAACAAAATGTTTCATAAATATGAATGAGGCCAATGAATGGTCAAATTTTTCTGTATTGTTTGGGCTTTTAGATATCTTTTTTTGTTGTAAACTTATTGTTGACACTCAATTTATTTAAATAAATAAAAAAAAGAAAATCTGTAAAATACCCTACGACATGCACAGAAAATAAAGCTTCCGAGTAAACTTTTTGAACTTAGGTAAATGTGATAAATATAGATAATATAAGAAAAAATTACAATCTTATTCCAAGCCGATGACTGTGGATTCTCTGTTAAAATAATATGAAATATTTATTTATTATGAAGAATGAAAACTTATGAGAATACCAATGATATCTAGGCGTTGAGCTCGCTATAGACTTGCCTATTAGAAACGATGACAATAAAATTAAATCTGGGCTTCTGACACAGACTTGATTTTGTTTTACTTAAGTGCATGAATTGGTATATATTTAACTGTAAATTAAATCCTTAACGGTAAAAATATAGAAACGTTATATGGGGAGTCTTGGATGAAAAAGCAGCACAACCAATTCTCTAAATTTGGCCGTTTTTACTTAGCTATAAAGCTAGAGCAAAGGCTGACAGCTCTGCATCTGTTTGGCGCTCTGTCTGCCTGTCGGGCTGGTCGAGTCGCTGGTCATGATTGCTGCTTAAGTGGCAGCCGCTCAATCGCTGCCAATTTGCAATTGGCCAAGGGGCTGCACAAGCTGGCCATTATCACGGCTACCGTTGGGCTAGCTGCAGCAGCAGCGGTGGCAACAGCAGCAGCAGCATCTGTGGCTGTTGCTGTGGCAGGTTCGGTGCCAGGCGTCGTTGAGCGCGTTGCTTGGCCATTAATTGTCGCGTGAACAGCTTTGTTGGATCGATTGCGGGTCACAGTTTCGATAGCACCGCTATGTCAACCCACTGGGCGAATCATCGGGCGACCCACCAAGCCAACCCACCGCGTGGCCAATTGAAATGTTCTCAATGGCAAGCGCTGGCCGTTGATCGATTAAACGAGCTGCCACATAGGATGCGGGCCGTCACATAACGAGTATTTTATACCATTCCATTCCATTTCATCTCATTCCATGCCATTTCATTCCATTGCATTGCATTCTATTCTGTTTCCATTGACAAAAATTTGTTGATTGGCCTTGCGTAGCTATGGAATCTACGTCTGTGGCATTCCATTTCATCATAATCCATTCTGTTGCGTTCCGTTCCGTTCCCTTCCGTTCCCTTCCGTTCCCTTCCGTTTTGTTCGCGTTGACAAATTGTTGATTGACGCAATCCGTTGGCCAGGGCCGCGTAGCCATGGAATCTGAGAGCTCTGCCTCGCCTGTGGTTAGCCCCTTACCAAAGCTGGTGCAGGTGGTGATGATGTCGGTGGTGGCGGTGGCGGTGGTTGTGGTGGTTGTGGTGGTGCTGCTGCTCTTAGGGGCCGGCTGATTCTTGTTGTTTCCGCAGGCTAAACAAAGTTTATCGATTTAACAAAATTCATTGAGCCCAAGTGCCACATTTGGCTCCTGGGACGACCTGCACCGGCCGTGGCCGGGTTTGGGCTTGCGCCTGGGCCTGGGTCTGGGCCTTTGGTTTTGGCTTTGTTTAGATGACCCAACAAACTCAGCGCTCGACCCGTTGGCCGGGCACTGCCGGCGCCGGAGGCCCACCCAAGTGATCGATTATACATTCGATGGCCATGAAGGCTAACAACTATAAACAGCTTTGTCCTCAATGCCCTTCTCACGGGCGTGGGCACCCATTAGCCGTAAATACCATAGATACTACTTTGCTGGCAAATACAAGAGCTATAGCAGCTATATGAAAAGATAAGCTAGACAATAAAACATATTTCCTAATGCGATATGGAGTTCCCATTTCATAGACTGAGAGCCTTTCTATTTCAGCGCCTAGGACGCAACAGACTGAATTCAGTTTAAGTTTATCAAATACACCTAGAGCACTTAAATCATATCCCCAGTGCTTGATACCACTTGCCACTTAATCAATTTCAGATCTAAGCTCCACATGTGCAAGGACCTTCGCTAGGGTCCTTGACACTCGTTGACTTCTGGTTTCTTCCTTCACTTCTCAAAGCAGACTTAATTGAATTTTCTCATTTCCACAAGTGCCGCGCACTTAATGCCTCAAGTGGACGGACAGCCAATTCGGTAATTCTATATGACGATCGGGTCACAGTAGGCGCCTTCTAAGCGATTTGTTTTAACATTTGCGGTTGAACAGCTCTTGAGAGCGAAAACAATCCTTCGAACAGGTATTTAAATATATTCTTCCATTGAAAAATTATGAATAACAAGTCAGAAAAAACAATCATGGATTCATATGTTTATTATTATTAAAATATATATAAATTTGTATGACATAATATGAAATATTTTGTTTTCTAACAGAAGGAGGAATTTAGATCAGAGATTTTTTTATATCGATACAATATATTGCAATATAAATTGATAGAATTCTTAAATTCTAAGAGCAATATCTTCTAATATCTATCTTATAATGTCTAAGGATAAGCAATTAATTGAGATTCTGAGAAAATGATTTGATTAACTATAAACTCTGTTAATAGAACATGCCAAGAATATGAACTCATTTTTGATTTCAAATGCGGTTTCTCAAGTGCTTTCGAGGAGACCTGTGTGTGTGTGAGTGTGTTTCTTGTCTCTTGCTGTGAAATTGTCGCCCTTCTCCATTTACACGATGCGACAATGTCCAAATGACATTATTGAGAGCCGAGCAGTGGGCACAAAGGGCGCGGCGCAAAGGGGAAAGACAAAGAAAGAAAAAACATGAAAATAGTAGCATTTGCCATAAAAAAGAAACCAGTGGCAAAGCAACAGCAACAATAACAACAAGAACAACACATGAAATTTTGGTAAATGGAAAAATAAAATAAATATTTTTGAATTAATGGAATCTCAAGTGTGTCCACAAATGGAACACTGACAAGATGAAGCTGTACAAGCAGCAATGGGGTCGCCTGATCGATGGAGGCGATGCGACCAACTCGACAGAGGCAAATTTTTGCGGCCCAGCGACAATGTCAAAGTCGCCAGCAGCAGAGGCAGGGCAGCAGCAGAGGCAGGGCAGCGGCAGCGGCAGAGCAGCAGCAGGGTAGCAGCAGCGGTAGCGACAGCGACAGCGACAGCAACAGCCCCACGGCCAGCAACTGCGACTGCGGCAGAAACACGGCTCGCCGTCTGCGGCAGTGTCAGCCGTCCGTTCCGCTGGCTGGCAACGGCCCATGGACAAACATGTGGCAGACACATGTGTGTGCCCGCCCAGCTCAGCGGCGGGCAACACGCAGTCCGGTTGTTATTTTTAAGCATCGATGGGGATGGGACGCTCGACGGCAGCCCAGATCACAGATCGCCTGACAGTGAGAACGGACGCGGATTCCGAGTGAGATTCGAATTGGTATTGAGATTCAGATGCAGTTGCATTTGCCAACAGCATTTGACCAGGCTACGGCGACGGCACTGCCACAGCGACAGGAAACAGCCCCCAGTGTCAGTGTCAGGTCCAAGAACGGAGCAGGCTGGTAGGGTAGCCAGGGAGCCGCGTTCCGTGGCGGGGGGTGAACTTGAAAGTGTTTAGCATTAAGTGTGAGATATTTATATATATTTCCACTAGGTTTTCCCTTGTATCATTTTTTATGGCATTCAGCTGAAGCGTGAGGTACAGTTGAGATGCGACGTCCAAAACAACTCAGTGAAGAAAGACAGAAGCAAAGCAGAGAGTGAGAGACATGCATAGAGTAAGATGAAAAGTTAAATACCTAATGAGAGAAAAAAGAAGTTTGAAATACAATCGCATATCGTCAAAAGTGTACTCGAAGTATTCCGATAGAAGTACTCTGGTAGATATACTTTCGCTGCAGCCTTATTTCCGCATCTTTCTAGCGATTCCCTTCAGGATTTTTGAGTGCTGCTTTCTAGCCACAGGAAAATGGTATTTGTATGGGATTTCTCAGCCTCGTGAAGGTGTCGAGCAGTTTGGATAGAGCGTTGGCAACTGGGAGTGGGATTCGGACTGGGAATCTGTGATCCGTGCTCTGCTACATAGCCAGTCGCAGAGTAGAGTCACGATGGCATTGCCCATAACAGCAACAAGAACAACAACTGGTGACAGTCACAATGCCAACGACGACAGCAACAACAACAACGCCAAAATAATAATAGAACGCTTAGGGGTTAACATTCAATGGGGGGCGAGGTGATCGAAGAGGGGCGCCAGAAAGGGGAAGGACGGCGAGGCGGGGAAAGCCATTGCGCTGGCTAAATACTTCGTATATACGGCATTTGTGGGTTTATCTTAATTGCAATATCTCTGGATATCTCTTGATTGCAATCTGAGGTGCATCATAGCGCACAAACTGAACTTATCTGGCCAGGCATGCGATATACGAGTATATATTGTATAAATAAATATATATATATATATATATATATATTCATATGTGTGTATAGAAATATATACACACATGTGTATGTGTATGTGTGTGGCTCTCCCAGGCACATTGCGATCGAAACACAATCGAGGCGGAGCTGCAGTCGTAGACGTTGAGACAATTCGAGCATTGTCATGTGTATGCTCTATATAACGAGAGGGCATTACGACTCTCTTAGAAGATATCTACGTAATAATTATTTCTCTAAGTCCAATATACACATAATATTCAACATTGGAGTCCGGAAGCATCATCAATAAATTATGATTCGATTTCTAGTTCTCAACTTACGTTTTCAATAGTTACTTGAAACTGTTTATTTTAGCGAGTTCATAAAAGTTGATCAATTACCAAGTAGCATTGATTTATCGATAATAGATAGATATCTATATAAATAAACTGATATTTATATATCATATTCAACATTTCAAGCATCGCACTTAATTAGCATTAATTTTGCTATCTGCAGAGCAATCGAAATTCGACTTGGGGCTTTATTAGTTGGTAGAAATTGTTAATATTATATCTTGGGAGTCTCTTTTGTTTTGTTTGCTCTTTAGCTTAAGCGGCGGCAGCCCACGCAGTCTGCCTATGAATCGAATGACTCGCCTGGCTAAATCTCAGCATAATGAATGAATTGCTGCCTGGTTGACTGGCTGGCTGGCTGACTGACTGACTGACTGAGTGACTGACTGAGTGACTGACTGGGTGACTGACTGACTGAATGCTTAGCTGGTTAAATGACAAATGGGACTGGCAAAAATGCTGTTAAGGTGGCGCATGACACTAAAACAGCAACAACAACATTAAAGAGCAACAACAATTACTACTGCAGGCCAGCATTTAGTCAAGCCCAAGCTGCTGTTGGCCAGGCCCACAACCAGCAGGAATAGCTCTGGCAAGAGATCTGCGCACAACGCTAAACGGTGCTCACTATACTCCATGGCTAGCTGTTGCTCAAGCAATCTGTCCCCTGTCTCGGGAGCTCAAGATCTGATAAGCTAAATGGAATGCCTTGATTAAGAGTTGGGATCTTATTAAATATTAATAGAATGCAGTTCAATAATAGAAGAGAAGAGATGACAATGCTGAGAAGAGCTCGAGTAAGTCCGACAATCCTTATTTGTTTCCCTAATAGCTCAAATTAAATTCAATTTTTTATAGGTAAGTAAGATAGGCTTTGGTCGCCTTTGTCATTTCCTGTGCTTGTGCGTTAGGTGGGCATTTAGTGGGTGAGGTAATTGTAATTGCGGCTGCGAGTAAGCCAAAAGTCCTCCGCGGCTGGCACTTGCACACGCAGGCGCATGCACGCACACGCGGAGCATGGAGCGTGGAGCGTGGAGCATGGAACGTGGAACGTGGCCGTGCCCCTGGTCGGAGCTGAACCTGGTGCTGGTGCTGGGGACAGATCGGACTCGCTGCTCCACATCAATGAATATCAAATGAGCTAAGGCGTACCTGCGATATGTCTTGCTCCCATTCGCAACGATATCTCTGCATCTGCGGCCCCAGCTGAGGCCCAAGCTTTGGCTCACGCACACGCGAGCGGATGAGAAATCAGAAATCAGCGCCCAGAAATCATTTTGGGGCCCCAGCAACAACAACTGAGTGCAGCTGAGCGTAGGCTGGGACAATTTTGTACTTGTAAGTGATCGCACTTGGAGCCCAGGCAGCGGTGGGCGGGTGCAGCGGGGCAACGGCGCAGCGGAGCAGGAGAATGCCGGGGTACTTTAGCTTGATTTTGATTTTGCTTTTGCTCTTTTTACTTTTCTTCTCGTTTTTTCGGTTTTTTTGGGTGTGCGCCCATGCCCATATTGGGTGTATTGAGGGGCAAGCCAGAAAGCCACGCCCAGTTTTTGTGGTCATCAATGGCAGAGGTAGAGGCAGAGCACCACGGCACAGATGATGATCATATTGTTATTATTGTTGTTGCTGTTGTTGTTACAGCCAGCAAGCCCGAGACAAGACGACGCGAAGCGACACGCGTGAAGCGCGGAGGAGTGGAGAGTCGAAAGCTGAGACAAGATTTTTGTTTGGGAATGGCACTGGCGCTGTACTATTTTCAGTTGGGCTGTCATGCATCGACGACGTCGAACTAATCATATGGCACCAATATGCGTGAGCCAACATTGGAGTCCATGACTGAAAGCAGACCGAGCTGAAGCTGAACTCAGATCTGAGCTGAAGACGCGCCAGCTCATGGGCAGCTCATGTGGATGGCGCTTTTATTAAAGTATTAACCTCGTTCCATGCATACCCTTCAATAGAAGCTCTAAGCTCTAGCAGTGAGTGAGGTCGATATATGAGGTATGATCAAGATTTGAGATGGATCAAGAATGTTTCTATTCGTAAACATCAGATTATATTGATGTCATATTTGGGCAGGAAGTGTGTATAAATTACTTTAGTTAATGCGCGGTAACTCTTAGTCTATCACTTCAATGTGATGTCAGCTTGGTCTGTTAACGTCACCCGGCGATCATCGTCAGCGGCAAACAATAAATGTCAGACTTGAGTTGGCATTTGACGATCGTCGTCGCAGCTTTTGGCCGGTCAATTTTCAAGTGCATGTGAATATGTGTGTGTATATAAGCGAGTGTCTCTGTGTGTGTGTGTGTGTGTGTGTTTTAGCAGCTGCCTTTGCAATTTCTCGGTTGAGCAGCGATGACAACAACGTCAACCGATGAGGTCAAAGTGCGCGAAATCGCATATAATTCGGACAGAAATTGAAAGTGAGCCCCGAGAGAGGAAGCTCCGGACAACTGAGAGAAGTGAGGGACGACGCTAGCTAGGTAGGTAAATTGGTATAGGGATTGCCTGGCCAGTGACTCGGCACTTTGCATTGCGGCCACAGCGATTTATAATTAGTCATGCCTCAGGCAGTGCCACATCATTAGGTAATGAATGCCCAATGGCCATTGCCCAACTGAGCGAAGCAGCTGGCGTAGATCTGAGAGAGACGATCTCTTCAACTGGGTCGCATCCACATCCAAATCCAAATCCATCGATGACTTGCTGTGACAGCGAGCATAGCCACAGATCTGACGCCGACTGCGGAGGTGTGTGTATGTGTGTGTGTGTGTGTGTGTGTGTGTGTGTGTGTGTGTGTGTGTGTGTGTGTGTGTATGTGAGTGTGTCTCAGACAGGCAGAGAGTACGACTTACGGCCTCGACTCCATGGCTCATTATTTAAACGACGCTGGCTTGCCTGTTAAAAGCCATCAATAAAAGACAACGTATGGGCTAGCCGCAGAGACCCACAGTGATCCACAGAGATGCACACAGTGATCCGCTGACCATCGTGGAGGGCTTGGCAATTGCAACATGCAAATGTGAGTGGGTGGGCAAACTTTGCAGTTGTCGGACGCTCCCCAAACGGTTTGTCGATTTGTCGGCTTGCCAGTCTGGGAGCAGCACTTGGTTACCTTACAGATTGACGCTCAGATTTCTAGGTATATGCCGATGTAAATCGCTGACAGAGGCTACCACACTCCGCATAACTGATAGCTGGCGTTAAGGGCCCCTCGCAATACACATACACGCATCGCTCAAAAATGCGCCTAATTGAGTTCTCCTCCTGCTGCATGCCTGACCAGAGATTGTTAATTAAAAAACAATTTCATAAGAGGAAATTGATGATGATGTAGATAATGTAGATTAGCACCATAATTATTGTTGTCCTATATCAGTGTAGTATCAATCTAGTACCTATTTTACTAAAAGCTCTTCTTCCAAGTAATAACAGTTCCTGGCTACTTCTTAGTCTTCCCCTAACTCTTCTGCGGAATGACACATCTAAAGGAGCTTTAAATCTAACTCCCCAAGCATCTAGCTGTTAACTCGATGAAATCCCAAATCAAGACATCTCCATTAGACGCAATGGCCAGCAATACGGATCGACTCACGTGCGGCCAACAATTAAACTTTTGCGGCACTTTTAAAAGTGTTTCCCAAAAGCCAATTTGTGGCTTTCACTTGGCCGGCGCACAGGAATGAGCTGGCTCTACTGCTTGTTTATCCTTTTCAGACTTCCAGTGCTGGCCCGGCGGCCAGGCGATGCTTATCGGCAACTACACACGTTGCCGATAAGCAAAAAACAAAAAAAAATGGGGAAAAACAAAACTTTCGCCTCGCATTGCTTCACGTGCTGAGTAAGAGGGTAGCTGGCAACCGGTGCGCCGGAGTTGGGGGCTCGGATTGTGCTGGCCATTTGTGCGGGTACGCGTACCTGACGGCGATGCGGAGCCCTTGGTCTCATCTTTGGTAACTTTTATTTCTGTTAAGGCATGCACAACGCATGCGACAGCGAGAAGGTGGCGGTTGTTGTCTCCCAGCTGGGCCAGCTTCACACTCGAGTGCCTACAATTAAAATACAGCATGTCCAACTGATAAGCCTTCATGCATTCTTTTCAATTGTCGACCACAAGAAGCATGGCGAACCACCCACCCCCACCAGCTTGGCAGCCAGCCCCACTTGCCCAACAAAAGGCACTTGGGGTCCCTCTGCTCGGACGACTTTTGTCAAAACAAAAAATTGAAAAGTTTTGCTAAATCGCAAGCAAATTGAAAGGTCGAAGTATGGTGCGGGTGCTGGAGCTGCCGGAGCGGTGTTGTGGTCTCTTGCACAACTGCCAGCAGGCACAACATAAAACGACACTCACACACACACACAAAGGCACACCCACATGCACACTCAACAATTGACTTGGCCACGATACACTTTTTTGAATTAGTTCGCTTGTACCGCCTACCGCCCACGCCCACGCCCACGCCCAACTCCCCTGCCCCGTCCACGCATCCACTTAACGATTCATTCAAAGTCTCTTTACACACACACGCATACAAAAAAAAAAAACTTTTAATTTGGCCAGTTTCAAAGGTGAAAAGGACATTTTAGCTGGTCCTGCGATAAGCTGCTTGGCCTCCCAATGAAATATTTATGCCGGACAGCTGAAGTGACTTCAGTAGAATATGTGGGCAAGAGGGCGGAAGGAGTCTGCACAAAAGGCGCAGTTGACCGAAAGCAGTGAATATGACAGATTCGCTGTGAGTAGAAAATAAACTCAGCTCTTAGGACTTTAAATATGGGATATCTTATAGGTCAACCAAGATACTTGTTGATTAAGAAGAATATTTCCTCAATGTACTCCGTAAATACAGAGTTCAAGTTTTTTGGGAAGTTGTAGAAAATCAAGTCAAGTCAACTCATGTGAAGCTTGGCTCCTCTAGAAGATGACAGTCGCAAGGCGGCTACTGCGATCGATTGATAATCCGATGGATCAATCGAGACTCGTGGCGAGTGGGGCTTGGCTGCTGGCTCATTTGGCGGCAGCTGTGTGAGTGTGTGTGGGCGGCAGAACATTGCAGCCGAATGTGAGCCACACATGCCACATAATGGGGCAACATTGGAGCATCGTTGCGACTGGATTTGTGCCAAAGTGCCAAGTTGCAGTTGCAGTTCAGTTGCAACAGGGAGAGGAACACAAGACTCGAGACTCGAGACAGAGCGGAAGTCATGACTAGCCAAACACGAAGCGCTGAGATGAGCTGCCGTGTCACAGCGCAGCAATCACAGCAACAGCAACAGCAACACCAACACCAACAGCAACAGAAACAGAAGCAAACAACGAAGCGCAAAAAATAAAATGGAAAATTGTTAGACACAAAACTGAAAATAAGAAAGTTTGTAGATTATTTCGGGCAGAAAGACCACAAAATGCGGCATCGTATAATTTGTGCGCGTGAAAGTGAGAAAAGTTCCAATTACTTTGATAGCAGCGCGACGCCTAAACATTTAGAGGATCTACCCCTCGCTCTCTCTCTCTCTCTCTCTGTCTATCTCTTTCTCCAGTTCGCTCAATCTCGCTCTCTCCCCTTCTTTCTTCTGTCTGTCACCCACATTGAAGTAGCATCCACCCCCTTAGAGAGACGTGTTGCATCCAAATTTGTCATAACCACGATTACGATTACACCGGGTGATTGTGAATGTGAATGTGATGGCCCGAACGGCGCGAATGAATGCGAGTGTATTCGAGCGAGTGTGAGCGAGCCAAACACGAGCATCTTGTTCCGCGCCGCGTTATACCGCGTGGCGAATTTCGCGCTTGTGTCCTAATCGTGCCACAGATAGATTCGTGAGTTTAGCATACATATGTCGGATGTAAATCATTTGACAATTTCGCAAAAGCTCTGCGGCCGGGCTGAGAGGCTCGCTACTATTCCCTCCAGTGGGTGGATGTGGGCGTTGAAACAGTCAGCGGACTGTAAGAAAAAAACGGAACAATAATGAAATTAAATAATCGATAGCTAACAATCGGCGTCAAATATGTGCGCACTCAAACCATTGTGCTACCATGTGAAATTTTTCAAAAACAAATTGAAAACATATTGATATTCATAATATATATGTAACTTGCTTCATATGTCTATGCATCAAATTGATCGATAAATTTTGTCGATGGCTGTCGCTCAGAAATTAAATAAATAATTAAAATATAACTGCATTGTATTCTGATAAATGTTTTAATATAAATATTGTGCATATCAATAATGTATCTTTATATTTTTATCTAGCTTTAACTAAATAGGTTATCGAAGTAGTAATTCTCTAGTTATTTTATTGATCGATAAATAATATAATTCACAAGAATCGATAATGTTTTTGATACACTAATTTCTTAATAGAGCTTGTTGAGTATCGATAAGTGCTTTTCCCTCTCAAGCACTGATATCGATAAGTCGTTGAATTTCCAGTGCTAATCAATCCACTGTGCGTGCTGCCCTCGCCCACACACTCGTCCCACAGCCTATCGACAGAAGCAAAAAACGCCAAAAAGTGCCAATGGGCTGCGATTAGCGATTGGCTTTCATTGATTGGCTGGTTAACCGACGCGACGCGCCGGCCGCATAGTAGAACGATGCACAAGGGGCTAATGCTGTCTGGAACAAATGGGTGCTGGGCTGGAGCTGGAGCTGGAGCTGGAACTGAGGCTGGAGCGGAAGCTGAAGCTGTCGTTGTAGCTGTAGCTGTAGATGTAGCTGGTCCGGACTATTATTAATATTGCTGGGCATTTTATTGTGGCGCGACTTGGTCGTTGGGTGCCTCGCGGTTTTCGTGATTTATTTTTTAAGCAAATTGTCGCCAGCGAAGCCGCAAGCTCCAGCAAAAACTGTCGCCAAATGGCTGCCATGTAACGGGGCCAATGAATAAACGACCGTGGGAGTGGGTAGGTGCCATCTGGCAGGTGGGGTAGTGGAGGGCGAGACATAGGGTATATGGGTTTTAAAGCCTGCCTGCCTGCATGAATCGTGCATTGCTAAGGCAATGTGCAGCAGTTGCATCTGCTAAAGATTACCACCTCCCTGGACGGCCGACGACTGTTGCTACTGCGGCTGCTACTGTTGCTGCTGAGCAAATGTCGCATGTGATTTTCCAAACTGTTTCCACGCTCGCTGCCCACAAAGCCCACAACAACAACAAGAAGCGGCGGGACAGCAGCTTCTGCTTCTGCTGCCGCTGCTGCTGCTGCTGCTGATTATCATCAAAAGATCGGAACTTGCGCAGAGACAAACGAAGAAGCTCTCATGTGGCTCCATGGAGCGCTCCAACTTGGCGCTGACTTCCATTTGTACGCTAGCAATTGTTGCTGCTGTTGCCAGCATACCCTGCAAAATGGAGCCCACTTTAAGCGGGCTATGATGAGCCAATGTGACAGAGCGCTAAGAGTTTTTTTTTGATTTTCACGTCATTGAAGAGATAAAAATCGAATTGTACATATAATATCGATAGGGATATTAAGAGATACCAACTATAGGGTATACGCGGCATGAGCTTCTTCGTTCGTGATACAGCTAGTCTACTGTTGTTGTAGATGTTGTCGCAGTGAAAAGCGTTATGCCCTATAGCCACAGTTCCATGTGGCACAAACGAGTGCAGCAAGCGGCAAGCGAAGCAGAGGCGGGCGCGCGAGCATTTTCGTGGCAAATTAAAGTCCAAGTCAAGTGTGAGTGTGAGTGTGAGTGTGAGTGCGAGTGCGAGTGCGAGTCAAATTATTTCTTTACATGTGAGTTACTGTTTTCATTGCGGCTCTTAATGTAACTAACTGTTTAGAAATATTTATTATTATTATTGTAGGTGACGTTGCCCCGCTGCTCGCTGCTCGCTGCTGCTTTTGCCATTGTTATTATTATTTGGAGTTGTTGCTGCCTCGTTTAATCGCCTGATGATGATGACAACGGAGACAACAACAATTATTAAAAAGCACTTCAAATCTTGAAGACGCAGGCAGGCGAATGAAATTAAACGGCGACCAGGCGCATCTAACCGCTACAGACCGCAACCACTGCCGCACAGCGAAGCCACCAAGCCACCCAAACTCCGCTCGATGGCCATGTTCCGATAAGCCTTCAAGGCAAACTGTAGCATCAGGATTACGAGCATTAGATGCGAGCTAGGCGTCAGTTCGAAGCGCTTCAATTTAAAGAAAACACTTCAAGCACGGGCTACAGCCACCTCACAGCTGAGCATAAGACATTTCATTTAAATATTTAAACGAGCTCTAAAATGCATAGTAAAAGATTAGAGTAATCCACAAATAGTAGCTAAAACAGTTGAGAGCGCACAGACCTGGTTAATTTTTCAATGAATTAATAAAGTCTTTTTGCTATTGAGTAGTTGGCACAGCTATATAAGTATAAGCTTAGTCCCCTGTGCACCTGTATTGGCAAAATCTTTCATAAATAGTCACTCAGATTAATCAATTATATCACATATCGATATTTATCGATTTCGTATCAAAAGAAATATCTGATACTAATTAGCAAGTTCACTTTATCAGCTTAAAGAGCAATTAGCACGATACAGATATCAAATAGATAAGAGATGGATCTTGCTCTGCAGAAATTGAGTAATTCATAAAAGTTAGCCTAGTTAATTATATTTGATAAGTCGGATTTTTCAGTGATCCCTGTTTATTCTAATCAATAGACTTTGAATTGTAGTCCAACTCGAAGGCCTCAGTTGATAGCTTTCAATGAAATATTCTATCCCTATTCATAAAATGCATTTCAATTCCCATTACTGTCTACCTCTGACTAAATATAGCTAACTAGTCTGATAATCTGTGGGGTGAGAAGTTAGTTATGAGTGAGATATTTGATAATGAGGGTCGGGGAAAGTGCAACGACTCTTCAACTTAACCTAAATTAACTTGTATTATTAACTCGCTCGGACATTGCCTTTATACACACACACACACACATACACACACAGAGTGAGAGAGAGGGAGACAGACGCGCACTCAGACACACGCACCTAGGCAAGAACAAACACATGTATAGATATGGAGACAAAGATAACAGAGGAGGACAGTACTTGGCGCTGGGTCTAGCTTCTCTTCCGCTTGTGAAAGGGACTGGCCGGGCGGCGGCTGGGGCTGTGGAGCGGGCAAAGGCAGGCGCTGGTCGGTTGCCCTTGTCGCTTTTGCGGCTCAGTTAATGTTAATGTTAATGCGCTCCAAACTATTTGTACGCCTCTGCAGCAGTGCCCGCCCCCGCCCATAGAGTGGTGCTGTTCTGTGTGTGTGTGTGTGTTGTTGTTGCTGTGGTGTGCGTGCAATTGTGACCAGTGGGTTAAACCAATTTCACGCCGGTAAAATGCCATGAGCGTTGCAAACCTCGGGCAATAGCATTGAGAAGGTTCTCGTGTCATCTACCTTGGCCATGAGCGGTGCATGGGTGGTGCGTTATGAATGCACTGTGTGGTTACTACTAGAGCTAAATGTGCATGACGTACACTTTTGGACACACACACATACACACACGCACACGAGCGCGCGGCCAAGTACGAATGTCGCGCTGTGATCTTTGGGCGTCTGAAACCACTGGAACCACTGTAACAACAACACGTCAACCACTTTCATTCAGTCAGTGGAGCGCAAACCCTAGACAACTGAGGCCCTGGACGGGCAAGTCTTGACTTGGCCACATTATCAAAAGCGTTGACTGGTCGCGGCTATTGTCAATGCCTGAACGACACACACACACACACACACACACACACATGGAGAGCGACAGCAACGAGAACTCAAACTCATATTAGGCCATTAAAAGAGCGATAAGAAAGTTCAGCGGAACTGAAGCGCGCAATTTCAGGCTTAGTTTAGTTTAAGTTGTTTGAGACTGGCACAGGGGGCGGGGAAGCTAAGAGGGCAACTCGACGTCTGTCTGTTACTCTCTCTATATATATATATATATATATATATATATATATACATATATATGTGTGTGTGGTTGTGTGTGGCTGTGTGTGAGAGACAACAAACGTGTGTCCACTACAAATATCACGATCTGGCAATACATGCCACAAACACATGTCGATAGATCGCGCGGCGTGCTCAGCTTTTAAACATAATTTTTGCCAGGCACTGGCACTGGCGTTGGCTCAGGTGGTGCGCGGCTCGGTGGGGGTGGTGCTCAGTGCTGTGTGCTGCGAGCCGTGTGCTGTGTGGTTGTTTGGGCAAAACAATTTTATTGATTAATGAACCATAATTAGAGACATTTACAATGAGCCACAATAATTCTTCATTACCCCCAAAAGCAGAGCGATTCGTTGCTGCAACGAGCTGTGCCACAAGTGGCACCACATGCCGCACCAGCACAGCACGGCAGCCAGCAGCCAGCAGGCAGCACCTACAACTAGCTCTCTGGCTAGCCTCGAGGCGACCGCTGACCGGGACCCCATCGGCCCCCTCGCTCCTTCACCTGCTCAGCCTGTACGCAGTCGCCGATCGTGGCTCACGCGCACAACTCATTCAATTTCCATGGCAGACACGATTCGAGGCAAGCCACCAAGACAGCCAGCCAGCCAACCACCAGCCGAACCACCAGACAGTCTGTGCAGTGGGTTCCATTTCGACTCTTGAATGAATGAATTTCGCGTCTGTGCATTGCCAGCATTCGCATTCGCATTCGTAGTCGCAGTCCCAATCTGAACTTTCTGTTGGAATCGGCACATGGAACGTGTCAATCGCACACACACATATAGGCTGAACGAGTTCTTTACGCGAAGGTGGACGCACACGGACTCTAATCACTTCCGACTACAAGTTCATAAATCGACCCATTCCATGCCATCTGCCACCCTCTAGCCTCAGCTCTTCTCCTACTTCAGTTTGAAGCGCCAAGCAAATTGTGTTAACGCATTTTCCCAGCGCTTCACGACTGGGCACAAGTGGATGTGGATGTGGATGTGGATGTGGATGTGGATGTGGATGTGGTTGTGAATGTGAATGTGAATGTAGCACAAGATATACGGCTAAGCACGCTGTCAGTCGAGCAAATGTCCATTTCATAATAAATCGATAACATTAATTAGTGACCGAATTTATCGATAAGTAAATTTAATTTTTAAAGTTCCAAATCATGCATTTAGTGATCGATTATAATGGATAGTTTTCGTTACTGTACATTGAATTCAATTATTAATTGATTGATTCGATAATTAATAATACCTTACTTCAAAAATTGGAATTTATTTTACATTAAAATTGATAGTTTATTAATGAGCGATATCTCTTAGCATTTTCGTTATGCTTTGCTTTTCGATTATCGATATTCAATAAATAGATAATAATATTATAATAGAAACGAGCTATCAATAGCCTAATTATGTATAATGATAAAGGATATCAATCTCATTTAACACAATTTGCTATTGACTATCTAAAATATTATAGATACACGATATCTGTATATTCGATACACTCCGTTATTTGCACATTTGATAGCAATCTGTGTGTTTGTGTTTGCTTGGTTGCAAATCCAATTCAATTACGTACATTTCTAACGCTGCCTTTGCATAGATGCTCGTGTAGGCCGCTCGATCGATTAACGATAACAAAAGCATCGACATAGGCAGCGCCAGGCAATGCCAATGCCACCGCAGTTGGTTGTCTCCGATGCGATGGCCGTTCGATAACCGCAAAACCAGCCCAGCCACCAGTTGGCAGCGCCTCTCAAATGAGCTTTACAGCGCAATTCACAATGCATATTTATTTTGGGAAAATAAGTAATCAATGGGGAAGGCTGCGAGCGGCAAGTGGCGAGTAGCGAGTGGCATGCGGCGTGTGGGAGAGCGGAAGTAAAGTGGGGAATCGGGAGCAGGAAAAAGGCAATTGGTATGGGAAAGAGCAGCCGAATTGGCACAGGAAGCCAAACGCCAAGCGATGCTCCCAGGCAATCGCCCAGCCATCCAACCATCCAGCCAGCCAGCCAGCTAGATCGCAACTCAACAAATGTATAAATAAATAAAAGCTGATTTATGTAATTTCACAAATTGCGAGCACTTTGAGTAAGAGTCGCGTCTTGGCTCTGTTTTTGTTTTTATTTTTTGTCGAGCCGCCTCATGATCCAAATCAATGGCAATTATTAGCGGGCAGTAATCGTGTTTCGGCTGACCAAGCCGCAGAGAACCTGACCTGGCCCAAACATCGACACAGAGAGACAGATAGGGAGAGAGAGAGAGAGAGAGAGAGAGAGAGAGAGAGAGAGAGAGAGTAAGAATGAGAGCTAGAGAGAGGTGAAAAGAGAATGAGAGTGGATTAGGGCACCTAAACAAAGAAGCCAAGACGCTGAACTCGCAGCACGACGATCTTCAGCATCATTATGATGGAGCAGATGATGATGATGATACTGCAGCGGTGCGAAATTTAAATTTTCGCTCGAAACGCTTCTGGGGACATTGCTGTTGCTGCTATGGCTGCTGCTGCTGAGGTTGCTGCTGCGACTGCAGCTTTAGCTGCTGCTGCTGTTGCAACAACTCCAGAGCAACTCTCGACTGGCACTTGCCCGGCGATGGCGGACATGGACGTGGGAACTTTGTATCTAGGCAGCTGCCCCATGGCAAACGCTGGGCAATCGCTGCCGATTGTCGAGTGCTGCCTCGGCTGCTTTGGCTTCTTTGGCTGCTTCGGCTGCCTGGGCTGCTGTGTGCCTTGGGGGCTGTAGGCTTGGCGGAATATCGCGCACGATTGAGGAGCCACTGGCAGTCCAAAACAATGCACTGGCCCCCCTCGTCCCCTCACCTGTCAACCCTCTGTAAATGTACAGTTGTAGCTGCTGCTGGCTGCCCACTCCCAGAGCTCAAGTTGTAGCCGTTGCTGTGGTTGTTGCTGTGGCTGTGGCTATGGCTGGAGCCCAGGCTGTGTTGTCCAAGGCAACAACAATGGAGCTGAGCGGTGGCTTGGTGGATCGATTAAATTGGTCGCTAAAGGTCGAAATTAAATCACGAAATAATTGTTACACCAAATAAGTTCTTCTTCTACGTCGTCTTCTTATGCTGCTGCTGCTGCTTCTGCTTCTTCTTCTGCTTAGTTGTGGCTTTGGGCTAGTTGGCATCTTCGTGCCGCTAGCTGATCGATCTATGCACCAAGTTGCAGACTTAGCCTTTGACTGACCGTCACTCGTTTGCTCTCCCTGTTTCTCGTCCCCCCGACTCGCCCTATTCTTTGCCGACTTCGCCTCATCAACATCTCAAGCATTATGAGAATTGTCTGCTGGCCAAGGCATTGGACTCTTGGCCGCCTGTGTTATTGGCCTTAACGTGTCCGTTTTGGACAAAGTAGACATAATGCAGCCCCCGGCAATTACCTCGTGTCACAATAAATTGTTTTTGCTGCAGTAGCTGCGAGCAGGAGGAGGCAGATGTGGCCAACTGCAGGCCAGTGGAGCCTGCCTGGTGGCGGCTGCAGCAGGCGGCGATAGCCGTGTTGGCCAATGGCCACAAATCTTGTTTCGACTGCCGTGTAATATGTAAATTGAAAATGCTAAACACCAGACATTAAACGTTACAGATACACAAACAGATCCAGATACAGATACAGATACAGATACAGATACACAGACGCAGATACTCAGATTCAGATACACGAATGCACAAACAATAAGCGACGCCGATACTGATACAGCCTAGATAGAGCGCTGAATTGGCAATAAAACAAAACATGCTGAGCCCGCGGAGTAGGCGACAAATTTTAGACCAGGACAGAGGCTAGGGCCAGTTATGATCTATTGTCCACTCTGGAATATTCGTATTACGCCATGTGGGCTGAAAACCAATTTTGAATATATTAGCCGAAGTAGAAGATAAGTGCACAATCGAATGATGTAACATTAACATCTACATATATATCTAATTGAAGATACATCATTCAAGTGTATTGTAATAGGCTATACACCAATGCTTAACAATGCACTAGCTATGCTGATGCCTAATATTATCATCTGATGTCTATATAAATTATCAGCTTCATAATTAGTATGTCATGTTGATGATTGACTGATGAATCGACTGATGTATTCATTACTATATTTATAATAATTGCTTGTACATCACCAGCTGAGAAATGTATTAATCTGATGTGTATTAACATCATTATATAGGTGTAAGTATGAATTGAATAATTCATTAATTTACATCTATGTCGAATGTATTCATCATTCATTTGGGTAATGAATGTTTCAGTTGGGTGTAAGCATCATTCAGTGCGAAATTGATGTATTCATCAAAAATGGTTTTAGTCTCTATTTGGCTTTATTTTGGAACTGATTATCCAACACTTTGGGAGCAGATTCCATTCTCTTTGCCTTTCTCTTGCATGCGGCATGACGCGGCAGCTAATTGAAAACTAAAAGTAGAATATTTTTTTTTTTGGACAGAAACATAACTGCAAATGTTGCCCGTCGCCAGTTGCCTGCTGCCTGCTGCCTGTTGCTTGTTGCTTGTTGCCTGTTGCTGAGGCACACACACAGACAGAGAATTGACAAAACGATTGCCAGCGCACAGTGCCAAACAAATTGAGCTATTGTAATTGCCCAAAACGTTCAAATCCATCTTGAGTGCTCCACTGTAGCCCATCCACTCCACCGCCAGCTCGGCCCCTCGGCCCCTCGGCTCCTCGCACCTTGCGCCTTGAGCCTTAGTGCAATGCAAAGTACGTGGGGCATGCGAGCCATACTACTGGGGAATTCAGTGCCACGACTTCTTGAGTGGCATGTGAACAAGCAAGCGCTGTTGTTATTGTTGTTCTTATACTCAGCTGGCGTTGTTGTTGATGTTGTTGCTGTTGTTCTTTTTGTTGTTGGGCTTGCGAAATGCGACCAGGCCACGATGCACTGGTCCTCAGTTAGTGGGTGAGTGATGCGATGGCGCTGCAACAAGATTCAAGGTGCAATGCAACCGAAAGTCGAGGCAACTACGCCTCTGTCTCTCCCTCTATGCCTGCCCCCTGCCCACCTACCTGTGCTCCATACACATATTGTATGTATATCCCTCTGTCCATCTCCGGCTCGCAGTGAGTGATTGCCAGCAAGTCGAGCTGGGGTCAGGTGACAGACGACGTTGGCGACTGCAACTGCAACTGCAACTGCAACTGCGGCGTGCCATGACTTCACCGTACCCACATGTTTGAAAATTACACACGATCATTAAAAGATTGTATTCATGTCGAGATATTTTGCGCACCACAGTTGCCGTTTCTATATATGCCAGAGACACTATATGTACATATGCATATATGTCTACATATTGTCAATATATACCCTATGCACACGCTCGAGAGACGCACGCTTCGAGTCAGCTCTTTGTTTAGCAGTTGTCAATTTAAAGTTCATTCCATATACAGAATATCATTAATAATTTTTAATATTTTATGCACTAATGCCAATGGCAGCTGTTCAGCACAAGGAGCTTAGCTAGAGAAAGACTTTGAAATATCAAAATTGTGAGTATAACTTGTTTCTATTTAGCATTTACAGCTAGCTGCCATGATTGATAGTTCATTCACATTACAAAGAAATTTTGAATTTTGAATAAAAGACAAACAGTTTCAATGTCCAAGTTCAATCAGCAATCTCTCGCCTCAACTTAAGTCAAGCTGAAACTTAGCACTGACATCGCAGTTAGTAACAGCTCAACTAACAGTCGCGACATAGACAAATGTTAATAGCAGCATATAATCAATTTCGAAATGTAAATCCACCATCATAACAGAATTCTTGGCATAATGCTCTGTTTTCAGACCACAGCTTAAGCTAGTAAATTTTCTGATGTCAAAATAAAAAAAGATTAGAGAATAAAATAGGCGGACAAATGCTCATTTAACATGTAGCATACGCTTAACATACTCGTACTCAGTTATGTTAAGTTACTCAGAATGTTAAGTAGCTGTTAGAGTATGTATGCTTCGGTATATAGCTGAGAGCAACGCATTGCTGCTGCTGCTGTTGGTTGCATGTCGGGCGAGCGTGCATCGGCTGTCATAAGCGGCAGCCGCGCCAAGCTTTAATGGAGCAGCAGCAGCCGCGGCGGCCACATTAGCGCCACGAGGAAGCAATGACAGCCTCGGGTAGCGGGCAACCAACCAACCAACAGCAGCGAGCGACCAAGCAGCCCAGCCGAAGGCAGCAGGCAGCAGGCAGCCGGCACCGGCCACGGCGAATGGCAAACGGCAAACGGCAAACGGCAACAAGGTTGTTTGTCCGACATGATGATGAGTGTTTTAGGCGGCTGTTGCAACAACAACAGCAACAACAACAACGGCGATATAATCATGACTGCCCAAGTTGTAGTCAAAGTTTTTTAGCTGCAAGTGATCTGCGTCTTGAGCCGCCACAGATTCAAGAGCGCGCCGCATGTAAATGAAGCAAAGAGCCAAAAAAAAAAAAAAATAATAATGAACAAAAATGCAATAAGAAGAGAAATTGTTAGCAAACCGAAGCTTAAATGCCCTATGAGCGGGCAGACTTGAGACTGTGTCAGTTTCATCTGAGAGAATCCACATCAGTTTCCTGTGCCAGCTAGATAGACGGTTGAGTGCAGACAGTTCTCTTTAAAAGCCGAGTACAGCATAAATATGAGCATAATGAGACAACAATGGGACAGATCCATTAGCTGTATGAAAGATAGTCCGATTTATCATCAAGTTGGTATGACCTTTGGAAGTGCATAAAAAGCCGCTGAGCTGTCGATTGCTCAAAATGATCATAATGATGAAGATGACAACGCAATGATGATGCCAGCAATGAAGATGATCATGATTATGCCTCAGCCACTGCTGCCGCTGCCGCGACTTTATTGTGCCAAGGTAAGAGACGGTTCCGTTGCCAAATAGTTGTTGTTTCTATTATTATTATTGTTTTTTTTTTTTTTTTCAAATTCTTAAAATAGAAAAAAAGGCAAATGCGCTGCGAAGGATTTGTTACTATTACTTTTGTTGTTGTTGTCGTTTTTCTTCTCTACATGGTATGGTTAGATATATATATTTATTTATTTTTTGCCAGTCACCGAGTGCACAAATCTGTGCAACAAATCGACAGCCTCTCGCCGGAGTTGGAGCCCCGGCCGAAAACCGAATGCTGCCGCGAATCCGTTGCACAACTCATAGCGCACGATGAGAGAGTGTGTGAGTGAGAGAGAGAGAGACAGAGAGAGAGAGAGAGAGAGACAGAGAGAGAGAACTAGGTTGGTTGGTTGGGGGCGGAGGTGGAGGCGATCTACAGCTGCATGTCAGCAAAGCGCTGTGGCCGCTTGCTAAAGGTGAGCGCTGCAGCTGAAGAATCCTTTGGATTGTCAAAATATTGTATGCCAGATTCACTCACGAGTTGGCAACTCGCTGCCGCGCAGCCCGTGCACCCGTTGCCAGCTCTTTCCCAGCTGGTCATGGGGCATGCCACAAGCTGAAACTGCAAAATAAAACGAAACAACAGCCGCAAACAGAGTAGAAACCAAAAAGTAGACCTAGCAGTGAGCGGCCCAAAGTCAAAAGCTAACAAAACATGAATAAGCGAACAAGCAACGGACCCGCGATCGATGTTCGACTACTTGAATCGATACTTGTGGCTGCGATACTCGATACTAAATGGCAAATGCAATAAATGTCCAGTTTGAAGCTATTGACACATTTGCATGCGGCATGCGGCATGCGGTGTTCGGCTTGCGGCATACGGCATGCGGCGTGCGGCGCTCGATGGGTTCGGCATTGAACCCACAAACAACAGCCATGCGAAGAGCAGCCGCCAAATGTGGCACACAATTTGCAACAACAGGTGTATGTATATGTGTGTGTGTGTGTGTTTAGCTGGGTGTGTGTACTAACATGTGTAGCGCTTAAAGTTGTTGCCACTTGTAAGTTAAGTACCAAATGGCCTTTAGTGACTTGACCAACCCATGAATGGATCTTTAAATACATTTAAATATATATATATATATATATATATATATATATATATATATATATATCCCTGATTTTTTATTTGCTTCTCTCTCCAGACTGAATTACCTTTCAGTATCTTACTCTATTTCAATGTCTCTCTATGTCTTTCGCTAAGTACACTTGGCTCTCTTCAATGTCTCTTGATTTCTGTCGTTATCTTAATTTGAATTTCTTTCGTTTTCTTAATATCTGCTCTTCTATCCGCATCTCATATATGTGTCTTTTGTTTTCTTCTTCAATCTTTATCTCTTACTCTCTCTCTTTTGTCTGATTTGAATCTGTTATCGTCCTTCCGCCATTCTCTCTATCTCTCTTGCTGCTTCTCTTTCTTTATCCTCATCGTTCTCTATAATTTAACTCTATTTTTTCCTAATATGGGTTTATATATGTCTATCTCTACCTCTCTTTATATATCTCTTTATATCTCATTTTTGTGTGTTTTAATTATTTATTAAGTAAAACCCAATTTCCCTTTACACTTTTAATATTGTTTCACATGAAAATCAAATCTTTTATCTCATGATACCAGCTTAGTTTTTCTGAGCGTGTCTACCAATTGAGACAAGCTGACTATTTAGGCTTATGAACTTGTTGCATGTTCCAGCAGCTGGCGTAGCACCGATTGTTGGGCTTCGTATAAGTCGATATGCTCTGGTAATTTACATGACTACTTGGCGCTGATTCCAACTGTTTTCTAATGCAGATTCAAGCCACATGATGAAAGTCGCCAAATAGGAGACTTATGTATGCATAATGAGACTCTCTACAACAGACAGAGGGAGATAGAGAGAGAGAGAGAGAGAGAGAGAGAGAGAGAGAGAGAGATAGAGAGAGAGAGAGGGAGAGATGGAGGGGCATTGAGTGGGACTGGACCACATTCCTAATTATTGATCAGGACAATGTTTCGAAATTAGAATCTGCTTTGAAGCAACACTTTTTGGTCAACTTGTCTTGGCCATAGCCATGTGCACAGCTCACATAATGTGACTGCTGTGAAATGCACGATTCAACCGCTTCGCTGCCAGTTGCCGCATGCCCCTCGCTGCTTCATTCCACCTCCCCATCATTCGGCGGTTGGAGCCGTGAGCAATGAGATTTCTATGGCTTTTTGTTTTTGGACTAGGAAAGTTCAAATTGCTTGAACTTTCCGGTGTTCCAAATAGGCCGAACCAACTGGACGGCAGGTTGTCCCTTTTTTGGCCATCATGACTCTGGCTGGCGCTGGAGCTGTGGCCAGCCGTTGACCAAGGGCCAAGAAGACACTGTTCGACGCTTTGTTTCGTTTCGTTTCGTTTGCGCTGCTTTTGGCGCTTTTGCTGTGCCTAATCAAAAGTAAAAATCTTTGCTCGCTGCCCACAAAACGTGATGCAGTAGGAAAATGCTGACGATGACTTGTTGCAGGCCGCATGCTGCCGACTGCCTGCTGTCTACTGTCTGCTGCCTACTGCCACATGATGGCATTTTGGTGAATGCATAAGTTTGGACAATCAGCCAAATGACTAACTGACTGGCTGGCTGACTGACTGACTCACTCGGTCACTGGCTGGCTGACTAGAGGAGCGTCTAGTCTAACATGGACCTTAGCCATTAGCCAAATGGCGCAATTGCTTTTATTGGCGCTGAAGCAGAAGCCGCTGCCATTGCGGCCGCTCCCGTTGACAACTTGGCAAAATTATGAACATTTATTTGGGCTTGCCTGCTGCACCTCCCCAGCCCCTTCTATCCACACTTCACCTCGCCTTTGCTGGCCATGCTACACAGCCAGTTGGCGGCAATCGTCGCCGTCATCGTCTTCATCTTTGTCTGCTAGTGCGAGATCTCGCACAATGCCCAACAGTGGCCGCCAATGCAAGCGACCCAGCCCAGAAGCGTTTGCTGCCCAACTGCCAGCTCGATTGTTTCTCTCTCCGTTGACTACTTGTCGAGTGTGAAAAAACAATAAAGACATTGACTAAACTTCAATCGACATTATATATTTGGCTTAAGTGGGAAGAAGATCTGTAAGTCCGGACTCATTGAATGGGAGCGCAAAAGCCTACCAGGTATTATAGCTGACATAATCACAATCTCATAGATACATATACGAAGTATCTAAATCAGTTAGTTAGGAATTCCAAAATTGCTTCAGCTGCTGGTTGTGTCATTTGAAAGCAAACAGTCTCAAGATGCGAATCGAGAGATGGGTGTATTTAGTTTTCATTTTCGTTGCCTAAGACGGCCTGCACATGCCGATCGATCGGTGCGCAGCGCTGTGAAATTGTTGGGCTGTCAGTCTCCGGGTCCGGGGCGTCTGTTTGTCTGGGCTCATAATCCCATCGGGCAGATCTCACATATCTAATGGATTTTGCACACATTACGACAACAGTCTTGCAATTTTCAGTATAACAGATGCAACAGAACGAGATAGAAGTACGGTGAAGGAGAGGGAGAGCGGGCAGAAGGATGTCCCCTGATGTTATCCAATGTTAAGGGTACTCCAAAGAAAACTCATATACTGGGCAAACATCATTGCGTAGGCCCTGGCCCTCGTCCTGCGGCCTTTGCTGCTTTTTATCCTGTCTATACTCGGGTCCCCAATTAAGATCAATCACATTTTGAATGCGCAGCGAAGCGAACCGCTAAGCAGATAAACCATTGAAAAATGATCATCAGCGTGATCAGTGCTCTCTTCCTCTCCTTCTCTTTCTCCCCCTCTCTCACTCTCTCTCTCTTTCTCGATTCATGTGGTTAGTTTTTTCTTTCCTTACACATTGCGCCTGCCCTTTTTTAAGGATACTGGACGGCGTGCGAAATTGAATAGAAAGCCGAAGGAGCAGCTAGCTGCTAGTGAAAGAATAAAGTGAAAGAGAGGGCGTGTATCTATGTGCGAGGGAGAGGAGGCTGGCGCATTGTGCGATATCTGTCTAAAAAAAAAAAAAATAAAGAATAAAAAACCGCTAGGCATTTGTTCTTGAAGTATGCGATCCATCCCACGTCCTCAGATGACGGTGCTTCGTCCGGCGCGGGTCCATTTTGCTATTTTCTGCAGGATGATGGGGCAGGATGTTGGTACCGCTATAAAAAAGGAAAGAAAGAAAACAAAACGGTCGAAACGTCTTAAGTTTCCTTTTCACTTCTTTTCAGCGCATTTCGTTGTTGCTTTTGTGCACAAGCGAAATGGGAACAAAACTAGAAAGCAGATACCGTAGAACGTTGCCGTCATAGGTGGTTACGAAACCCCAGTCCCCAGTCCCCCGCCCTCAATCCCCCATCCCGTCATCTAATCATATTCAGAGAGTAGTTCCCATATACTTGCTCAAAAGATTCGGAGAAAGATCCTGGCTGAGGTCAATGCCATTTTGGCAGAAACTCTATTGATTGGCTGCGATCACTGTGAAGCGATTATAGAGAAGAGGCTTTACAGATCAAGTGCTTCAACTATTGGTCTGACAATTAGCAATTGCTTCGACTTGGCTAGTTGTCTTATTTCTATAATAGATTTGGTTGCTTCTATACTTCTCTTTTGAATCATCTCTCGGAATTTCTCAATAAGAATTGAAGTCTCGAAAAATCGTTCAAGTTCAGGAACAATAGATTCAACGAGTTGACACTTCGTTTCAGGCAAATTTCATAATCTACTATCCATCCCGTGGGATAATTCACCTATCTCAACTTTCTAAATATTCACACTTCGGAGTCCGGAGCTGACAGATATGCCTGCCTGACTGATGCTATCATGTGGGTGTGCACCTTGTGCACTGTGATTGAAAGGAAACGCCATGTGTGTTACAAATTTCCCAACTGCCATGAAAAATATGAAAATGCACTGGACTCAGGAGCAGGAGTAGGAGCAGGGGCAAGGGCAGTCAGCAGGACAGCGATTTCCGGTAATTCCCACAGTCCGTTCATATTAATCAGAAGCAACAGGACCTTTCCCTCTCCATTGCTGTCGCGCTCTCACTCTCACTTGTTGAGCACCCGCATCGATCAGCAAGTGCAAGGCGCAGAGTCTAGGACTCACAACGCACAACTGTGAATCCTGTGAGCATCTTTGTGTATGCTGATCGCGTTCGTATCTGGCTTTGATCTATTATTCCATTTTCAGCGTGTTTACAAACACATCACAGCGCCAGGATAGAGGTCAGCATCTGCTACCTGCGCCTACTACCTGTACTCCGTGCGAGAGTGAGAGTGAGAGAGAGAGAGCGAGGCACAGCTGGTACCGTTAAGTTGTGGGCAGCACAGCAGGAGCTGCACAAAGGTCAGCGTACAGGACAGGGTCAGTCAGGAGGCACAGCACTTGGCAGTCGATTCATTTCCGTGTCGATTGCGGTCAGTGGACTTCCTGGTGCCAAGGTCCCTGTACTCTGTTCCCTGTTCCATGGGTATATTGCCCGGCACTAATCCTGCGTGTGTTTTCATTGGATTCTGAATGAAGAGCGTTGATGAGCCAAATTGCTTAAGCAGGTATCCTATGCATTGTCCATTATGCTTTGTCGGTATGCGCTACTAATTATTGACGGCGAAATCAAAAACCGCAGCATAGGATCCTTTTGCGGATCTACACCTTAATTGCGTTTTAAGGAAACACTGAGAAACCCTAACTGCAGGAATAATAAGCCCAACTGGACAACAATCAGCACAATTCGTAGTTAATGAAATCCTTCGAGTCAATCGATTTTCTACATTGCAAACCAATTGCTCGAAAACCCAAAACACCGAGCACTGCTCTAGCGGAAGCAACAGCAGAGATTAAGCAGATGATGACGATCGAGTTTGGCATAGTGAAAGGTGCAGCTTGTCTATGTAAAAGTCAACTGACTTTTAAACGGCTAAGGCAAAGCGAAAGATATTTTGTAAATTACAACTTTTTAGAGCAGACTTAAGCCTTGGAGTGTATTCTTTATAAAGAGCTCATTCGATATGCCGTGGTTTATTTTTATTTAGCTACATCTTGCCTTGAAAGTCATTATCAAATTTTGATTTAGTAAAAGATAGACGATGAGTAGAAGCTATCTCAAGCAAGTAACGAAGCCTCCTTAATTCAATAGGCCGTATGAATAACCAAAATTAGCAATAAACCCCATTCAGAAGGAGAGAGCTTTTCACTTTCCCAAGGTTCTCACTGAAAATTGGCCGCATGCAAACCAGCATGAATGATACAAAAAATGGAAAATAATATGGAAAGAGTTAGAGAAAACTGAATTTGAATAGATAGATTGATAAACATGGAAATCAGTGTGGAACCACCCCTCACGCTGGGTGTTGGTTTTTCACTTTTTTATATGGCTGAATCGTTTTTTTTAGTTTTTTCGTTTTTGGTACCTACATGACCTGGGCCGACGAAAAGGCGAATGGCGACAAGGAGGGGTGCAAAATTGATGGAAAATGTCGCGGGTCATCGAGGTCCACTGGAGTTACCCCGAAGATGTGACCGCTGACAACGAGCCCGCGACCTCGGCTGCCCTGCTAACCCTTGTGGCATTCGCATATGCAAAGGACGCATGTAAATTAATAAATTATAGTCAACTAATGAAGGGAGAGGCAAAATGCGACTAAAGCGAAACGGAAAATGGGAAGTGCACATAAATAAAAAACTGCCTGTGTGATCCATGTCAAATGCCTATAAAAAATTGTCTACGACCTTTTCATGCATGCGTGTGTGTGTGCATCTCTGTGTATGCGGCATAGTTTTTTCTATTAGTTCCGGTTTATTAGGGGTAAATGTTTTTTGCGCAGCCCTTTGGCTGTGCACCACTTTGGACGAGGCGACGCTTATGCATATTTAAAAATTAAAAAAACAATTCCTGGTTATTCAATATTCGCGGGTAGCGCCCCGCAGGATCCGCGCACAGGAAGTGCATACACACACATAGATCAATACATTCATATCTGCATATATGTACATACCCAATTACAAATGTCTATATAGAAGTTCTGCATCTGCATTGCCTGACTTCCAAATCGTTCGCGGCTCTCTCGTGGGAATTGAAGAGCGTTGAAATAAATCAAAGTGCAACAGCAGCAGACGAGACCCAAAGATACAGCAACAGCCAAAGATACATCTGCAGCCAGCCAAGATGCAGCTTGCTGGCATCTTGGAGCATTGTCATCATTAGCAAGCGGATGCAGGCCTCGCTGCTCCACTTGAGAACCAAGCCGCGAGCTACCCCTAACTGTCAAGAGAGCATTCAATGAGTGGCGCTGGGCGCAGCGGAGTGGGGGAAACAAGATACAGGGAGAGCGAAAGAGAGACAGTCAGACAGATATCCAAATGGACACATACATGTGTCACATGACCAGAATAAGTATTCCACTTCCCCTCCCTCTCTCTCTCTTACACAGAGTCTTGTCGCATACAGTGCGCACTGTACAGACAGACCAAAATGATCGCCAAGCACATCCTGTGTACGCATCCAGCTCAGCTTCCGTCTCCATCCAAATATTGTATTTTGATAGCCAGAATAATAGAATAGTTTCAAAGGTGAGCTATGTAAAACACGAAAGAATGTTCCATCCGGGAGTTACCAAACATTTAATACGTAATACGCATTCCCAGTCTCAGCGTTTCCAGTTCAAAAAGTTGTGGCGATATGAACTTTTTCGATAAGTCTATCACAAAGAGACTTAAATCAAATTCAAAGAGCGGTCAGCAGATGATTGGTCATGCACTCAATGGGCTTAGATGTATCACCATATAACTTAAGCCTTGGATTGTCAACGTGCGTATATGCTACAAGTCTCAAGTATATTATACTTTAACTAAGTCAATATGATATATTAGATACAGATTGCTTGGTGGGCGTATGGGCGAGATCTTGACGACAGACAGATGGATTGGCCAACAGTCGTGCGAAGGGAGGAATAGACAAGCGGACGGACAGGCATTGTAAAAAAATAATACACTTCGCAACTTTGTGAATGAGTATTCAATGAATCCATTCATCTACATAGGTAAAAAGAAAAATTATAGAGAAATGTGTAAATATGCATTTAAAATTAAAAATTTGATTCGTGTTATTAGAACACTCGATGTAAAGCAAATTTTAAAAATGATATATTGGCAAATTTATGAATAAACATAAAAATATTTTGAATAAATATTTAAATTCTAGAATTGACATAAAATTTAATTTATTACTTTGCTAATTTCTTAGGAGCCTTATCACTAATCAATTTTAAAGTGAATTTGAAGAAAATGTTCTAAAAAGTTACAATGACATGCGATCAATGTCAACTTGAAATCGTATAGAAATTGAAATTAGGATCATTCCATTCTCACACAGAAAACATCTTAACCAAATCACATACATGACTGTTTACGCTTTAAAATACAGCGCATATTACAAATCAATAAAAATCGAGCTACTGTATCTGCGCTCATATTGCTATCTGTATCTGCATCTGTATTTATATCTCTATCCATGGCTCGGTATCTGCCTTTGTGTCAGTGACGGGGCTTGGAGTGGGAGCGAGTCGAGTCGGAGCGGACACACAAAGTACAGTAACACAAATTGAAACGGACACTAAAAATAGCCACCCCTCGACGGCTGGGGCGCATCAATAGTAGCGACTGCAGTGAGCCCCGGGGCTGTCGAAAGGAGCCGCGACAGCGACTGTGGCAGAGGCCGCTGCTGGACGTGGACGGTTGAATAAATGAAAGACGCACCAGATTCGAAATGACATTAAGTAAACAGAGAGGAGCAACCATGTCAATGTCAAACACACTCGCCACATGGGCCATGCCACGGTTGCAGCATCTTCTGCTACACACACACACACACAGGCACATACACACGCAAGGCTAGCTATGACACATATGTGAGGCCATGTAACGGCAAATGTTGCTTCAGATACTTTTTGGACACCGGCAGCAGGACGCGCATCGCTCGACATGCAGTGTTCGCCCCTCCAGTTGTTGTTGTATAAGTATCGCACACACACACACACACGTAGTCACTCACTGCATTACGCAGTAAGTCTCGCTGGCAGCGAGTGTCGCCTCCTCACGGTCATTGCGTCCACGCATCTGCAGCAGGCAACTCGAACGAGATTTCGTATCCAACGGATGCGACTGTTTATTTTAGTCACTCGCAACTGTTCGAGCGTGTGTGCGGCTGGGTGTCTGTGTGTGTGTGTGTGCTGTACCGCAATGTCTTACAGCAACAGCGTCATTAACGAAACCCCCATGTCGCCGCACTCTCCGCCCCCTCCCACACAGCCCTCCCTGCCGGCTACTCCTAGTCGCACAGAAATTATCTATTTTGGTTCGAGTTGTTGTCTTCGTGCCGTTACCAAAGTCAAAGTCAAGTTCAACAGCGATCGGCGCTCTTAAAGTCCATATATCTCCCTCGCTCTCGCTCTCACTCTTTGGCTACACATTATTATGATGCTCTTCTTCTCTGTGTTCATGAAGAAGGAAGTGAAACATTTCCGCCGCTCACGTCTCTTTCATTTTGTAAACTAACAGATTTTAATATGACTCAATTTTCTCCCGTTTTCCTGAGTTACGACAAAAATAATTCTGATATGTGATGAAATTACAGTTTGAAATTAACCAATTTTGGATTTGTATCAATACAAACCGATTAACGACTTTAATAAAGCTAATATGTGATAGATTTGATATATATAAATGGGTCGTTAAAGAACTTAAAGCTATAATTAGCTATAATTAGGTGCACGAAATAAGTAAATGGGACACAATTCGTTTAATATAAAAAAAAGTCTTGTGGTATTTTTTATTGAATTTTTAATTGTTCATAAAATTGGTTATAATAATGCGATTTAAGTCAAATATGCGCCGTTTCATTCGATGACAAGTTCCCAACGATATGCCAACTTCATAATGCGCCTTTTATAGAAGCTCGCTTTCCTATTGTCAAAAAACTCGGAGAGCCAATTTTCACAGAACTCTCTTGTGGACAACTTCCGACTACCAAGCTCGTTCGCCATGGACACAAATAGGTGGTAATCATTTGGTGCGAGATCCGGACTATACGGTGGATGCAAAAGAACCTCCCATCCGAGCTCCCGGAGCTTCTGGCGCGTCACCAAAGACGTGTGTGGCCTGGCGTTGTCCTGGTGGAAGACAATTCGGCCTCTGTTGAACAAAGCTGGCCTCTTCTGCATGAGTGCTGCATTCAAGTGGTCCAGTTGTTGGCAGTACAGGTCCGAATTGAGCGTTTGGCCATAGGGAAGCAGCTCATAGTGGATGATTCCCTGCCAATCCCACCAAACACACAGATGAACCTTCCTGGCCGTCAATCCAATATAAAAACTAAACCAATCAATATTTAAAAAAAAAATAAATAAATTGGTGCTTAAACTTAATCCTAATATCAATATGCTTAAACTTAATTAAATCAAAAAATATCTTCAAATATAAATTTTATTTATTTTTTTTTTTTTTTTAATAGTTTTTTTATTTTAATAGTTTAAAAAATCTATATCAAAAGTTGATCTTAGAGCGGAACAATATCGTGCAATGTAACCCAGAGAGACCTGCTGGTCTTCAAAATAGCCAAAGAAGGATAGATGTGACTGCTTATCTGGACTCGTCTATTTATATGGATAACTGGAACTGGAACTTAGAGGAACTACTAGGCATATCTCTCTATTCAGCAAAAATAAATATAGAGTAAATCTGGGAAAAAATGATTAAAACGGAAATTTGATTCACTTTTATTATATAGGTAGCATGGGGAGTAGCTTCCAGGGTAGCCTTTCATATGGATCAATTTACATGGGAAACTTTCAGAGAGTGAAACAGAGAGACGAAGAGGGAGAGACAGTTATATAATTATAATGCAACTGCAGCTACGGCTGCTGTTGACCAGCTGAGCAAACTCGTAGTTCGTGGGCATCTGGCTGGCTGGCTAGGCAGGTCCAGGTCCATAATAGCGCATTTTGACTTTGCGCTAGGATTTGCCTTTTTACGCTCGCACACACATACACAGACACAGACACACACACACACACACGCAAAAGTACTTTGTGCATAAGTGTGTGTTGTTATGTTTGGGACAACAAAAGAGCACAACGGGCCGGCAAATTGTTTTATTGACAGCCGCCGCCGCCGCATTCGGCTCGGCGATAAAATCAATTTGCTGCCCGCTCAAATCTCTCTGGCCAGCCCTGCCGCTGTGGGCCGGGCGTGAGGCTCGCGTTGTGTATGCAAAAATTTACAGCCTTGCGCCCGTCGCACGCACGATTTATCTAATCCATATTCAAATTTCGGACCATGCCCTCGACACCCTCGACCGCTGTCCGCTGTCCGTTCAAATGCATCATTTTTGTTTGCGGTTGGGATTTATTTTTATTGAATTGCAAAAAATTAGCAGCCCCTAACCAGAGAAAAAAAAGAAACCCTCAACCCTGACCAGGTTGGCAAACTGTGCAAACAATCGAAATGTTGTGCAAATTTCTTCAATTGTTTCTGCGTCTCTCTCGCTTTCGCTCCCGCTCCCGCTCTCTATGTCTCGGCCTCTCCCTGTCGCTTGTTTAATTATTTGCCTGGCCCATTTGTGGGCTCAAGAGCTGCGTCGGGGGAGGTACGAGGCGACGTAGATAGTTGTTATTAGGAATATACACTCGATTAGATAATGCTGGCCCCGGGCTCCGAACAAGATGACATGCTTCGAGCTGTCAGCTATTTTCGTATGTTGACTGGAAATTGTTTTCTGTGAGAGTTGTTGTTTTTTTCCACTTTTGGCAAGTTATCAGCTCTCACTTTCTCATAGGTATATTTCTTTATTTCTTCTGACTGAACTGTACTTCAAATTGAATGTGGAATGAAGTCTCTGTAAATAAATTCAATGGAATTTAAAATTGCTAGGGGCTTTATAAAATTGATGAGAATTGCAAAGAAGGGCGGTACGGCAAATTTGTAATTATCTGTAAAATAAATTGTGATAATGCAACTGTACTGAGTGACCTAGGACAGATTTCATACAGACCCATACAAACCTATGCTTCGCTATTTAGTTGCCGCAATTTGGGCATTTAGCTATTCGGCGAACTCTCAGCTGGGGCCCATCGCATACCCTTTCAGAGCTGGCTCTGATTCAGCTGCTCTCAATCAGATCAAATGATGAATAGCGAGCATAGGCTATAACCCATTCCATGAATTGAATTGGCCATTGTTGGCTGGGTGGCCAGGAGCAGCCGAGCAGCATCCACTTTTTGTCCAGCAACAACAATTGAGCACTTTTTTTTGTTGCGTTGCGTTGCGTACGTGCGTTGAAGCGAATGCTGGCAATATCCTTAATATCCTTATAGGCCGATTGCATGCTGGCTGGCCTCTGTCTACTCATGTTTTTTACGAGTCTTTGCGCCAGGACAATGCCCAAGCCCAAAGGTCAGCTTGCCTGTGTGTGTGTTGTGTTTTGCCAGTGATTTGCTGTTGTTGCTGCTCTTTGTTTCGCATATTTTGCGGTTTTTTATGTAATCTCACGTTTGACGTATTGGTTTCAATATGCCCCGACTCTGGCTGGCAAGCGTCTCGAGCTGCCAAGCTGTCAGAGTTGCAACGACTGCCTGCATTGGGTGGTCCTTCCCGCACAGGCAGCGGTAACACGTACCACGCATCACGCCCCTGCCCCTGTGAATGCCACTGCCTCTGCTGTTGTCTGCGGCCAACTAGCCCATATGCAAGAGTCCATCACAGTCGCTGCATCATCAAAATCAATCAGTCTAGCCTTTTGTTATCTGCATTCGATACGGCTGCAGCGCCGCTAATTGGTATCAAGAGCAGCCCGCCCAGCCCTCGCTTCGCGCTGTCGCCTCTTTCGCCCACAGATCACAGTTCGATAATTTGACAATCCCACAATCAGAGCTGTCTATTGTCTTTGCCAGCGCGTATGCAAATGGCGAACCCCTCCTGCATAGACATGGCCTAATCGGAGCAACGGCACTTGTCAAGCGATTCGATTTGGTTCCACAATTCAGCTATAGCGGCTCATCAGAGCAATCGATACTTGGATGCGAGTAAATTGTCCCAGCAGCAATAACTGTCAATGACTAATAAAGAACTGAGCTTGTGTCCTACGTCCAAGTATCGTATTTCAACGAACCCACATATCTCAGTTCTCAGTACTCTGAGATCTATGTAACTCCCAGTTACTACATCAGATTTATAAATCTTGGAAAACCTTTCAATCAATTGAGACTTAGTCTTGAAACTCACTCTACAGAATAAATATAGAAAGCTTAGCTCGAAGGCTCTGTGAATCACTGCGCTTTAAGAAAAATAAATAAGATCTATGTAACTAACAATAATTATATATTGCTAATACAAATGCTATTGATATTGACTCTGATAATTAAAAAAATCGTGTCAATGATATGTTTAGGGTAATTGATATGGCTACCCATAATCATATTGCCTAGGATGTTGTGAGTAAAAAGTTGAATATTGTAGTGATTACAATGCTAATGATAATAGTAATGCTTATGATTTTAATGCTATAAATTTCAATAATTAGAGTTTGATAATGGGAATAAGAATCATGATAATAATTCTATTAATGATGATATGATATTGATTATCTATATACAATGCGACTGCTAAAATTGATGTTAATACATTTGATAAAAAACTTCAAAGACTAATGATTATGCTAATGTTAATGAAATTTCTAATGCTACGATAATGCTTTACAATTTAAATACCATTGAAAATTGTATGTTCGAGACTGTATTGCTAATTATAATAATAATAATATATTATTATATTATAATATAACAATAATAATAATAATAATAATATTTATAATTATAATAATAATTATTATAACAATAATGTTAATAATAATGAAAATAAAAAAAAAAAAATTATAATAATAAAAATAACAGAGTTATCAATCAGACAGCCAAGTCCTACAGCTTAGAGTTCTTGACAACGTTTCCATATATCCCCGACATTATGAATCGAATTGTGCAACCGAACTGTATTTTTATTTGGGTCGAGCTCTGGTTACAATTATCGTCTGTGTTTGTTTAAAAAACAGTACCAGTCCATAGCTGTGTCTATTCGTTTTATAGCCCTGCCAGAAGACACTTGAAATTGCGGCATTGTTCTTCGGTCTTGTGATCGGTTGAGAGTGTTTGGAAATCTCGGCGCTCGATGTAGCCGCTCGGTTGGTGCGCGAAGCGCCAGCCTTGTTGATGGACGCAACCAACTGCAGGATGTTTATCAATGTCACTTGAATCTCAAGTTGTCTGAGTCCCATTGCAGCAGCTCGCTCGTCCACTGTTCGCGGGGGTGTCTACACACACAGAGAGACGTCGATTTGTGCCCTGATTCCATTGTCAAGCCACGCTCTATCTCTCGCTCTCTAGGTTTCTTATTTTAAACAATTTCATAGATCGCGCTATTTATGGCATCTTCTTCGGCTAGAGTGAGGCGGACATTGTGGATCTCTACGGTCTCCGTTATATTGGGGCATTCATAGGCAAGAAGGAAGTTCAAATACCCTTCACTTCGCCTGACTTCAAAGCTCGTCAAGAAGGCTTCTTTATAAATATGAGACTTTTCGAAAAAGGCTGCCAGCAAATAGCCATTAAAATATTGACTTGATTATTAAACTTTATTGGGAATATATATGAACTCTGTAAAGTCTCTTGTTGAGGTGTTGCATATCAATCGACTGAATCATAATACCCGCCACTGGATCAGCTACTCTAGCTGAGATCTTCTCATTCAACAGTCGAGGGACTTGTTCGTCTTTCACTCGGCTTTGCTTGTCTTTGTCGGGTCGCTGTCCGCTTCAAGGACCCGCCAAATGTACAGTTATGCAAGGAGCATACAGGCAATTGATCAATGGACCGTTCGTTCGGATGCTATTCTTGTGTGTTAAATATAAATAACATCTAGAATTTCATGCCAAACAAAGGTCATTTGAGTTTGTTTAGCTAAAAAAAAAACCTTAAAACTTCGGTTAGTTCCATTTAGATATGATGTAGGAGTATATGAAAGCTAAAGTTATAATGATGTATAACATGGCTTAAGACAATCATAAACATAAACATAAACAGACATAAACATCATAAAGCAGAAATTAAGTTACGAATTTTTATTGTAACTAAAAGTCAACTTTTTACTTATTTCAAATAGCTGAAATCTGAAATACCCCATCAATATTTACTCAGTTTGTATTTACTTGATCTAAGTCTCAGCATTTGTCACATGTATGTCGCAGACACACATACACGCGTGCGAAGGCATTACACATATGTGTATACACATTTGGCATGTGCGTGCATGTGTGTGTGAGTGTGTGCGTGTCCATAAAATCCACCCCAATGTCGACGGATTCTTGCCTTCCAATTGGCATTTACGTGTGCGCGTGTCCAATCAGTTAAGCTGGCGCCATCTATGAGAGTAGCGGCGAAACACAGAGCGGCCAACAGGTGGCGTTTGTCTAGCCAGGTGAAGATGCAAGTCAGAGAGCCGAAAATCAACTTAATTAATGCAGAAATCAATAATACTCGAATTTTGTTCAAAAATATTATTTCATCGAGCGTCGCTTCCAATTAGACCCACTGAACTCAATGTTCAATGCACAACCACAAATGCTCACGCCGAATTGGAGCTCGCCCTCAAAGTATGCAACACAAGATCGTTGCCATAAAAGTAGGTGCCATAAAATCTGATAGCAGCGCAGACACAAACCCATGATCAATCTGTAGGGTCCGCCGAGGGTCTTCATCCGCACTAGTCGCCGTAGCTAACTAGCCCAATGCAACCCCCCGACAGACATGGACAAATGCCCCCAAATACATGTGCTCACACATACGTGTGTGCATGTATGTACCTATGTATGTGCAAAGAGAGCCACCCTCGCATTTACATATGGCCAAAATTGACGTCCGTACTAAAGCGCTCGACGTGACCGGGTGGTTTTTGCCCAAAGGCCACACGAGCAGGGCGCAGGGCGCGGTGGGTGGTTGGGTGGCTGAGTGGCTGGGTGGCTGGGCAAGGTGCCCTGCAACTGTTTGGCAGGATATACATGGCCGCTCGACTATATGCTAAATATTTTGCAAGCATGCCTCGCGCTGTACATATGTGTGGCAATGGGTTGGTGGTGTTGGTGGCAACTGTAGTACTGGTGGTGGTGGTGGTGGTGGTGTTTCGCACTGGTCACACGGCCCAGTGGTGGGTCGTATACATTTCGCAAATGTTTGCCCAGACAGACCGGGCAATATCTAAGCTGGCAAACATCCACCCACCCAACCCATTCCTTCGTTCGCTCGCTGCTCTTCGTCTTCGTTTTGTTGTATGTTATGGCCATATAATGGCAGTCCGCACATACACACATAAAGAAACCACCCCCACACACACACACACAAACACACACACATACACATACACATGCAGAGAGACACACATAGACACAGAGCTCCCTTAGCTACCTTTTTTGCTGCTGCCCCAGCCCCTGCCACATCCGGCTGCATCATCAGCGCAACAATGTTCGCAAAAAGGACATTTTATATGTGCGCCATAAAGGCATTAGCATTATCGCTCGTTATGTCCTTGCGCGCTTAGCCCCCACCACTGCGCCGCCCTCTCGCCGCCTCTCGTTTTCTTTCTCTGTGTGTTTGTCCACCCTTCAAGCTGGAGCGGCATATGCAAATGAGGTAAATTCGCAGAAGCCATCAATACACATAGTTGGGCAATTTCAAATTCGAATCGAATAACGTCCTCTCACCAAGGATATTGAACTACTGCCCAGCTGCCGGGGTTGCCATACGACACGATTCGCTGGCGTTGCCACGACCATGCCAAGCTGTCTCTACATTTTGATAGCAGCTCCTTTGAGAACGTTTATCGCATTTATCATCTATCACTTCACTCTAATTGGGCGTCGCGGCATCCTCAGCTTTCGCCTGAACTTTAATCTAGACCAAACTTTTTTAATGTGCAATCATTGTTGTTCTTGCACTGGGAATTTTGAAGAAATCCCACACATTAAATTTGTCCAGTAATATGTGTAGAATATTTAAAGAAATATAGAGTGAGGGAGAAGGGGCAGAGAGAGTGGGAGAGAAAGAGAGAGGGAGAGAGAGAGATAGGCAAAGATACATTTAACGACAAATAGATCAAGAGATACAGAGGTGGAATGAGATAGAAATAAGGCAAAAACGAGACATCTCTCTTTTTTTTCGTCGAAAAAAAAAAAAAATCAAAAAGAGAGAAAGAGACAATAAACAGGAGAGAAAGGAATGACAAATATGTAAAGAAGAAAGAAAGAAAGAGAGGAAGTGTGAGAAACACAATTTTCCCATCCATATCTCTCCATCTTTCTCTGTCTCATTCACTCTTTTATTGTTCCTTTATTTCTCTTTATGTTTTCTCGCAAACAAATTCTATTTCTTTCCAGATAATATATACCCTAAATGTAAGATAGATAGATAGATATAAAAAGAGTGAGTAAGAGAGAGAGAGAGAGAGAGAGAGAGAATGAGTGATATAGTAACAAATAAAGATAGAGAGAGAGAGCGACGGCCAGTATATGAGAAAGAGATAGAGAGAGTGAGAGGTTGGGACTCTTACTAAAAAGAAACAAAGAGAGAGAGAAAGATAGAATAACACAGCGAGTAAATGAGAGAGTGTAAGAAAAAGAGAGAGAGTCCGTGAAAGCAGGAGAGAGAATGAAATAATAAATGAGAGTGAAGAAATATAGGATAGGTAGCATTGTGTATTGAGGCATCTATAGAGCATCAAGTAGTTAACTTAAAGCCTAACTCGTGTTGGCCTTGATGTGTTCAAACTCAAGCATTGGCCAGCCATATACAAGCGTGCGCGCACACACATACACATACACACACACACACACACCGACACCTACATATATTAGAGCCAAAGACATTGGCCGCATCTTTTGGCCGTTATGTATGCTGGTAAAGCCAAGAGCCAAACCAATAGATGGCCGAGCATGCATGCATTTGTATATGTACACACACACATACACTGCATATATAGACATATATATATATTCGATCTACATACATAGACTTTATGTGCTGGCAAGCTTCCAAAGCGCATTAATCTAACGACCACATCCGGCACACAAAAGCTAAAGCCGCGCCTTTGCACCGACGACTCCAAGCTGCAAGCTCGAACTGTGGTCTGCGGTTCAGTCTCTCTGGGTGTGTGTGTGTGTGTGAGTGAGTGCTTGTGTGTGTGTGTGTTTGTCCTTATACATTGCTTATGCTTATGTCCTTTACATATTTGTCATTTGGATGGCGCTGGCGATGTTCGCCGCGTTTGCAAATTCCCGATTTTGCACAAATCCAGCAAAACTGTCGCTCCATCTGTGTGTGTGTGTTGCTCTCTCTCTCTATCTCTCCTTCTCTCTCGTGTATTCGCCCTCTCTCGCTCACTCTCTTGCTGGTTTGCTTTGTTTGACGCTATCTCTTTCTGTCGCTCTCTCTCTCGCTCCCTGTCTCACTCTCTCGCCTTGCGCTCTATGCAAATGCGACGGGCTTGTCCACGCCCCTGAGACGATGTGTACGAGTTGTTTTGCATATCAAAAATATAAATCACTTGGCGTAAGACCAGCATCCAAACCCTAGCCGCATTTCTTTGCCATGCCCTCCGTTCTCGCCAGCGCCCGCTCTGCTAACGGACCTGGCTCCATGAATGGATAGATGGATGGATGGTTGGATGAATGGCGGCCTCTGCCCCGCGCTCGTTTCGTATCGTTTGCTTTTTGCAATTTTTATTTTTGGCCTTCCGCTCCGCTGCCCCCACCAACCACCCACCTTTCCATATCACAGTGTGTGTGTGTGTGTGTATGTGTGTGTGTTTTATTTTGAATTCGACAGCTCGTTCCATTTGATTTCATGGCTGGAGCCGCGCACCACAGCACCACATTCATGCCAAACATTTCAGCCACTTGGTCTGCCGTCCGCAGCTAACAGCATTCCGCAATCGACTAACGTTTGCTTCCCGTTCCCCTTCCCCTTCCCCTTCCTCTTCCTCTGTAGACCACCACCCAACCAGTTACCCACTCGGTGGGCACAGTTAGCGCCAGTTTGAACACTTTTTGCGCAAATGTTTTTGGTTTACCATTCGAATTCCGAAACAGTACAGTTGAGTATGCCACAGCATGGCATTTTTGTAGCACACACACACGCACACACACACATGTTTATTTGCTATTGTGTGTGGTACATGCGCACACCCACACACACAGATACATGTGCATATAGAGTGAGAGGGTTGGTTCGGGTAGAGCCATGAAAAATGCTTTCAAGAAATTGTCTTGCCGAGAGGTCAACCCAAATCAACTAAAAGAATAGAAAGAAATGGAAAAGGAAAAGGAAAAGGGAACAAAGGAGTAGAATATTAAATAAACTTACAAGCTTTACATATGTGTATAAGTTTATCGATGATACGAGAGGTCTATGACGACAAGAGAGACTTCTTTAAATTATTGATGAGCTGAAATTTATTGAAAAATTGTTCAAGAAATCCTTTTGGCAGGAGATCGTATTAAAGATTTTTTTATTACTTTTTTCTGAAAATATCGATTGCCTATTTCTTATATCTTATCGATAAATCATAAGCAAGTCCGTAAACATCCTTGCAAGCAATTTACCAGCTGAACGAACCTTTATTTATATATAACTAATGGAAAGAGCTCCATTTCATTAATCTAAAATCATGGATACTGATAGAAGTATCTGGAAAGTATCAAACTTTATTTAAATTGTATTTCGAAAAAAAAAATAAAAGTTCTGGAATTTTATTTATATACTGAACTCATTGAAACTGGAATTTTAGAGTATGAACTGAAGGCTTTAAAATATGTAACTATAAAGTTTAAAAGTATTTTTTGATCAAGACGACGAGCTGAACCGAACTCGGCCAGTTCACCTGTCGGTCCAAATGTTTATCCGTCTATCCGACTGTCTATCCTTCCGTCCGTCCGTTAATCCGCACGCCCGTCTGAATACTTGTGCTGTTTGCTATAAATGGATAAAAGAAAGATAAAAGAAACTTATAATGATAGATATATCAGCTTGCCAGGCTCAGGGTATTACACTGTTAAGCCTTCAAGACAGGAGCACTCATACTTGGTGTATTCTATCCTACATACAGACTTCTCAGCGTGATTGCACTATCTGCGGCACGTACAGTTTCACATGCTTACAGCTTACTCAGTTGAGCTGCCATTGCATCAGCTCACCCCCGCCTGCATGCCGTGCACTGTTTGATGTCTTCCATTTTGTAATTGCCTATTTTGCCAATTCGTTGAAATGCGTTTCGAATTCGGTTAAAATCCACCCCGAAACGCAGGCGACGAAACGTCCACGGAAATGCAATTGCCATTGACCACACCCTCCCTTTAGTCCGCACGCCCTCCCTGGTTGCCTCTCTGCCCTCTGCCCTCAGCCCTCTGCTTGCCCACATGACCTCCTGCCTTGCCGATGTCTGAGCAAACGTATATGAGGACACGAGCCTATTTCCCTATGCCATGTGGGTTGTTTCGAAATACATATGGGTTTTTATGCGTATGTGTGTGTTTCCGTTGACCAATGTGCAGGCTGCTGCTTGTAGGCGATGGCGTCAATTGCAGACATGGATGAAAATGAAGAAAATATATATCATACATGTACATGTATGCATGTATGTAGCTAGATATGTATATTCCGCTCGCATCCTGCTACAATTGACGTGCTTTTTCCTACTGTTGCCTTTTGCATTAGACTTATCCTGAGTGCCCGCAAAACGTTGAATTTATTCTTGGTAATCGCATAAAATAAATACTTATATAAATAAGATAAAGGCATAGTCAAGATGGCTCTGCGCAAATAAATAACAATTTCTGATGAATTAATTACGAGCTCCTCAGATCTAAAAATATATGTACATGCATAGGTCAAAATTGTGTTTTCCAGGAAATTATAAAAGGAATCTGTGAGGGACCTGAATGCAGCCTGACTTGAATGTTGACAAAATTCTGCAATAAACTACAAAAGTAAATGCAATTTCAATCTATATTTTTTAACACTCTCTCTCTCTCTCTCTCTCTCTCTCTCTCTCTCTCTCACTCTCTTTCCCTCTCGCAATCCTCATATCTGTGTTAAGTGCGGCAATTAGAGACATTTTTTAAAAGGTTTTAAATTAAACTTTGGCTTAGCACGGCATTTGCCACCAGTTGTCTGCCGCATCTATCTTGAGAGACACAAGCAAGAGTAGAAAGAGAGAGCGAGAGAGATAAAATCAAGAATGAAACCAGCTAATAAATTATGCAGCACTCGAGGAACTGTGAAATTTCATGAGTTCATCTTACAAGGCAAAAGCCCAACTACCTGCCCCCACCCCCAGACATTGCCCCCGCCATCCACTACCTCCCCCGCTCTGGCGTGGCCACACCAACGAGCTGACGCCACTTTCACTTTGCCTTGGCAGCAAACTTGCCAACTTGTTGCACAGACAATTTTTTCTTACTTTTTTTGTTTTTATTTTCTGCCTTCTTATCTCATTTGAAATTATTTGCTGTAATAGCAGGAGGAAGAAACAAAAAAACACAAAAGTAGTAGATGCAGAGACAGCGACAAAAAGAGAGAGAAGAGCAGAGGAGAGCGCGCGTGAAAAGTGTGTAAAACAGGGCAAACAACGCGGCAACGGGCAAGACAAAACGGCGCAAATAAATGGCGTCTCGTGCCTGCACCGCGCCCCCCGCCCCCAGCCGCTCGCCTAGTGCGCCCACACTCCACGCAACTGTTGCACGACAAGCAAAATAAAAATGAGAAAAAAACTTTTTCATTACGTTTCCGCATTAAAGCATCGCGCGATGCGACGACCTTGAAAATGAGTGGCAAGAAGCAGCAGCAGCAGCGAGCACCAGTCGTAGAAGCAGAAAAAGCAACAGCAAATGAGAGACGAGTCAAAGAAATAATCATAATAATAATAAAAATGGCAGAAAGAGCCTGAAAATAAATCAGTCTACAGTTACACACACACACACACCCATAAAGCAGACGGCACTTCTCCACTCTCTCTCTCTCTCGCAGTCACCGACTAAAGCTAACAGTATTCTGGCTAAGGAGGGAGGAGAGAGACCGCTTACATTATCCATAGCGTAATTTCTAACAACACCAACAACAGCAAAGCAAAGCAAAGCAAAGGCGAAGTGGAAAAAAAAAACGAAGTAATGGTTCGGGGAGGGGGAACGGCGCTGCGTGCCAGACGCTGCTTGTATCGTTGAGGGACGGATGGGGGGACAGGGCAGGGGAGTTGGCTTGTCGGCTCAATGTCGTCAATTAGAGACTCATTACGCTCTCATTGCAGACGGCGGCCAGACTTAAAGCATAAGCATACATATACACTTACACACACATACATATATATATATATATATATATATATATATATATATATATTATGTTTTCCTTTTTTTTTTGTTTTTTTTTTTTGCGCTTGCTTTGAGGCGTCTTTCGTCCTTGCCATGCCGCTTGGTCCTGCATTCTTTTATTGTTTCTCTTCTGCTCGCCTCGCGTTTTGTTGTTGTTCTTTTAATTTTTTGTTCTGCCGCTTTTTTTTCTCGTACAAAAATTCATTCATGAAAAGAAACGCTTTAAGTGTGAGGCACTTCGACAACTTTTGGTGTTTCTGTCCCGCTCCCACTCCCACTCCCACTCCCACTCCCACCAAGCGCAAAACAAGTGTTTGTAGTTCATTCTAAATGGCGCACAGTGTGCCAAGATAATACGGTAACTTAAATTAACCGTTTTAGTTTATATTGTGAGCAGAGCACTCGGCGGGCAGCTCTCTAGTTGTACGAACAGAAAAGCATTTATCTGAACTTAAGTTGGGGAACTACCTTATCTCAAGTAATGTTTGTAAAAACTTATTAATAATACATAGATTAATTGTTTATTGGCCTATATATTAAATTCGTGGCATACATATAACTTGCGCATATCACTATCTCTGTAATTGCAGCGAAAATAGATTCTAGCCTCATTACCAGTTAGTTAACGCTTCACTTAGCCTTATACCACCTGTCAACCACTGTGCCGAGCAGTGCGCAGGCAGAGGGCGCGCCGTGTCGCTCGAGCTGTAAATAGATGGAAAATTGTGGCATTTAAAATTAAAATTCAAATTGAGACTTGACTGGCAAGGACGTGGCAGCCACCAGCCAACACTAGACAAGACTTGCTGGCAGCGACGCGTCAATGGCATGTCAGAGGAAGGAAGAGGAAGGGGAGACGGCGGTGGGAGGGGGGTTGTCTCTGTTACAGCCAGCACTTTTCTATTTGCATTTCGCTTTTCTTTTATACACGCTTTTTTATGGCGTCGCATTTTCAGGTCGCATTTTTTAAATACTCGCAGCAACTGTTGCTGCTGATGCTGCTGCTGCTGTTGCTGGTGTGTGCTGCAAGTTCAGCTTTTTTGAGTGACCTTCAGCTACCACGCCTACCATCTACCACCTACCGCCCACAGCGCAGAGCGAACAGCAGTTGCAGCATTCAATAACCACGGCACGTTATTAATGCGAAGTGGCAGCCGTGCCCAAAGGACCCTCGAGACGCAACGGGGCGATCCCTTTAGGTTTTTTTTCTATTAATATATAAAATTATTATAAATAGTTTATGTATACATATACACATACATAATCTATACATACATAGCAGGCCATTCTCTGGCAGACTTGAAGACCACTTGAATAATTTACATTTGCAGGAAGCGTTAAGCGTGATGATGGCTTCTAACGGCCGATGGTGGTGACTGCCCAAAAAGCAGAAAGAAAGAAAAAATGTAATTGAAAAGGGAAAGGGAAACAGAAAATTAGAACGGTATCTGCATCCCAGCGGGCAGCTCTGCCAATCGCATCGACAGCTGCTGGCCGCTCTGCCTTATCGATATTGGCAGGCGACAGTGTGTGAGCAAGTCCTTGAGCTCGTCCTTGAAGATCGTCGGCTCAACGCCTCAGCGGATCGCGATAAGCTCTATAAACTACTTCAAAACATTTTCAGCATTAGCCCAAAAGAAGTATCTCAGCATGGGTTATCAGCTAGTCACTCATTCCGGTCAGAAATAAATACTTTAGTCCTTCATATTCATGATCGATGCTTTCTTTGCCTTCTACTGAGTACGTCGTTAGCTTGAATCTATGATTTATATATATTATATATTTCATTTCATCGAGAACAAAATGAGCATTGTGGTTTCATCTCTTAGTTAGTCAAAAGATAAATGATAATTTATAGTCAAGCTGTCGCCCTGCCCCGATGTGTCCAACTAGATTTGCCTCCCACCTTAGACCGGGATATTATTCCGCATTGGCCTGCAAAGTGAAGCTCTTCTATGTGCTCAATGATGTTGCCATTTTGAGCAGATCACCGACTCCTCCCCAAAGCATCTTCGGCTCTGCAACTTTTTCCTTTGACTTCACTGATAGTTTCAGTCCGGTTACAACACAGCTACAGCAGTAAAGTAAGCTATTAATTACGGCTAGAAAGCATGTACAATAGAAGGACCCCTAACTGTGTATTATATTCCGCCAATGCTCAGAGTTTTGAATATGTCGCGCTGCCAAACAGCAATTATTACAGGAGGATTTCCCAACAATGAATTGATTGTGTTTCATATTGTACGTAACATTAATTTTCAGAATTAAAATTATATTTGTATTCAGTTGCTGTCCCATGAAAATAATCCGGTCCAGTCCAAACTGGATGCAGAAGAAAAGCAACTTTGGGAGTAAAAAATAAATGCTTTATCACTTCCTTGGATTACAGATTTTGGTACCTTGATTCTTCGAATTCAACATTAAACGCAGCTAAGTCATCTGGAGACCGATCATAGGGAGAGCGACACTCCCGCTCATAAAGCTCGGGCTGCACCTGGCGATCTCTACAGTGACAGTCTCTTAACACAGACTTACTTACAATTGCATTCCATTATTTCAAATATATTTTAAAATTCACATTTTAATGTATTGAGTTTCTTTTAAATATATTGCATTTTCATATATAAAGTAAAAATTTGACTTTGGCACATTTTAAATGGGATGCGTCGACCATGCGGGATGCGAGACTTGCTCGATGGTCTACGGTCTATCCGCCCTGGATGGTATATTGCATACGGCATACGGGTCATGCGATACGCAACAAAAGTAATAATTTCCACGGTGTTTATGGTGCGTGTGTCATGTTACATAACTCTAGGCAACCACTTACACACGCACACACACATGGGCAGACGGCACCCTTCCCTTGGCTGAGGAAGCTTCCTCGTCGGCTGCCCAATTTGCATGGGTAATAATTTTTGTCGGCAGATACGCAGCTACAGTTAACCGTTACAATGTCTGTCAATCGCGCTCGAAACCGAAATTTATACCTTTTTTCGAATTTTAATTAAATGGCATCGTCTAGCGTCACTTCGTCCTGCCTGGCTGACTGCCTGCCTGCCAGTCGAGCTGTCGCCTGTTTGCATATTGCAATTTTTTACAGTTGCGACTCGGGGGAAACGCGCCTTTCTCTAATTGCGGCGCACATGTAGCAAAGGGTTTTCCTCCACACACACACACCCATTCGTATTCACAGTCACAGACGTGTGTGCATCTTGATGCATTGAGGGATTGGTCTTCAGATTGCATATCCATCAACGGCCCAGATAATTGAAGTCGGGCGCATATTGAAAATTTACATAGCTCATGGCTCACAATACATGTTAGGAGGCAACCCTATCCGAACCCCTACCAACCCTCGCTGTGGTTTTCTCGACTGTAATTTGATTACGCTGCGGAAAAGACGCTGCCGAAAAGACATCCAAACGCTACTAACGAAGGGCAGGTTGAGCACCCCTTTCTCAGGCCCTAATGCATTATTACCATAGCCTCTAGATCCTACTTGGCCCTCGGATCCTGCATTCGCATGCAAAGTACCCGCCGTGCAATTAATGCTAAAATAAAAGGGGTGCGAACTCTGTCTCTCAAACATTTCCTCGACTCACTGCACGAAAAAGAACTAACTGATTTCTTTCAAGAAAATTCGCACGATGGGCAAATGGGTGAAAATACCTTAACTGGATAATTTGCATTGCCCTAACCCTAGCGCTGGCCAGGTGACAATTGCGAAAATATTTGATTGACAGGCCGCTAAGAAAATCCCCTTGGGAAAAGTTTAAAGATTAACATACTTCCTAGACTCGATGCTAAATTACTACCAATGAAAACAACTCTAAGCTAACACATGAGAGAGATTTCTGTGGATGGATACATATATTCTATATGAATTGAAACTCTAACTGGATAGCTTAAGTAATTCTGTAGACAAACTTAGCTTGGCTAATCGAGTATTACTATCGTTTTTACAAATTACATCTATTGAGCGATAACAGTCTGTGACTCTAAGAATATTAACAGATGTTCAGTGGTATATGTTCAATTTCGACTTTCCCAAAGAACTCAAACTTCTTCTTCTCAAAAACGATATATAATGAAGCTAGGACGTACCTACTGTAATGTCTTAGCACTAGAACTATTTTTATAATAACCGAAGGCATCAAACAAGTTATCTTGTCCTATTAAGGTGGCGACATACAAATTGCACATTTCACATAAATATAGTACTGGATATTCCCAAATTACCTTTCAGACAATTAATGTAATATATAAAAACTATAGTAATACGATCAAATCTAAAAGTAATATATGTATTTATATAGATATCATAATTAATACATTATCATTATCATCATTATTCTCATGTGAATCTTAATTCGAAACAATTCAAATCAATGTAATATATTAATAGGACATATCTTATCTGGAAATTAAATATTCATTTCGCTTTTTAATCAACTGACGAAGTTTGATTGTGCGAATTTTGAGAGACAATGCAAAATGTCTTGCGACTTGGATCGTTTAAGGACAAAGCACATGAGAGAATTGCAAAATGCGCTTGGGAGCGTCAATGCATAAATAAATGAAGTGGGATTATGCATTGGTTGAGTCCCAAGTGGACTGGGAGACTATTGTGTGGGGTGGGGAGACGCATGGAAAAATAAATGCCAAGAGACAAAGCCAAAGGAGAGTAGTTTTGATCCGTAAGTGTATATAAATACATATTAAAATGAGATGAAATGGACCCAAGACATAGTGGCTTGTCAAAAGCTCATAATATTTATATATTTTAACATATCCAATATTCACAATAAGCTGCTTCATATTGTTGAAGGCTTTCCTTGTTCTATGTGGCCCAACTTTAGTTCGAAACGTGCTTAATTAGTAATTTTTAACGAACCACTTAAAAAACGAAAATAAAACGAAAAAGAAGAAGGCGCTCAGGAGATAAAGAAAAACGCTGTGTGAAAATGTTTTTCAAACGAGAAACATTTTTCGTGCGCCGTCAAAAGTTGTGAACTGCTGTCGTAATTGAAAACTGTACCTTAGCATAGATACACACACACACACACAACACAGCAAACACACATACTCACACACGCACTCACACACATGCATGTACAGTCACACGTCAGCGAAATGTATTGACTTTTAACTTGGCAACCCCTTCTCCAGGACCCGCACTCGCAAACCACCCAACTACACCCGCACCACCCCCATAACCCACACCACCCACGGCTTAATGCCCGTTTGTTGTTGCTGTTAGGAAGAGGGCGCAGAGCGCAGCAGCAAAGATGAACGAGCAGCAACTGTCTAAAAGATGGAGCAGGGGGTCCCAGAGCGCAGATAGCTTGTGCTTGGCGTAGAGAGCTGACAGGGGGAATGGGGGCTAGGGTCCAGGCTTGACACACACACACACACATACACACAGGCACACACAAGACGAAGTTCGGCATGTGCGAGTATTGGCCCAAATGGTAGCGACTCGTGAATCCTGACAATGTCCACACACATACTGACTTGCGCTCACAGCCGTTGTTGAGGCAGCGAATTTTACTTAATTTGTTCAACGCTCACAGCCAGTCCCATTAACATATTGAAATCGATTTATACAGAACACACACATTCTCCTCGTGTGTGTGTGTGTGTGTGAGCTTAATTAGGAGCCTACTGGTATCCAGATGCATATACGATACATATATGCATCAATACACATAGCTGCACAGTAATAGCAAAATTATTGAAACGGTTTACGCTTTTATTAATTTTAAATTAAAAAATCATTATTTTCTTTATTTGAATTTAATTTGAATTTCACAAGATTTGATAAAATCTTAGCCAAAAAATTTGTTTTATGTGAACCGTAAAGAAATCTGACTTATATATATATATATATATATATATATGAAATACCATTCAATATAAGTTGCTATGACAGCTATTCAAGTTGATAGTTTAATAAGAGTTTTTTTTAGGTGGTGTAGAAGATAGAGAGAGATAGAGCCATTAAGAGAGATAACAAGTAACTAAACTCTAGTCGAGACTGCTCGACTAAGAGATACCCTGAATCCATTGAGCTGTAATACCAATCATTAAGAGCTTCATTAATTCATTAATAGTAACCAACACAAGCACACACACACACACAAACATATGCATGCACGTAATATGCTCACTGCGCAGTATTGCGGCTGCAGAAGAGGCTGTGCTATGGAAACTTTATTGTCTAATAACTTTTTTTCTCGATCTATGTTCTTAATGAAATTTTCGGGGCATGATTATGACATCCAAATGTACCTATTTGCCAAATTTCAAGTCTCTAGTATTTGATATACGTGAGTTATCGATTTTGTTGAATTGTGGGCGAAAGGGGCGTGGCATCGAAAATCCAAAAACGACAAAATATGCGTATTCAATATAGCAATCAGATACAACTTAGTGCACGATTCTATCTTTAACGGTGTGCACGCCAGACCTCAAAAACAAAGCGATATTTTCGATAGTTATCGATAAAAAAGAAATGGGATGAGTTATCGAAAAAAAAAAATAAACTCGTACAGCGTATGGTATTATCGAGCATTTTGCTTTTTATTTGAATTCTCTAGCTTTTGTGGTTGCAGAAATCCAGGTGTTTACACGGACGGACGGACGGACGGACGGACGGACGGACGGACGGACGGACAGACGGACAGGGCTAGTTCAACTCAGCTCGTCGAGCTGATCAAGAATATATATACTTTATGGGGTGTGGCACGCCTCCTTCTGCCTGTTACATACATTTGCACAAAAACATTATACCCTGAAATTTCCATTTTCAATGGATTCAGGGTATAAAAAGAAAGAAAGAGATTGAGAGCGATATAGAGAGAGAGAGAGAAAGAAAGAGACAACGATATATAAGTACAGCCAGAGAGAAAAGCACAAAAAAAGAGAAATACAAAGACAGACAGAGACAAACAAAGAATCAAACACAAAGGTAGAGATAGAGAAAGAGAGAGAGAGAGAGAGAGAGAGAGAATCACCAAGCCAACTATACATACAGAGTGGGGGGAGAAACAAAGAAGACAAAACAAGACAAATAAAAGAGAAAGACAAATATAGAGGATATATAGAGACAGAGAAAGATTGATAGAGAGAGAGAATGATCGATAGAGAGAGAGAGAAAGATAGAGAAATAGAGAGATAGAGAAAAGAAAGATAGAGAAGCAGAGGCAATGAGTAAATAATATACAAATAATTATCGTGAAATAGAAAGAGACAGATTTATAGCAATAGGGCAAGACAGCAAAGAGAGAGAGAGAGAGAGAGAAAGAGAGAGAAAGAGCGAGAGAGAGAGAGAGAGAGAGAAAGAGCGAGAGAGAGAGAGAGAGAGAAAATGAACAGCCTGTATATGGTTTCATAAAAATGAAGATAAATCAAAGCTAAAATATATATTCAAAGAAACTTTCGTTATTTCTCTCTTTATATATAAGTGACGATAGCTACATAAAAATATACCTATTTAAAACAAAACTCATTAATTCGAAAACAATAGTTCCTATAGCATGATGTATCACATTCTATATTAAATAAATATATCTAAATTAAATAACTATTATAAATATGTATATATATATATATATATATATATATATATATATATATATATATATATATATATATATATATATATATGCATGTATCTGTATGTTAATATTATTTTTGATAATTTCTTATTTCACCCCATTTACGTATTGGGCGTGAGCGCTGTAATGTAAATAGCTATTGTGCTCACAAAAGATCCTTTGGTCATGCCATTCTAATATATGAGCGGGAGTGTGTGCATTGTGTGTCTCTGTGTGTGTGTGTGTGTGCGTGTGTGTGCTCACATGTGAGCAAAATGGCCGACGTTCTATTCATTTCAAACAAAACTAATTTATGCGCAGCAGTAGCAGCTCGTGCATAGGTTGGTTGGGGCTGCTGCCAGCGGGTTGTAGCTAGGGGTTGCACATTGCCGAGGTGGCGGCTGGGTTGATGTGGGGCTAGCGGAGTATCTTAGAGTTGGCTGCCTAATCAGATAGCCGCCGCGTGCAGCAGGCGGCTGGCAGCCATGTCATGTGTGTGGTCGCCATCAATTTAGCTGGCAGTGGATGAGGTGGCGCGTGGGGGCAACGCCGAGTGTTTCGCTGGCGTCAGAAAACAGAACCAACCCCCAACAAAATAGCAAGTGGTCGTCGACGGCGACTGCGACTGCAGCAGTGACTGTGGCAGCGACGTCGGCTGCACCCTTTTTCGCATAAGCAGAACTGAGTTAAAGGTGGTTTGGCGGTTTGGTCAGGTCATTGAGTGGTTGGACGCGGTGGGCAGGGCCCTAACAGCGGCGCACTGTGTGTTAGATGGAGTGACAGCAATGGCAGCCGCATACACACACGCACACACACGCTCAGAGGCGCGCATAGAGAGGCTCATATGTGAGGGTGTGTTGCCTATATGCATGTCCCGCTCGCACACATGTGTGTGTGGCTGAGCGGCTGAGCGGGTGGGCTTTGGGCCTAAGCGGGCCTGTTTAAGGGAAGCAAAATGTATTGCTCATCGAAGGCTATCGAATGTGTGTGGTCGTTCGCCTTCTCGTCCTCGGCAGCGTCCTCGGCCTCGGCATCAGCATCAGCATCAGCATCGGCGTTAGCGCCAGCGTTGGCGTCGGCGTCGGCGTCGGCGTCAACGTCGTCCTGCACGGGCTCGTGAGCTGTCGTTTTTGCTCGTGTTCCCATAAGAGACGCTGCTGCTGCTGCCGCTGTTAACAATGGCAGCAACATTGCTGCTGCTGCTGGCCGAACATGTTGCGTTGTCGTTGTCCATTTTGTTGTGCGTGTGTGTGTGTGTGGGGGCACACACATGTTGTCTCGCATGGCGCTTCGTGTTTTATTACTCGACCTGCGTACTATTCGAATGCGAAGCGCCCAAAAACACGCACACACTCGAACACACACACATTGAATATTAGTCGCAGCCGAAACTTGGTTGCTCAGCCACCCACACACACACACACACACACACACATGTGCTTCGCTTTCGCACATTTTGAACTTTCGTTTGCTCCATCTCGCTCGCCATATCGCCGCATCTTTAATTGAAGGACTTTGCGCAGCTCACATCTACACACGCCCCTGCCCACACCTGTCGCCCACAAGCTCATTCGCTAGCTCGCTCTAACTCCAGCCACACACGTATGTACATGTGTGTGGGGGAGTCCATAGCAGTGGCTACACATGTGAAGAATGGAGAGCAAATGAATATCTCATGCTTATAATGGGCATTGCCCGGGACATGCGAACACATGTGTGTGTGTGTGTGTGGAGGACACGAGAGGACATGCGAGGACGTCAGCGCTACAAACAAAGCCCGCTGTCGGCAGCGGGCAGCGCTGCTGGCGTCGTCGCCGCTGCTGAGTAGCCCTTTGACTACTGTGCAGACGTCAGCCGCACCCCTCCCTCTGTGCACAATCCTCAACCGAAGCCCACTTCACATTGTCTCCTGTAAGTCCACCGCCCCGCGCACATATATGTCCTGCGGGTGCGCCCTCACACACACAAGCGCACACACACATGTCTGACTCTCTCCTGGTGTGCGTGTGTGTTGGAGCACTTTTAAGCATATGCACATTTCGTGCTATCAGCGACGGCCACATGAGTGCAATAGAGAGCGTGCGAGAGACAGAGACAGCCAGTGGGAAGGGGGTGGCGTGATACAGAGAAAAAGAGGGATAGAGAGAGCGAGAGAACGAGAGAGAGATATAGAGAGAGAGAGAGAGAGAGGGCAAGAGAACGGTCGAAATTTGCTGAGAGGCCAGTGAAAAGCTTATGTAAGCCAATACATACACAATGCGCGATATTTATGTGCCATATACACACACACACACACATACACACACATGCAGACGCACATACACATCAGCTAGACATCGCACATGTGGCAGAACTTTCATATTCGATTTTTCATGACGGCTTGCTCAAAAGGTTTTCCTTGCTTTTCTTTAGTTTTCCTTCATGTTTCTTTTTTTTCAACTTCTTTGTTTTTTATTCTCCACACACATATTTTAGTTCGCGCCGAGAAACTGTTTACATAACTTCTTCAATATGCAAATCATTCAAAGATTAATAAGCATACAAAGATTTTCAGATGAGTTCGCTTAGGTTGCAGTTTGAAGTTGAGCTTGGGCATAACATTTCGGCTTAGGTTTAGCCAGCTCTAGTTCGAGAACTTGAAGCATGTTTAAGATCAAAGATTAAGTTTAAGCTACTGGAGTACGAATTTAGAGAGGTGTATGAAAACATATATATGAACAGGGATTACGCAACAGCTAAATGATTATTCGATAATTAATAATTCTGAAGATAATAATCTTGTACATACAAATATATTTTATTTTCCATAATTACTTCTTATTAGCATTACCCTGACTAATGTCAAGAAAAGAATCTTTTTTGTAACTCTAATTCCTTTGACTTTTGTGTACCAGTCTTCAGCGTTCCATACTCTTTCAATGTTTAGTTTCTAATATATGTTCCATGCCTATGATCGGCTTGCATATCAAGATAAAAATGTAAACAGAAAATAATCTCTTTATGCTGACGATGATGTTATAAGTATTTATTTGATAGTCGCATTGGTAATAAAAAAATAATTTATATTATAATAGTATATATAAATGATAACGGAATATTTATTTACTTATGAAAAACACAATTGCTTTCACATCTTGGATCTATTTGCAGTATAATTTTAATTTTAATAGATTGATAGATTTCATAGATTGACACTCCAGTCAATAACAAGTCTTTTAATCGATAACAATGGAGCGGGGATTTTTTCAAGCTTTTATAATTTTTGAAGTCGGCGCGTCTATACCTACGGACAGCCGGACGGTCGGACATGACAAGATCGGATTAAGCACAAATAAATATTTTAAGCCTATACTTAACAAAATTGTTCCCTGATTTTCCATTTTTATTGGGATCAGAATATAATTACTCGTCTACTTTATATTTAACGAATATCACAAGTAAATTGAGACTCATACAAGTTGCTCAATCAGTCAATCTGCCTCATTTTAGACACTTCTCTATATTGTTATTGGTATACATTTAGGAATATAGAAATATATTAAATGAAAATACAAGAATTTATTTTAGATACATTTTTATGTGGGATTGTTATGCAGAGCATTACCAGATTTTAGGTTTAGAGTGACAGTTGGCCCAATTAACTTATTATTTTATGAGATCCTCTTTAAATATCGCTCATGATCATCCTTGATCATGCTAAGCCGGAGCTCGTATTTCGACCATATGAGAACTTAACTTTAATTTGATAAGTGTAGATGCTTATGCGTAGACAGCGCTGTAATTTTTTTTAAGATGGCTAAATAATTATAGTAGGGAACAGCAGGAAAAAATAGTAAATAAATACCAAAGTAAAGTGAATAATTTTTTATCTAAGCAAATTCGTTCCAGCTCAAAAACAGTTATTGGCTTAATCCATTAACGAATTGTAAAATATTCTTACAGTTAATAAACGTTTAAGGCCCGCTTTAATTTCAAGCATAAAACCGCCTTAAATATTTATATTACTTTTAGTAGTAGCTCAACAGGCAGAGTGCTTTTTTCAGTCGTATATAATCTTATCACTGTAATCAATTAGCAAGACTTCACACCTTTAAAAAAAATATATAAAAAAGGAATTGCAAATCAAAGCCGAAGCTGAAATGCGAACACCAAATTCCAGACTCGAAGCTGAGACCAAAAACAAATGCAATGAAATTGAAAATTGAATTGAAATGGAAGGGCTTAAGCGAACGGGGGGTTAGGGTTAGGTTCGGGGTAGAGGGAAGTTAATAGTGCATATGCAAAGTAGGTAGGGCAACGGGCAGGGCTGGGCCGGGACAGACCGGGCCAGGCCGGATATGCAAACTTATAGCCTGTAATTTAAATATTCAAATTTGGCAAATTTCAACTGTCGGATGTCCTGGATATCAATTATTTGCGAATATGATGGAAATTGGAAAAATGCGAAATGCGGCAATGCAATCAGAGAGGCGAAAGACCCGCTACGCACCCCAAAACACGATCCACAAATCGCATTGTAGCAAAAGGATAACAGCAACAACAACAACAAGGATCAATATTGCACATTTGCATATTTATTGATTTGAATGGAAATTGGGCCGGCAGGAAGTTAGGGCAGGCATCATAATGACGGGCCATTTGCACTATACTCAACTAGCCCTCGCTCACTCTCTCTCTCTCTCTTTTACGCTCTATATAACATGCACGATCTCTTTCTCTGCTTCTTCATATCCTGCCAACTGCATCATTATAATCTTTTGTTTTTTTTTTTTTTTTTGGGTCAGGGTTGGGTTGAGAAACTGAAAACTGAATCAGGAACAGGAGCCACGTAGCAAAAGTTTTTTCGCTCTTAGCCTGTTGTAGTTATTTTTTTTAATCCCCGTATTGCGAGCGCAACAACAATGAGCCGAAAATGCAAATTTGCATAAGTTTTGCGCGCTTGAAAAATGGAAAAAGAAAAATTTGAAAACAAAAAAATAAATAAGTAAAACTGAACCCAAGCGCGAAACAACAGATGTTCCAAGGCTGCAAAGAAAAATGAGAGTTCGGTCTATCGAGAGAGACAGACAGCGAGTGAGAGAGAGTTGTAGAGCATTAGGGACACTGAGTGAGAAGCTGGCAGAGATAAAGGATTGCGAGCCTAGGAACAGGGAGTCAGGCAGTCGCCGTTAGGCTGTTAAGGAAGTCGGAGCTAACGATGGATTTGCGAACAAAGTGCAAGAAGTAAGTGATCATTAAATATATGAAGCAATACATAAATGTACGCTTACTAGACTAATAAAGTAATTAGGAATATCTTAACTAGATATGAAACATATAGTTAAAGAAGAAAGTATTTACCGGTTGCCTTGACTAGTATTTCAGCAGTAAGCTTGCTATATATCATGAAGATTTATTAACCAAGAAACTTGGATAACCTGAAAACTCCAATATTTGCCACATTGGACATATAAGACCATTTGATCATTTAGCTGCCAAAGAAATCATTGAATCAGCAGCACATTCTTGTATGTCAAAGTTATGTTTTGGTTATCTGTTTTGGTTATCTGATTATCTGATTATAATATGAATTAAGTTTTATATTGTCTATAACCTAACTAACCTGGGTCAAATGGTTAAACCTTTTTTCCAGGTCCTAGCTTAACGCGTCTCAATAATAAGTCGCCTTATGTTAAGACAGGCTGAAATCAAACTTGTTTGGATTCAAAACCTTCAACTATGTGTTGGAAACATGTGATATTATCAAGTATATGATCATGACTTTCCAGGTCTCTGCGAAATGTTTTGGCCTCGGAAAATTGAAAATAAGCGCTATGGCAGGGTCGCGACTATCAATTTGGATTATGCACACATATCACTATCACAATAGCTGTCATGTGTCGCATAAAAGGACGAAAGAGTTTCGTGAGACGTCATAGGGCGTACATCGAGCCCATGAGCCATGATCGAAAGACCTAGCCGAACTGACTTAGAGTCAGACGTCTTGAAGCTCCAAGCGGAAGGGTTGGCAAAAAGCAGAAAACAAAATCACGGCACAGAACGCCGAGCGAGTGGGAAAAGGGTGCAAAGCTGCGGTACTGCGGTAGTATTTTTCGCTGCGTCAAGGACGCTATGAAATGAGGACGCGTCCTGAATTAATGAGCGTGAGGAGTGCCACGAATCAAGCAAAAGCAACGCCGCTTGATTGACACGTTGACAGTCGTCAGCTATCCGCTCTCGGTTCACAATTCTGTGCCCGGTCAGTTCAGCCGATGCCCGTTTCGCTGACTGATTCATGAGTTCAGATCTGGATCCCGTTGCGATCCTTCAATGAGATTGTTTTACCCAGCGACACAATGCATCGTCCCGCCACTTCACAAAACTGCTCCCCGCTGTTGAATTGTTTTAATTTTCAAATAATAATGCCCAGAGAGTGCTCTGCAGCTTTAGTGTGGGTCGTAAGCCCAGGCCTGCGAAACTGAGAGCTACTGCACACAGTGCCCATTCAAACAGAAATACTCTAAACAATTCCTTACGAAAACTGAATTAATTATTTCGATCGATTTATTGACTCTAACTGAATTGTTACATGAAGTCAATCTATGAGCTCAACTACTTATGAAATGGCATTATTAGGATACAATTTAAGACGATATTACCTAACGGAGACATCAAAAATTTGACTCTGTGCTGGAGGGACATTGATGTAGATTTTAAACAAAACTAAACTTGTTGGCTTATTTGGTCACCATTTTCCGCAAATGAATACACTTGATGTTGAAATCGATAAAAGCATTATCTTATTCATATCTTATTCATTATCTTTATCATATGGTGACTTCAAGCCCCCAGATACAACGATAAAGTTATTAGAATAGGAAATGATTTGAATTCTTCATGCATTCATGTAATACCAAATAAATCATTAATCAATATATTGAAAATTCAAGAGATTTTACTTATGAATTTTTCAATGATATCAAAAAAAATATGATGCCATAGAAATCGATATAATTAATCGATGTTGAAGTGTTTAGAATTTCCAGCATCGGTACTTTTTTCACTTAATTATTTTTAGCATTTATCAATCCCTACTTTTCTCTTCTCTGACTTTGAATCGTAGACACAAAGATATCGAGAATATCGCTAAATTTCTTTTTTCAATGCCAAGAATCAATGTAGATAATAAATCAATAATAATGCATGGGCGTGATACCACGTATAAATTAGATATATTCTTGATCGGCGCGGCGGGGTGAGTCGATCTAGCTATGTCTGTTCGTCTGTCTCCATCTCGTAAGCCATAAAAACTAGAGACTCGAAATCTTCTGAATGCTCGTGCACACCGGACGTAGTAAAAGTTTATTATTTTATTTCGATAACTCATACTATCTGGATACATGTACTTTCCTGTGAATGATTTATAAATAGTTTGGATTGTGGATATTACCTTAATTGCCAAAAAAAAGTATTTAAAATAGAATAGACTCCCATTAACACGCTCTAAAAATGTTACGTAGTGGGTCCATTTAGAGGTTAATTTATTAAATATTTTAGTTTCTGGACCGTAGCTCCTCCAATAGCTCAGACGCTGTCGCTGTTGAACTGCGCAGTAATCAGATCGCATTTACGCATATATGAGTATGAATTTGTGTTGTTGTTGTCTGTGTGTGCATAGAGTGAACTAATAATGATAGGTATATCAGATTGAAAGTGTCAGGGTATCTCCTAGTCGAGCCTCGACTGAAGCACTCTACTGTTTTATTTTTCTTTCTTTACATTTGCTTATCAAAACCATATTTAAAAATAACAATGCATATGTATTTATATCTATATAGAAGAGGTTGAGAAATCATCGTATGCTCTTATTTTTTCACAAATTGCTATTCACAAAACATTGATATATTACAAAGAGAAAATGAATACATTTTTTGCCGAGATTTTTCGAGTAGCTTATGAGTAGTTTAATAACAGACATCTGCATTGGCTTAGTTTTAATTTTAATCGAAATCTCGTCACAAGCAAATACTCTTATGATGTAGTGCATTAGCCGAATTGGCGGTCTTAAGCTAACTCAACTGCTAGGCGCAGTGCTGGTATAGACATGAATTCTAATAAATGTCGAGAATTTATGACGATAAATACATTTATATATTATATAATTTACATATTTATATTTGGTTTTTCTTACTTATCGACTTGCTCTAGAACATTTATATGCATATAGAAATTTTATAGGACGTAATCCTGTTGTCGTTCCTTAGGCAACTGCACCTAATCATGATCACTTAAAGGCCATAGCCTAGCTGCCGTTGCAGTCTCTTGCCGCGCGCCACTTGGTTCTAGTCTCTCGCCTGGCTGTGGACTGCGCTTAAGCACTTGTCGCTCGTTGTTTTAATAAATTAAATTCCGGAAAATCCACAGGAAGTCTGTCTGTGCATTTCTGTTTTCTCATTTTTGTCTCCTTTTTTGCGTCTCTCTTGCTGTGTGTGCGCGCTGTTTTTCTCTGCTGTTTTTCTTTTGCTGGCAGTCAAGCTGGGTGGCAGTTGGTGTTGCCACTAGATAGGGATGAGGATGGGGATGGGGATGGGGATAGGGCGGTGGTAGATGTACATCTACTGCAACGACTGGCAGCCATTCATTCTATCACTTCCTGCCTGGGCGCAGCAGCGCATGCCGGCACGGACTTAATTTCATTTAAGGACTCGCCTTGACTGCGGCTCATGACGCCAAAGGAGGACGCACCTCAATGGCGGCAAAATAAATGCAATAAAAATATTACAAGTAAATACACACAGAGACGCACACGCAGACGCACATAGGAAATCAAAAGGCAATTGGCAAACCAGTTCAGTTAGCTTTAAGCATATTGAATAAGCAAATGACCAAATGACCAACACGTGCCACGACACAGCACAGCACACACGGCGCAAATCCTGCGAACATGGCCAAGTGCGAAGGTCACTGCACACCAAATTTCTGGGTTAATTTTATGAAAAATGAAAAATTAATTGAGAAATAATGTTGACAAGCGCTGACCACCACCGGAGCAGCAGATCAGCTCGATAGGGTGTCCGGGGACCTGGACGACCCCCTGCCTGCAGTGTCAATGGGCCGACAAATGTAGCTCTTGTCCAAGATGTTCGCACAGCGTCTTCATGGCCATGTGTGTGTGTGTGCTGAGCGTGTGCTCTTTCTGCTGACCATTGGTCAAAAGTTAAGTCCAAGTCGCATGCGTCGGCCATTTTGCAGAAGGCTGGCGCACACCAGCAGGGTGCGGGGTAGACAGTCCAGCTCGAAAGGTCAGCCATCATCATTATCACGCTTATAAAAGAATCAGAGCACAGGGGCTGGGCAGGGGCTGCTGACCAGCGGGCGAGCGCAGCCAAGGGTCAGCAACCCTCCTGTGCAGCTGCATAGAGCGCACAGAAATAGTGAAAGATCAAAAACAGCTTTAGGGGTTGCTACCCCCTGCTTGCTGAGCAAATCAGTCCAAAGCAATTGCTATGCAAATTGAAGTAAACTTTTGCTCATGAACTTCGTTGATCGTTGTGCGTTTAATGAATTTGTACCGGTTCGGGTTCACTTCCTTGGCTCTGGGGTCTCCTCCTGCCTGACCGGCGGTCAACTTGATTAGTGACCAGGCCCCGGAAGGTCGCTGCGTCATCGGGGAGTGATCTCTATGGTAAAAACATTGCATTTTTCACATTAAACAGAACATAAATCACCGAATTAATGGTGGAAAAGTGCCAGAGCCAGCCCCTTCAGCGTGCCAGCGACCCAACGCACTGAATAGCACACGCGAAATAAATGTCTGCATGTGTGTATGTGTGTGTGTGCATATATTAGGACATTGGTCAGCCGAGTGGGCTGGCACACGATCAAAACAAGAAAATATTTGACTAACTGCTTACAACAGTTAGCGTCACATGAATTATTATCGAAGCCAGGGCTGGGGCAATGGGCGGACATGATGCCATTCTATTGGTCCCGAGCGATGCCAATTAGCCGGCTTCCTCTTTCTCCAGTTTAGATCTCTCGTGAGTATTCAAGGCCTTGTTATAAGGCGAAAATATAGCTTCGAATTTTTAATTTTATACATCATTATTAAGAGCTTATAAGGGAAGGAAAGTACGAAATCATCGTAAAAATTAAATTTCAATTCATTATTGTTAGAGTCCACATATATATGTATCAGGACTAAGTTCACTCCACCTAACCAGGTCCGTGGATTACATAAATGAATACTTCCCTAAAGTTAATTGATCAGAGCTTCAATTTAATTATAATAGTTTGTATGCTTATCTAACGTATAATAATTAGAATTTATTCTACATTTTAATTGAAATACGTTTAAAAAAATAAAAAATATGCCGAAATCTATATCTAAGAATTAAGAAATTTTTCTTCCATCAAACATGAGAGTTTACAACATTATGCTTCGCCTACCATCCACTCAATTTATTACCTGTTTATTACTTGGCAAACTCGAAACTAATATATAAGCTGGCAATTCAAATTTATTGACTCTGAAATCAACACTTTCATACGGACGGATAGACAGACGGACGGAAAGGCGGATGGGAAAATGAGCAGGATCCCGGGCAAAAATAGAGATAAGCGGGCGGAGAGGCAAAATCACGTACCAAAGAAACAGACGGAAGATAGGAGAGATAGATGGACGGACAGATGACGACTCGACTGTGTATCCTAATCTGGGATATGTATGGCTTATGGGGTCTGCCTCGCCTGCTTCTACCTGCATAATACAGATTAGCATAACCATAAAAAGCCAGGGTGTGAAAAGTGCGAATGAAGAATCAACTATCAAATGGCTTGAGTTAGCTGTAAAGTGCAATAATAAAATGCGCATTATGAAAAGTGACAAAGGCACATCTTGCAAAGATTTATATGTTGGCTTCCTTCAGCCCAGTCTCAAAATAGTATTCGAAGAAACAGTCGAGTTCATTAGTTTGAAAGGCAGGGAGCATTATCCATATTTACGTGCTCCAGTTTCATTTGTTATTAATATGAAATATATACAATTCTATAATCCCAGCAATCCTTTAGTGCTCATTTCAGTTGTTTAACTAACAGTTTCTTATATGATTATGCACGCTCAGCATTCTGTTTTTCAACTGTATCTGGCTGCGAAGCCACCCGCCTCCTACCCGCACTTCCATTACCATTTTCATTCCCATTTCCGTTTACCATATGAGCCTACCCATGCCGTGCCCATGTTTTCGGTGCTCGCAACGCTTCAACTATGGCAGAGGGCATGATAAATGCTGTTGACATTTGAACTAAACCCGTTTTCTTATAATATGGCAAATAATAATCCCCAGCCAGATGCTTAAACGGAAACTATGCCACTGACAGAGCTTATAGAACTTTCCGCCCCAGCTAGCTGAACTGCTTGCGGCACGATGCGGTCCTACCTAGTACACCCACTGCCCGTTACCCCCTCTGCCCGCGCTATCAACCCTACATATGCCACCCAATTACGATCCCAGTGCACCTTAAAGCTTTTGCTGAGCAGCTTTTATTTGCCAAGGCGAATGGCAAACAAGACGTTCCAAGAAGAAGAAGAGAAAAGACTAGCACAAAGAAAGAGTAGGAGATAAATCCAGAGAGCGAGCGAGCGAGCGAGCGAGAGAGAGAGAGCGAATGAGAGGAAAAACAGTAATCCCAAGGAAAAGTAAATTTTATTTCTTAACAGACTTGTTGATGTATGTGCGGCTGCAAACATGTACGTGTGTGTGTGTGTATGTGTGGACAGGCAGTTGGGCACCCTACATGACAAGGCATATTTGTAGCTTTATGAAACTACTTAAAAGTTCCAATTGAGAGCGAATAGCAAGTGCGAAAGTTAAAATAGAATCTTACGAACTTTACAAATTTCAAAAGCTGAAACTTATTCCAGAGTCAATTGAAATGCCATATGTGTAGGGCACAACAACAAATAGATACTTAATCATACATTCATACACACACACACACACACACACACACATACAAGCACACAGTGAGTCTGTTCACATGTCAACTGAGACTCGAGCTTATGAATTCATTCATTCTTGTTGGGGATATGCGGTTAAAGCCTTTCCGTTACAGTTGTTGTTTCTGCGCTTTTTTTTCTTCCTTTTTTTGTTTTACTTACTTTGCTGGATACCCACAGGGTGGGCAGAGCATCTTAGGTCCTTGAAATGCTCATCACGAATATGCTTTGTACAGGCAGAGACAAACCACTTGCCGCGGGCCTCGGAGCCAATGTTAATAGCAAACAATGGCAAATCATGACTGAATTAAAAAGGGATTTGCTCAAAAGATATAAAGCCAACAAAAACTACAACTAAAACTAAAACTAAATCTTACATGCTCATATTTCCGGGTCAACAAACCGTTACATCTACAACGGCAAACTAAGCTTAACAAATTTATAAATGGTAAGTGGATTATGCTAATGCCTAATAAAAGCACAGCTATCGAAATTTATATAAATAAATATAAATATATAAATAAATAAATACAATTTTATAGTGTTTCATTGAAAAAATACATAGATTCTCCTTAAGTTTTATTACCTTAGTCAAATTCAGACCATGTAAACTTGCTGATGACCCCAATAAAGCATGCAAGATCAAGCTGAGTTTTTTAGGAGGATATATTCTTAGCAAGTCATCAGCTCTTCCAAAAATATTAATTTGTAAGTCTTCCAGATCCATGAGATCTATTAATTATTAATATGTAAACAGTTTCAAAATAAATACAGAATGATTGGGATAATGCAATTCGAATTAGATATTATATCTTGAGTCCAGTAATTTTCTTGGGAATTAATCAAAATTATTTTCATTAAAATGGTTTCTAATCCACAAAACTTAAGCTTAAGCTAGAGTTGCTTTCAATTTAAAGTGATTATCAGAAAACTGCTTTGCCGTCCTGGGGACTTGAAAAGGGCACAGAAACAGAGCGGCTCGAGCTCTAGTTGCATTTGCTATATGTGTTGTAGTGCAGCGGGCATGGAAATGGGAAATGTGTATTGGAAAAGGATTGGATGTGCATGGCTAAGGGTAGGCATAGGCATATTGGGCACGCCCAAAGGAGCTTGTGGGTGGATGGATTGCAAGTGCCGGATGCGGGCCGAAACTTCTCGACGTCGCGACGTCGTCCGAGCTGCCGTCTTCGGTCCTTTCTGCTCGTTCTGTGGTGTTCTTTGGCCCTTCGTACTCGTCCATGTCGTCTCATCAGTACTAATGGAACATTTTCCATAACACATTGGTGCGCAACAACAACAACAACAACAACAACGACAACAACAACAACGGCAACGACCACGCTCGCCTAGCCAGCCAGTCATTTGCTTTGCCATCTCCACATCTCGAACCGAACCTCCGCCTGCTCCTTTCGACGCTGTCCCCTCTGCCTGCACGTACCGCGCTCGCCCTGCAGTTGATGTCCTCGTCGTTGTCGTCCGTTGGCTGCTACTCAAACCACTTGGCTCAGCTCCACTCCAGCTCTCCACTTTGCTTCCGTTCACTTGATGTTTTCACGAGCTCACAAAGTCGATAAATATGTATACACATGTACACATACACACACATGCACGTGTACATATGTATATATATGATGCGCTGTATATACACATCGTATGTGGCTCGTTTCAGTTTGGGATTGAGCCTGAGAATGGAAATGGGTTTGGGTCTTTTGATTTGAGAATGGGCATGGGGTTGCCATGTGTGGGGTAGTTGCAGGGCAATACTGGTGGCAGGGGAAGGGGGTTTTCTGTGTGTCGGCTGCACATGTCAGGCTCAAAGTTTTTAGTAAAAGGCTTCGGCGTGTACTAACGCCCGCGGCAGCTTCTGGCTGTCAGGACAACGAAGCTTCGGCAACCGAAATCCGTACGACATGCTCAGCTCACAGCTGCCCCGAAGATCCAGAACTTTGTCGCTTGCCTAACGACCAGTGGGACCAGAGCCAGCCAGCCAGCCAGCCAGCCACCCACAACGCCCCACTCAGCGCACACAGTAAACCAAATCGAACAATATGTGCTGAATGCTGCAGCAACTACTTAATCTTTATCTTCATTAGCTGCTTAAGCTGCTTAAGTAAAGTAAACAAATTGAAATTAAATAAAATAATTAAAACTATAAATGATTAGAAATCATGTCGCCTACTCAATATTTAGACCAAACAATCAGAGATAGGGTAAGGCCTAGATGTGAGTACATCATTAATCCACACAGAAGCTGTCGCAGACATCTCTCCCACACCAAAGTGAGACTTAAGACCTAAGCTAAATTATATGGAAGGGAGCGGGAACTCAAGTACGAATATTACAAAGAAAATGAAAGCAAAAACGAAGGAGAAGAAGAAGACGACGACGACGAGATTTTCCAATTACAAAAATTTCACAAGTTAGTTAGAAACTCTTCTTCTTCTGCTTGTTCTTCGTCGTCTTCTTCTTCTTCTTCATCATCTTCATCTTCAGTTGCCTCTTGTGTTTTATTTTATTTTAGTTTTCGCAAATGCTATATGAGTTGAGCGAGTATCTGTGTGTGCTCACAGAGTACATAGCAGTCAGCGCGAAAGAGACATCTATATGCATATATATATATATAAGGCCAGACAGAGAGAGTGTGAGAGTGAGAGAGAGCGAGTGATAAAGAGTGGGGGTAGAGGGGGCTAGGGTTGCGGCTCACATGCATGGGGTTCCGAAAAGGATTTTAGACCTTTATTTTCACATGGAGGACGTCAGTTGGTTTGCCACCGCACGAATTTCAAACTTTTCGCACACACACGTGCACACTCGCTGAATTTTCATTTGCATGTGTATGCGTGTGTGTGTGTTTTTGTGATTTGAATTAAACTTTGGAACTCACACACACGCAACGCCCGAGCATGGAAAATTTTACTGCAGACAACAAAAGGCTTGAGCCGGTAACCGGAGGACGGTGGGGTTGGCGCTGGGCGGTTAACGGTTTGCTCGCAGTCACTAGCGTTGTTGCCCACTGCTATAGCTGCTGCTGCTGCGACAGCTACACACACACACACACACACACAGATACATACACCCTCTCTTCTGCTGCTCGGCCCGCGCTCTGCCGTTCCATTACGTTTTGCTTTTCTACTTTTGGAAGTTTTTGCATCAAAGCTTTGTTATTGTTGTTGGCATACCCATTGAAAATATGTAAGTGCGGGTGTCACTGTACTGTAGACTGTATGCCTCACGGACAGACCTATACATATGCACATCTAACTGACCATAATTACAATGGTCACACATAGTTTACAAAATCGATAAGTATCGATTATTTTATAACTTGAGTTTGTTATTGTTGTTGGCATACCCATTGAAAATATGTAAGTGCGGGTGTCACTGTACTGTAGACTGTATGCCTCACGGACAGACCTATACATATGCACATCTAACTGACCATAATTACTATGGTCACACATAGTTTACAATTTCGATAAGTATCGATTATTTTATAACTTGAGTTTGCTATACATCCGTACTTCGACAGATGGTACGGGTTACAGGGTATCTGCCAGTAGAATACTCGCGACTATCGCTTTTTGGCGTGCTGTTGCTGTTGTTGGCCAGGCATGTACCACATATAAGTGTAGTACACATGTCCGTCTCTGGGTCTCTCTGCGTCTGCCCGTCTGTGGAAAGTTCTGCCACATAAACACACACATATGTATGCATGCATGTATATATATGTATTTATAGGTATGTATACATGTATGTGCATGTCGCATGTAGCAGAGTGAAACGCCTGTGACAGCTTGTGGTCTGCCAGCGACATTTGAACATTCATTTTGTTTATTTTGAACACACGCTTTGGGCTTAATGCGACACACAGAGCAAACGCACATAGCCGGCCCCGATGTCAGCCACTACACTTTCTCCCCCGGCCCCCCATTCAACTTACTCTTTTATCACAGACCTTAGCTTTAGCTGAAGCTGCGAGCAAAATTTCGAATATATATATATATATATATATATATATATATATATATATATAAATATACATAATATATATATATATATATATATATATATATATATATATATATATAAATATACATATATAAATATATATATATATATATATATGAAGCAAGTGCGGGCTCCCTCCTGCGTCTCGAAGACTAAAAGTTGAATTAAACTCCTAAATGTATTTAGAAGTATATGTATTGCATGCAACCTTTCAAGTAAAACGTATATCCAAAATAAATACAGCTAGAGCTAATATAGCAAACTCAATTAGCATAAGATATAATTAGATAATCAAATAAAGTATTCACATCGAGGCAGAGCAACTTTAACTTCTGCTTTTCTTGACTTTTCAGAATATTTTGCTAAAATTGTAAATACTCTCAAATCCCTATGTTTAGAGCCCTAAGTCACTTAAATTGAATGTGGGGTTAGCTAATGACGTTGCCGAGACTCAGTCCCCTTTTTAAATGATGCCAAATGCCGCTTCTAAATATACAAGAAATTCAGTCAGTGGCGCAAGAAATCAATAATTACCCCACAGCTCACCTTTCGGGCAACCCCTTCCCCGCTCTAGCCCAATCGCAGTCGCAGTGGTCAGCTGCCCAAAACAAAATGGTGGACGGCACAAAATGTTGAATCAGCAAACATTTGCCGCCTGCCCCCCCCCCACGACGAGTGCCCAGACACATAAACAACTCGATTTGGCTAAAAGGAAAGAGACATTCAGCGGACCGCTGAGGGCAGCTAGCAAATGGGCGAGGGGTTCAGTGACTGAGGGGAAGAGTGCAGGGTCGCGAGTTCATATTTTACCCTCAGTGTATGCGTGTGTGTGTATGTGTGTGTGGACGGCCGACGGATTGGGCCGACAGCGTCACGGACATAGCCGGTCGTCCGATGCTGGGGATAAGTAATAAATATTTTACGTCTGCCCTACGGATCAGGGGCACGTTCAATGTGGCCGCAACTACCCCCCGCCTTCCGACTGTGCAACACTTCCGACAAAAATGGAAGCAAAAAGTTTTGCGCGTCGAGTCTGTGACGCGACCGCAAAAAGCGGTAACAATAAATACACGAGCACTGTCAGCCCGTGTCCTACGTTCTGCGTCCCACGTTCTGCGTTCTGTGTGTTATGTCCTAGCCAAACCCGTGGCCAGAAATAACGTGGCAGACACAACTGGCAACTGGCAACGGGCAACGGGCAACGGGCAACTCGCCACTCGCCACTTGACGCTCAAATTCGCCCTTGAATCATTTCAATTTTAAGCAAATTGACATTACATTGCCCAGCTGCCTTCCTTCCTGTCGCGCCGCCCAGTCTATCATCCCAGGAGCGCGAGCGGGTGTGGGCGGCTCGAAATTGGAAATACTTGGGTCCACTGCGCTGCCTCGGGCAACTCAATAACTATCAACGTCGACGGCAACAACGAATCGAAAACGAAGCGAAAGTTTGCAGGACTTGCTTCATGGCTAGCCCCCATATATCCCCATAGACCTTCCTACCGCCACCCTGCCACCTTGCTCCGCGCTCCACACCTTATGCCCTGTTCGCGAACGCTTCTTGGCCACGGGGCAGCCACGCGTTGACTGACAGCCGGCCAGGGAATTGAACTGGCCGAGTCTTGGGGGTTGCATGGCCATGACAGCACAACGAAACGATCCAAAAACGGGGTTGCCCAGACGCGACAGTTGGCACTTTACAAGGAGAGGGCTCCTCGAAGGGGGCGTCTTGGATGCGAAATGCCTGGCAGTTACTTAGAAGCCAGTCCAACAAGGACCAACACTTAATTTAACCCAGCGCTGTCCATGTTAACGACTCCACACACCTACACGCACACGCACACTGTCCGTCCGGTAAATGGTTATTCAAAATGGCCGCCAAGGCTGGACCCAAGTGCCTAGAAGCCACAACCCCAAACAACGACAGCAACTGGACCCTGCACGCCAGAGTCAACAACATGAATCAACAGAAAAGCGAAAGCCGCACAGATAGATGAATGATTGAATTGGCGAGGTACAGTCAGCCCCAAACTAACAAAAGCTCCAGGATGGCCAAACGTGGCGCAAGGAGTGGAGCTGAATGTGAGATAAAGCTGAGTTATTTAAGAAGGAAATAGAAAAGTATGTAAAATAAATAAAATAGACTAAAGAAAAATGGACTGAGAGAAGAAAAAAAACGCAGAACGAATAGGAAATAAACAAAGTTAAGGAATAGAAGAAAGAAAATATAAGTAAATTGCAATGATGCATAAAGTGAATGCAAACAAACAGAAGTAAGACATATGAGGAGGAGATAGGGAGAATATATCTATGGTCGAATATGTCTGTCGATGAAGTGAAAGAAAGCTGCAGTGAATATTGGACAGTAAAATATAGTGATAAAGATATCGACAGAAAAAAAAATATATATATATACATATAAATGTACATGTATATGCATATGTATAATTAGATTTATATTTATGTATTTAATTTTTAAATGCGACTCGTATATTCATGTAATCATTGAAGACACTCACAGAAGAAATCATAGTGAATAGGAATGTATGAATACAACTATCTATAGATGATAAGATATCAGTAAATATGTTATTTATATATTTCTATAAATCTTACCAAATTTATAACTATATATTCACAGGTTAAATTTCAGGTAGTGAAAATCGTATGCCATGGCGACGCCGATAAAGTCCTTCACACATTGTTATTAGCGTGCAAATTTATTGAGTAGCGAGTTTATATGTTGGCTAAAAGGGTTGCCAGAATTTGGGTTTCTTGATTAAAAAAGTAATTAGAAAACTAAATGAAAGTTTTACGCAGCACGGCTCAAGAGATGAGGTCGAGAGCTTCGAGCTGCGAGTTGGGAGTGGGGAGTGGGGATACGAAAGTGGAATGTGTAGTCGTTTGGAGAAATGGTAAATAATGTAAAGTGAAATAACTGTACATGGTCTTCACACCCACACACATGCACACACACACGCACTCGTTAACAGAAGCTTACGTGTGTGTGTGTGTGTGTGTTGCCTTTTGTTCTGTGCACGAACAGGAGCTGGGCAGGAAGCTAAATGCTCACCCCTTTCGGCTTGGGTGAGGAATGTGTCCTGTAGGGCTTACTACATACCAAATGAACACCCGCACACCCACATACGCACACACACATACATGTGCTGCTGTGTATAATGGCGCTGGGAATTGGACGGGGGTTGGCATTTGCCCGGCTGCTGTCCTCCAGCCCGTTCGGCGGGTGTATTGGGTGGTTGCTGGGGCGTTTCAATGGTTTGGTCATATGTGAGACAAGCCGAACGAGCAGCTCAGCCGAAGAGCCATACACATGTATGTGTGTGTGTGTGTGTGTGTGTGAGTGCTTGGGTGGGTGTGCTCGCATGTGTGTGGAGCAATAAATGTTTTCGAATGTCATTTGCTGCAAAGATGGCGACCATTAATATGGAACGAAAGGATTTGTTTTAATTTCATTGTATATGCGCGTGCGGCTGTGCATGTGTGTGTGTGTGTGCTTGTGCTTGAGTGCGTGCGTGTGTGCGTGTGTGAGAGGGTGGAAAAGTCACAATAGTTGCTGCCGAGCGGAGGGCCAAACAATTTTCGTGGCAACAACTTCTTGAGCCATTTCTGTAAATATATCACATACCCACAGACACATACATATCACATACACTCACACACACACACACATACACACAGTGTCCACAAGTCATTTAACTAACGAATACCCAAGTTTCCCTCAGCTGCATAAATATCTGAGTACATACAAGCGTATGTATGTACCCCTCACATACGCTTAACTATTGTATATGACTTTCAATTGGGGCCCCTTCACATAACTAACTCTCTTCGGAACACCGCCCCTCGCCCGCCCCCCTTCTTCCTTTCTAAATTGAGTAATTAAAAGCGCCAAAAATGTTGAATTGCATTTGCATAAATGGCAATTGGAAAAGCAGCTCTAGCACTGAGCAGGCGCCATCTCAAAGGGAATATGTAGAAACTGTTCTCAGTAAATCCTAAGCAATGCATTTCACAATAACAACAAAGACGAAGCCAAGCCCATTCACTAAGAGAGATTGAATAATAATTGATTGCGCCTACAAATGGAGCTGGGAATGCGAATATAAAACTAAAGTATTTAGTTCATAATGGAAACCCATTAAGAGTAAAGCCACCTGAAAATATCTGCCAATTGACACAAAGATTTTATGAGATTTCCGAGAGCATATGAAAAGTTTTTCATTTGTTTTCATTTGTTCAATGCAAGTTAATCAATGGGCTTTTATATTTTTCTATATTGTACGACAAATTTGAAGAAAAATTACAATGCACAATATATGTACATATATCAATCACGATGGTGATGGACTAACGAAAATATATTATTTATATATAGTTATATGATATAGTCGAGACTAGAAATTAACCTGATCGCTGAGAAGAGGTAGAAGTAGGCGTCCAAAAACCGAAATGCGTTAAATCTCTGTATATAATATAACAATATAATATGAAAGTATTGTAATGTAACATAAATATATATATATATATATATATATACTACAATGCAATACAATATATAACGACTCTCAGATCAATGATTTTTATATCGTATTCAAATTGCAAAGTAGCTAAAGTTTTAAAACGAAGCTTAATACCAATTCCAATATTTAATAGGGATTCTGTTTTATAACAAGAATAACAATAACAATAAATTGCTCTTATTCTCTCTCGCCCTCTCTCCCTCTCTCTCTCACACACTCTTTCTCACTTTTATGCCCAATCAATTAATGAAAAACTCCCAACTAGAGGCAAATAGGTATTGGGGCTCGCATCTTGTTTGATTATATGAATAAATCATTGACGAATTCGGAATATATTCGTCTAAGCGACTTGCCATGTCCAATGGCACCCGGGAATACCCACATGAAACATTAATACAACTAAGTGAATTGATATGAGCTTCCCTGGCAGCATGGATGGGCGGGCAATCGCAAATGGAGTAGATATTTAACTGGATGTGGGCGAAGTCTCATTCGGCAAATCATTTTGAAAGATCTGCTCTGGGATGTGTGCACGGACGTTACTCGGCAACAGCTAAGCCAACCAGACCAGCCGACCGCCCAACCACCCAGAAGCACATCTACGTAGGCCAAGTCCATGACAACATAGACCTCCCCCAATCCCCTCCCCCCATACTCGGCTCTGTAGGCCGGGGATTCGAGTTGGTGCGTGCCTCTCGGCCCATAACGGATATTTGCGTTGTCATATCAAAGTCCCATATGGCCCGTAAACGTAGCCCCCGACGCGGAGAGGGTGGCATTTTAATGAGAGTGTGTGTATGTGTGTGTGTGTGGGTTAGCAAAAGTGTCATCAAAGCCTAGGGCGCTCCAAGGATGCCATCAAAAATGCCAGTCGCACGACTATACGCGAGATATACTTATGTATATGCATGATAAAAAGTTTCTCTGTATGTATAGATGGACGCCACAGACACACGCCGTAAGACAGTTACACGGCGTAAAGCGCAGGAATAAACGAAATGTGATAATAAAATACAAAACCAATAAAGGAAAGAGCTCTTTACACTTCACTTGCTTACCAAGAATCGTCGGCACACACACACACACACAGACACACGCACACTCTCACACAAATGTATATGTATTCAGACAGGCGCTACTGTTCATCAGAGGCGGCCCTGGCGAAGACTTCCGATGCCATTCAACAAAATGGTAAAGGGCCTACGGTTATTCGATGAATTCATGGCAGACGTAGCACGGACCAGAGCTGAGCAGAGCCAGAGCTGCTCTAACGGTAATAGCCCAACAACAGGGGGCGGCTGTGGGGCTGCCATACACAGGAAGCGGCGCAACGGTGCGTTACACATGGGGGCCAAGCGCTGAGCTGTGAGTGGATCATCATTTTTTATTTTCCGCTCAGCGCCGGCAAGCAAATGTGCCAACAACAACAACAACAACAGCAACAGCAACAACAATAACACATGACGCCCAATTTCGGCCAGCGGCAACTGTGGCGCAGCTGTCTCTGTATGTGTGCGCGTGTGTGTGTGTCTTACTTTTATTTTCGCTATCAGCCATTTAAGCAACCCCTAACACTCCGCCCACCCGCACACACACACACACACACATGCCGCCTGGCCACACCCCATTTGCACATCAACTGTCAAGTTTACTGATGCCTCCCCCGTCCACAGAGCCCCTTGCCCTTCTGCCAAGGATATAAACATTTTTATCATAAGCGAATTTCGCAGCAGCGTGCAGAAAAACAACAACAACAAACAATAAAAAAAAAGTATGCCAAAGCGCAAATAAGAAGCAGAGAATCGCAGCTTTGCAGCAAGGCGCTACTGCCCCACCGCTCCGTCAAAGCCAGCCACGCCGCCATTCTACCTGCCCACGCGCTCACTTTGCTGCGCGTACAATAGATGGCGCTTCATAATGCTTTACACTCACACGCACACAAGCAACAAAATTTTACATATTCTCATTTATTAATTAATAACACCAAATTAAATAAAATTAAACAAGGTTTTGTTTGAAATGTGATCGACTGTGAGATACCCGAACTTTTCAGTTCAGGTTGCTTTCACCGTCCGCAGATCAAAAGTGAAACAATTCTCAATCTCCGCGGCTTGAAGTCTAGAATAACTCTACACTTAAGACTTTTAATTTGGGCATTTAAATTTATAATTTAATTTCTTAGACTCATATTAAGACTCTACATAAACATCCTTACTCAGTTGAAGCTATCTATATATAAGTCTGCAAACATTTATCTCGTATTCCGTCTACAGATGAATATCTTGTATGTTTTCTTAGCTGTCTCTATAAAAGCTTTATTTTAAAATATGTTTATAATCCGCTTACCCAATTCATTTTTCGCTGTGGCTTGTGCCAAAATGCAGACAAAATTTGCACATCTATCGATTCTAACATCATCTGCTAGCAATGCCACAGCGACAGGGCCCGGCCCCCTCCTCCAACCCTCTACCCATGGCAATCGCCAGAAGCGTTTCGCAATGCCATTTGACCTGCGTCCTCGATGTTTAGCATCTGAAAAGGATGTTTACCTTTAACGCGTGTGGCACAACATAACCGCCCAGTTTGCCCAAATGGGTGGTTGGATAGCAGTGGGTGGTGCGGGTAGCTCCTGCCGCCTGGGCAGCGCCCCAGTAAATTTGGAATATATTATATATGCAAAGTATTCGTGAATTGGTTTTTTCGCTTATCCAACTGCCAATTTTCTATATGGTGAGTGTGTGTGTTAGTGTCTGCGCCGCCTGTCGAGTTATCTTATGGCAATTTTGCATTGTTGGGCGGGGGTGGGCTGGGGGCCAGGGCGACGGTCCACGGCACATTTTGCACACCCTCTTTGCCAGTTATTTAAAATGGGTTCCGTTCTGCTTCTTCTTTTCTTATTTTTTGCCAATGTTATTCCTGTTGTTGTTGTTGTTGTTGGTGTTGTTGGTGTTATTGTTACGCTTGAAGTGGAAGAAGCAGCAGAGGACGACAGCAAACACTGTAAATCCGAAGGACTTGGTGCGGAAGCCAAAGATAACATTTTTGCACAATTCTCTGGTGTCATTTCCATCCATGCACATGCCAATTGATGTGTTTTTACTTTCAGCTTGCCAAAAAAGCCACCCACCCATTCAACCACCCATCACATCATGAAAGCAGCCACCCAAGGAAGCCATAAGGGCCAGCTCGAAGCACTTATTAGATATTCTTAGCCACAATAGAAGAGATATGGTAATACTCTAGGGAGGCGGATAGAAAGATAATGAGAAAAGAAGATAAAAGAAGATAAGAGAAGAGAAGAGACCAGAAGAAAAGAGAAGAATATAAAAGAAAAGAGAAGAAACGAAAAGGAAATTAAAGAAAATACCAGAGCAAAGAAGACAGCAGCTAGCACATATACCCATTTCAAGGGCATATAATCTGGACTAGCTTGACTGCCAGGCGAAGCTCATCAACATCGACCTCCTGCACATCATCATCATCATCTACGGGAGCAGCAGCATTAAAATCTGGCATCTGGTTGGCAACAACAACGTTCCCTCTTCCTACAGCCGCTCCTAGCCCGACTCGTACCCATGCCAAAGCGCTTGTGTCCTCCACTTGATTTGAAGGCTTGGATTAGAGAGGGCGTGGAGATAAGATCCCCAACAGCTGCCGAGGTGCAAAATGTTGCCATTGCTTTGCCGCTTTGATAGCAAGCGCAAGCACGACATGGCACATTAGTCAAAAGGTAAACGCCTCAGTTCAATGCCGATACGACTGCGCATTGGGAGAGGCCCAGCAAGTATTCTTCCCAAGAAAAACAAATTATTTTGAAAAAATATCCAACTCGTATTTATGAAAATAAAAATCATGCTTAAACAAGATGATGGTCATCCATTTAGTTCCTCATCAGCTTTGCGGTCTCTGTGTGATTTTGTCAGCCTAGCTGAGATACAAGCGTACGAGCTTCAGCTTCCGAGGATCCCTGTCCAAAATCATGACCAGCAGCAGTACGACTCCCAGGAAGCAGCATTCGAATATCCTTACAAATCCATTAAACATATCTTCAAGGAATTCGCGCAGCAACAAGAGCAACATTATAAAACCCATTTCTCACAGCGCAAAGTATCGAAAATGCGTACAAAAAATTATTTATATGCACCAAATAATGTAGAATTTTCACAACTGACTCTGATGAAGCTTCTAAATAGAGTTCTCTTTGCACATGACATGACTTGCAAGGGCTACTTGGTTAGCACATTTCTCTTTGCTTGCTGTCTTATCTGTCTTATTTTGACAACAGGCAACATTTAATGTCCAACTCACAGGTCCAGAATGTGACATATTAAAAATGCATAAATTACTAAATTATACAAAAGAATTATTCGGAACAGAGCATAGAACCTATCAAGACGATATAATTGCAGCTAATATATACACCTATTGCCGACAGATGCCCCAGGTCATATTTCCTTCTCTCTTTCCAGATCTTTCTAGACTGTAGCTAAATTTACCCAGCCCAACAGCCAAGTCTTAGCATGAGAGCACATAGTTCTCAGCACTAATCTAAAATATTTGCGTGCACTTGGAATGTGTTTGATCCAACACAAAGCAAGCAAATAGTTGGCTAGAGCCCGCAGCAGCGCCCCGTCCGACCGTTGGTTCGTCCGTCTCCTCATTTCAGCTGCTTTGCGTGTGTGGCATTTGGAAAATGTGCTGCAAGTGCCCGGCGGTAATAAATAAAATGAACTCTGTGTGGCACCAGTAGCAGCAGCTGTATCAGCCGCTACAGCCGCTACAAAGCAATGCAATCAATTTCAACTTACATTTTTCGCATATCGAGACTTGCAACCCCCAAGCAGAGCACCAAAGCGCCCCCGCCTCTAGCCCTACACACATGGCCAAAAAAGTAAAACAAAATCAAAATAAAAAAAAAAGGCGGAAGAAAAAAGGAAAGCGGGAGCAAAAAACATTCACCTATCGACATTGCCCATCACCGAGCCAGTGCCCCAGCTCCCTCAGCGGTAGATGGGCGGCGGGGTTAAAACATCCCCAAAGAGGATGAACGCTGCTGATGGCCACAAAAGACATCATGGCTGCCGAGAAGCCAGCGTCCTAACGCTTCACTGGATACTCGCTGTGAAAGTAGAGCCATTCAAACACACACACATGGGGATTATATATATATATATATATATATGTGTGTGTGTGTGTGTGTGCGAGTGCGAGTGTGTGAGTGTGTGACAGCAAATGCTAAAACCCACCCGCAGACCGACCGTCAAGCCCAACGCTTGCACCACCCGCATCCATCCACACAGAGGCTGCCGCATACACATGACTTTCACATATGAATGTGTGTGTGTGTGAGTGTGTGTGTGTGTGAGTGTGTGTGTGTGTGGCCATCGCCCAGCGCGCGCCATGTTGGCGCAGCAATGGCAGCAGTCATGTTAAAATTTAAATTCCTCGCCCACTCAATTTACTGCCACCCACCCCCACCTGGCCCCAAACACAGTTGTCTGGCTCTCAAAAGTTGTCCCCATATGTGCGACTGTGTGTGTGTGTATTGTATGGAGCCTCGCTTGGCCGAACAAGCGCCCAACTCCCCAATTTGTCCATGCTCTATCTCTCGAGACCTTTTTCTCTTTTCTTCTTTGAGCTTTCGCTACGTAGCTCTCCTACTCTCCCACCCGTTCTCCTCTCTCTCTCTCTCTTGTCTGTCTCTTGCTTACACTCTCTCTCTCCTTTTCTTTCTCTCTCAGTCCCTGTCTGTCTGTGGACCATGTGAAGTGCTTTGACGGCAAGCAAAAGGCTGCTCCTTGTCCAGGTGGTATCGTCTGGGCTTTGGGCTGCCTGAGTGGCAGCGGCAGGCATCCTTGGTGTATCAGCTCCCAGTCCCCAACTATACATCCCCATTCCTGTTGACAAACTCCTCGCTCCTGCTTCTGCTCCTGCTCTGCGTCGCCTACACAGTGTCTATGCTCAGCTGGTCTGGTTGAATGCTGTTGCGGTAAGCAAGGACCCAACTAGGACAAAAGAGCAATACTATTCATCGCACAGCACACAACATGCCTGAGTCTGTATATGTATATGTGCTCTGTGTGTGTGTGTGAGTGTGTGTGTGTGAGTTTGCATTAAGTACATGGGGCTCCACTTCACATGTATTTGCATGTGACTAGCCCCGAAAGAGAAGCGAACCACACAAAAATGAAACACCGCAAAGCGTGCGCCATGACATGTGATTGAGGACGACGTTTATATGCAGCGGCACACTCGAACCGCTACACACGCACGCACACACACACGCAGACACTCACATTGAGAGTTACCTGAGTTAGTTAGTTCGTTAGCATTTATGCACTCAGCCAGCCCTCCAAACTCTCTTTGCTCAGTTTTTTCTTTTATTATTTTTTTCTTCCTCTTGTTACATTTTCAGCTCTACACTTTGGCAATAAATCTCAGCATGAGTCTGCGAGCTGCTTATTGATCATGTCCCACATCTACATGAATCATTCGATGCTCTACCTTTTAATCTCACATTGACTTAATATTTCAAATGTGACTTGAGCAGCAATAATTATTTCCTGTTAATCAAGCTTTGATAGGAAGTCAGTAATATTGCGTATTTCCTTTAACTCTGAGCCTAACTGAAGAAATTCTTTGGGCCAAATGCTACAAGGCAGTTAAAAATGATGCAGAATATTGGTGTCCTTTTTAACTTTCTTAAAGAATTTCTCTTGAGATGGAGTTGGAGTTTGAGACACTGTTAAAAATCTGAAGCGAATTCATAGATTTTAGTCTTTTAATTTTGAATCTGTATTCTTACTCAGTTCTATACGAAATTGCTTTCTGGTTTTTGGCGTCTCTAAATAATAGCTGACCCGAATGTTCCTTAGAATATCTATCTTACGATTAAAAAGTTTAGCGGATAATGTGCTCTAAAGTTTTCTAATGCCCGCTGACATTTTTTTATAAATTTGATTAGTTGTATATTTTATAGATAGCTCTCAAGTTAATCAGAGTTTTTTTTGCCTAACCATTCCAACAACAGTTCTACTATTAGACCGAGGGTCAAGATACTCTTTAGAACTGGCCAATTTGTGATTATGTTCATAGGAACATCATTGAGTTGATTTCCCACATGCCAATGCCAATGATATCAGACATGAAACAGTTTCGCTCAGAGACGTGCCTGATTTTGAATCGGAGAATGGCTGTGACGGATGTCCCGGCCAGTAGCTAATAAAGCAGAGTGTTGCATTCTTAACGCTCAGTTGCACGCAGATATTTGCATTGCCATGCAAATTTATCAGCTGGCGACAGACTGGATAGCGGCTGATGCACATCTCCCGCAGCGAGAGGCAACCACAAAATCTCTCGATGTGTGCATGTGCGACCTTTTCGAGCCGACACGTAGACACGTGCAGCGGTAGCGCCGTGCGGTTCAATTAATTATACGTGCGCAAATACCTTAATCCGCATATTCACAATCAAAATTTGAGAGCTGCATCCGCAGTAGCCGAGAGATACTTGCAACAAACGGGGCATTCATATGCAAACAAGTCGCACACAGATAAAGAGCTGCGCCTCATCAGTCACTTGGGCAGGGTAGGGGTAGGGTCGGGTCGGGCCGGGCCGGGCCGGGTCGGGTCGAGTCGGGATCGTAACGTGGGTCGTGGCACCATTGGGTAAGGGTTCTTATTAACATTTCTTCTACGCAACTGACAACACACAACTCCCAGCCTCTCTGCCTCTCTGCCCGGCTTGCGGCCTGTCGCTTGTCTCAACAACCCTTTCCCAACTAGGTTTGCTCTATTTCCCCATATTGTGGAATTACAGTTGCAGTCTTGACTTGTTCCGCTCGGTGATCGATTTGATGCACTTTAACAAGAGCAAAACAAACTCTTGAACTCTTAGCTATGTATGTAGTTTAAACTATTACAACTCTTAACTGTTTTGATACATATTAAATTTAATAAAATAAAATATGTTAATATCAAATCAATATGAATATATATATAAAAACCTTAATAGATGAGCTTAATTACTTCAAGTCAATTTAATTTTGTATTTGATTTGTCAACTTTTGAGTTCCATTAAGAAAAAAGTTCAGTCCAGTAGACTTTAATACGAGTAATTGTAATTCTGAGTGAAATCTATTAACATAATATACATTTGATGGCAAGCCAAGCGATGCTGTCGGTGCATGACCCGTATTCATATATTGGCTTGATCAAACAGAAATCGTGAATGCGTTGCGAATGTAAATTGCGTCGACAGCCACATACAGATGGAGACAGAGACTTCAGCTACAGCTCAGCTCTAGCAGCTGTTGTTGCAGATACAAATTCAAACCTGAATAGATAGCTGGCAATTTGGATACGCAATCAATAATTCTAATCAAGTGCGAATGGTGACGCATAAAAATCGCACCGATTCGCTCATCTGCCTGACTTTCAATATATGAGAATTAGATGTGTGCTGCGCCTTGCCACTGCTGCATTGCCAATAAATATTGGAACTGCCAAGTCGTGTTAACCCCTACCTCCCTCCTTGTGTCCCGTGACCGGGTCGCTTCACAGTGCCGCGACATGACCGTAAAAACATCACACAGCGGCACGTCCTGTCAAGAATCGGGACAGAGAGAGATAGAGAGGGGGAGAGGGAGAGGGAGAGAGAGAGAGAGAGAGAGAGAGAGTCCATGGGGGTGCCCAAATACCACAGAGCGCAAAAGGGTAACAACAAGAACCACCAATAGAAACAACAACAAGAGCAAGGCATCGATGCACCGAAGATGAAATACCCTTGGTATATGGTATATGGTATATGGTATATGGTATATGGTATATGGTATATGGTATATGGTATATGGTATATGGTATATGGTATATGGTATATGGTATATGGTATATGGTATATGGTATATGGTATATGGTATATGGTATATGGTATATGGTATATGGTATATGGTATATGGTATATGGTATATGGTATATGGTATATGGTATATGGTATATGGTATATGGTATATGGTATATGGTATATGGTATATGGTATATGGTATATGGTATATGGTATATGGTATATGGTATATGGTATATGGTATATGGTATATGGTATATGGTATATGGTATATGGTATATGGTATATGGTATATGGTATATGGTATATGGTATATGGTATATGGTATATGGTATATGGTATATGGTATATGGTATATGGTATATGGTATATGGTATATGGTATATGGTATATGGTATATGGTATATGGTATATGGTATATGGTATATGGTATATGGTATATGGTATATGGTATATGGTATATGGTATATGGTATATGGTATATGGTATATGGTATATGGTATATGGTATATGGTATATGGTATATGGTATATGGTATATGGTATATGGTATATGGTATTGGCTCTCATATATAGACATATAAAACTAATGGATTATGCATTCTATCAAATAGTTCTACTCTCTCCCTGTGTGTTCCTCAGCTGATGAGAATGTGGTGTTACCTTTTCGGCAAGGGAAGCAGAGCAAGAAGCAGAGTTTCAAGTTATAGAAAACGTTTCGGTATGTAAATCAACTTTCATTGTTCGATTTAAACAACGCACTGGCACTGAAATACAAAAAATCACATTTCAATGCTTACAAAATAATAAATTATCAAACACAAAAAAATAAATGTCTGCCAGCATAAGGACCATTCAGACTCAGGGGGGAGGACACAAAAAAAAATTGCAACAGCTAGAGGAAAAAAACACATATACATAAATATAGCGAGAGGAAGCGTAGAGAGATTGTGTTACCCTAACTGTTAACCCCTTGTGCAATCAGTGAGCCTGACATTTGCATGTCCTGAAAATAGGAAAAATTGGAAAAGGGGCAGGGGTAGGGGTAGGGGGAAGGGTTAAGGGGTAACACAAATGCCTAATGGAAATTTGACACACAAATCTCATAAAACAAAAAAAGCGAAATGAAACGAGACAAAAAAGTGGAATGCAAAATGCGCATTGTATCTATTCAATGTCGATCTATCTATAACTATAGGCAACGAACCGCCCGTTCGGCGTTCAGCAACCAAATCCATAAATCGCAATGTTGCCAAAATGGGATAACAAGCTCGGATAAACATGACACCCAACTGTCAATAGATGTTTCGCGGTTCCTTCCATAATGCTGCACACACGCATTTGAATGCCTATATGGGCCAAAGGATATGCATGCGTGTGTACGTGTGTGTGTGTGTCTGTTGCTATTGCTGTGCCTGTGTCTGTGTGAAAGGATGACTGCCTGACTGGTTGGATGGATGGCTGAGCATTGCTGCTGCTATTTGATTTATGTCAAAATTCTAACGAGCTACTCCTTTACTGCTGCAGCTCTCTCCACTTTTACGTTTATTCTGTTTTTTTTTTTTTTTTTTTCCTGGCTCTCGCTCAGCGCATCCTTTTGTGCGCTGGCAAGGATGTGACCGAAGTAGTAGTAGAAGATCTTTATCATTAATCAAGGCTTTGTCAATAAATGTCAGCGTTGTGAAATTTCAATTTCACACCAAAACAGCTCGCATGCATGCTCGCCTGCCAATTGACAATTTGCCCTGTTATCGTTATCGTTATCGTTATCAGTGCGCACAGAACCGCAGCCAAAGTTGACATCTCTATTAAGAGAGGGCAATCAATGATGTGCTCAGCTCAGTTGATTTTAGCACGCATCAAGTAAACGCTCAGGTAGGAAACGATGTGGAAAATATCTTATGCACAGCTTCACAAATCAATTTCCTAACGATTATTGAAAAATATTCAATGTCGTAGCTCTCCCGAAAGCCCACTTAAAATATTCGAGAAAATTGTTAAGCAATTTTACTTTGTAGCAGATAAGCTCTTCGGTTAGCACGAAATACTCATAAAGTATATTCAAATGAAAATCTTAATAGTTGTGTTATCGATAGCCTTTTCTCATTTTAATACCACATTCTGTGTAATTCAGATAGCATTGCATTGAAATTATGTCCGTTTTATTGCAATTCCGAATGAAGCTTTCAGTAAAAAAGTGCATTGAGTATCAATAACTTATGAAGAACATAATGATAATGGCTGAAAACTTGTTTCATTAGCTTTTAAACCTGATTGAGCTTAAAAATTGATTGAGATGCTAATTCCAAAATTCAATTTATCGATAATTACGGACTTTTAAATGCCATACAAATATTTAGAGCTTTTTTATATAGTTATAAGTTTTATTTCGTATATATTATATTTAAATTTAATTATTGTTTTGGCATATGCTTTAAAGTTATCGAAAACAATCGATCATTTTTAATTCTGACTGAATTCTATTCTGTAGAGCAGACGAAACCACTTATTTATATTTCGATAGACAGATGTTTCGTTACTATTGAAATTTATACATATATATATATATCTATATATACTGAGCAATCGATTAATTTGCATAAATCTAAGTATTCATATTTGTACATAAATATATATATCGATGAATTAAGTAAATGACAAGTGCAGAGAGCGAACCACACCCAATACGACTTAAGTATAGATATTTCCTGGTTCTTAACTAAGAAACTTGCATTATTGAACACACACGATGCTAGCCCTCATGTCCCTGAACTTTCCACCCACACACTCAGATGCACATCCACACTCACACACCTAAAACACACAGACACACACAGCTAGCCACAATTGCGAGCTAGCGAACGGGCTGTGGCTTTGCAATTAGGAGGAGCTTCAACGACGTGCAAGACGACGCCATCCTAAGCAACGTGTGCACATAACGTTGCCAACGCCATCGTCTATATACTTGAAAAGCTCCACCAATCTTCCACTGCCGCTGCCTGACACCCCTTTCGACGCAAGGCAGGACTCTAGCTGCTTTATGCTTCTGCTCGTATTCGTACTTAGCCATAAACTTTGGTAGCCAGCGACGCAGCTAACAGTTAAATTACCACACATGCTCCATAGCCGCTTCCCCAACCCGTGGCAGACCCAAGCCTTGCAGATGGGGCGGCCGCTGTTTGTGTGCGCCAATTAAAAGCGGCATTAACGTCGCAGCTGCTGTTGCTGCTGCTGCTGCTGCTGCTGGCTTGGCTCCTACTGCTGGTGCTTCGGCTGCCCCTGTTACTCCTGCTGCTCGCTCCGGTTGCAGCTTCTGCTCTTGAGCGCCACCAAAAATTTTGCAGAATCTGAGCATTTGCCTCGCTTTGAGGCGGTCCATATGCGAAATTTCTAACCATAAATTGCCGAAACAAAACTTGTACAACAACAGTTGAGTGGAGGTGTGTGTGGATGGGTGGATGTGTGCGGAGAGGGTAAGGAACGGGTAGCACAGCTCCTGCTAGATGTTAACCAAAACAACGAAGCGCGAACGAGGCCAAATATGCATCTGCATCTGCATCTGCATCCTGCATTCGCATCAGCATCCGCATCCGCATTCGCATCCGCATCCCAAAAACCCGCATAAACGGAGCCACATGCGCTAATGAATGCGCCACAGGGCGCTGCCTGCCCTAGTCACTCCCTCTCTTACTCTCTCTCCCTCTGTATCTCTCTCTGTCTTTCTCTTTGCGACAAGTTGTTGGATTGCTGCCGTTGGCCGCCCCAAAACTAGTATCCATTTATTTCAAATTATTCCAGCCAAATATGGATTTTTATATGGGTGTGTGCGCCACATGTGGCAGCTGCAACCATTGCAACAAAGGCGTCCAATCGGCGCACGCACCACCCACTAAACATTCTTGAAGTTGCTATTGCAAAGCCGCAAAACCTAAATAAGTTTTCTGTGATTACACACAAAGCGCGATTCCTCACTTTGTGTTCAGCAATTGCTTTGCTTGCAGTGTGGCTTCGGCATTGTGTAACACGGGCAAATGAGGGCTCTTCATTAAGATACCTCATCAATATAACCTTTCATAAATAGCAATAGATGCCTGATTGATAATAGGGAGAGCATCTTTATATGCAGCCAATATTAAGTCCCGGCTGATGCTTCAATTCAACTTTCCATTACTTATCGATTAAGTTGTGTCAATATTGTTATCGATAAGTTATCGAAAGTCACATTACAGTAAACATATATTGCATATATCGATAGTTGATTGATTTTTATATTTATATTTAATTGGCTTTAGTTAGTTACAGAACGCTTTCGCTAAGCTTAAAGAACTTCTTTCAATGGAAAACTAATAGAAAAACATCGATTATTCTCTGATGTAATCATTCAATCAGTCATAACTTATCGATCGCTGTTTGACGATTGAGAAAGCTTCTCAAGGTCAGTGAAGTTACGGCTATTATCGATATATATTAATTGATAATCAGAAATGATCGATTTTCGAACAATATATCGATAGCTCTAAAATCGTTTGAATAACTCTTTAAGGCTACTATAAAGACATTCCTCCGATGCCCGCCCATACGTTTAGCAACTCAAAATGATTGATATGGACGCTGTCCAAGACAGCAGCAGCGCCAGCGCCTACTGCGAAGCTGATTGCGAGTGCAGAGGCAGCAGCAGAGGCGGTGATAAAGGCAGAGACAGAGCCAGCAAACAGCAGCGCTCAAATAAATGTACTCAACAGCAACCCTAATCCAACTAGTACACAAATACATTAGCCCACACACACAGCGCTTACGCACATATATGAACACATACATGTATTGTATGCATATATATACAAATATATGTATGTGTGTATATGATGCTGATGGGGGAGCTGCCATCCGCACGCAAATTGAAAAGATAAACTTTGTAGACCCAAGCGCAGACCCCTTGCTCACCTCCAGAGCCTTACCTGCTGCAGTCAGACTCGTATGTACACACAAACACACACGCACACACATGCACATGCCCACACATATTGATGTTGGCAATCGGTTCGCAGGCAGCGCGTGGGTTCCACTTGGGCTTTGCAAATGGTACTGATAACATTTACCAGCCCCTGCCACGCCCCCGCGCACGCTGTCATCCCTCTTACTCTTTCAATCTTTCTAGCACTCCATCTCTCTCTCCCTGTCTCCGTCCCTGTCTTTCTGTCTCGCTGTCTCTCGCTCTCCATCTCTGTCTCCTGCTCTGTCTAAATCTCATTCTGTCCAGGACGTGTGTGTGCACATGATAAATGAGACAATGCGCGAGTGGAGCCACCAAAGGAGCCGTTGGCTACGGCTCTTTGCTACGCAACCCCCCATCCACCAATCCATTCAGCCACCCAGCCCCCTCGAGCAAAATCAACAAAAAGCAACCTCATCCGGACGAACGCCACCCACATTAATAAAACTTTGGCTGCCTTCAGTCGCAGTCGTCGCCATCGTTGCTGCTTCGTCCTCGCACAGACACTAAACTGATACTCAATTATACACACACACACACACACACACATATATATATATATATATATATACATACATACATATATAGCATACATAACACACATGTATGCATATACTACCCTCACTTGTGCACGCTCTGGCTCTGGCTATGGCCATATATGTATTGGCATCGTTGTCTTGCGTCCTCGCGTCCTTTCGTGTGTATCCTGGGCAGCAGCAACAGCAGCAGCCATTGCCATTGCCAGCCAAAGCTGAGCACAAAAAGGACACACACCCACATACGCACACACACACAGAGGTAGACATATATATATATATATATATAAAGAGGGAGAGAGAGAGAGAGAAAGAGTAAAAGAAAGAATACATATACCGCGCTTTAGGATGTTCGAAAGTCCTGCAGGACCAAACGAAATAGCGAAATGCCAGAAATCAAATAGGAAAAAAATTGGCTCAAGTTTGCCTATGGAGATTTTTTGTAATATTTATAGAACTAATGATATATACAAGTTTTCATAACTGTTAAGGCTAAAGATCCGACCAAATAGAATCCTGCAAAGGACTATAGATTAGCAATCAGAAGCTGAAGAAAGTAAGTGTCTGGGCCACTCAGGGCTAAGCTCAGCTCTAACTATTCAATAATTATAAATGCTTATGATCTGAAACTAAATAAAATTGGTAAGACTAATTTAAGGATCGAATATTTGTATAATGTAGGTAAAACTAACCTAAAGTTACATAAAAATAAATAAAGAACGAAAAGATAAATCTGAGTAGGTAACTGCAATTTGCAAGCATTTTACACGAATATCAGATGTAGATAATTCGATAAGATAAGTAAGTCGATAAGATAAGAAGTAGCTAGTAGATTATCTGATAATTTTTAAAGACAATCTATGAGGGAAGTTTAAGAATTGAAAGAGCTTTGCTATATATGGATAGACACATGGACAGTCACTGTGATCCATAATCAAAAATAAGTATGCTTTATGGGCTCGGACACGCCCCCTTCCAACTGCAGCATTTGCACATGAACTGAATTTCCACATTGAATATGAATATTAATCAAGTTGCAATCTATCGTATCATCACGATCATATCGGTTATACTAAAGAAAGCAAATATTTGTATGTTCTGATATTCATCTTCAGATCGTAAATTCAGAAAGTCGTTGCCAAGTTCGCATTTAATTTACTTTAAATGGAGCTGTTTCCTGAACTGTGGCGTCTGTCAAATTTGACATACGAAATCAACTGGCACTTGCAACTGACAGTTGCGTTCGCTCGCCCACAGGGGGCGCTCACACACAGCAGAAGTGAAAAAAAAAAATAGAAAGCGGAGAATAAGTGCGAGGGGCAGGCAGAAAGCCAAATCGAGTCCTGCGTGTGCACCTGGGGCACAGGTAAGGCGCGACGCGTTTCGGGTTCACATTTGAGCTCGGGCTCGAGTTCGAGTTCGAGTTCGGGTTAAGACTCGGCGTGAGCGAAAACATCTGCCTCGTAGCCGACGGGATTTCGGACGGGTGCGTACTCTATGCAAATTAGATGGGCGCGCGCTTATTTATAAGTAATATTATGCGTACGTATACATATATATGTATGTGATTGTGTGTGTGTGTGCGTCTGGTAGTGCTCTGCCTTGTTTTGTATGTGTGTATGTGGTACATTCCATAATTGCGGCCGAAATTTGTATGGCAGTCGCTGGCACATGAGCCGCAACGGTTAACTCAAAATTCCGTTATTCCAGCAAACTGCAAACAATAACAATCACACATAAAATATACAAAAACAGCGCCGCTGTCGCTGCCACAGTCGACGTCGCAAGCAGCAGAGCAGATTGCCATCATCGCGTATACGCCACGTAGTTACCCAAAGAGAAAACATATATTTAAAATCGAAAAGGTGTATACGCTTTCTCCACGCGAAATACAAATAATTGAAATGATTTTCAGCTCTCGCACACTCAATGTTAAGCGGCTTTGCGCGGCTCAAATCTGTTATTGAACATTTAAGACAGCATTTTCCGCTTTAAATTAAAATAAAATTCAGAACTAGATAAGACTTTACAGTTGCAATCGAGGAAATCCTGAAGCCTCAATCCACGCTCTAACTCATAGAATAATGCAGACTCTACCTAATTTCCATTCAGTCCCAATGAGGTCTTCTTATTTGAACTGAATTCTTAGACAAATCATTACCAATGACTCTGATGCTGTCGTAAGACTTGAAAAATGTTACACAAAAGCTATTTTCCACAAATCGTTAGTTTTTCCGAATAGAATTATTCAGTAAGGGAGGAAATTCTAAAATCTTAGACAGATTATTGCCAAAAGGAATATATTCAAGTACATATAATTTTCACAAATCTTATTTTTAAGAAAAAAAATAGAAAACAATATTTAAGGTGATCGTGAGTTAAATAAAAATACGAAAACAAAATTTAAATTCCACCAAAATCATTCTTTCGTTATTTTCCTATGTGATTTCCAGAGCAATAATTAAACTCTTACGTGAATTCTTATTTACCTCTTAAGTATTAAAAAATTAAATAAAATATATAAAATTCTTATATATATTTCATTACATACATTTTTTATCCTTTTTTTTAAGTTTTTAAGAAGAATATAAGATTTTAAAGCGAATTGAAATCAAAATTGTAGATAAGTTAAAATAATCAAAAAAGAATGGAAAGACATCTTTAGTGTTTTCTTAGGGCTTAGAGGAAATACAAAAGATATATAATATAATATATATATATATATATATATATATATATATATATATATATATATATATATATATGAAAATTATCATAAAAATACAAATATCACATAGGTTTTTTCCATATTGATAGAAAATTACTTCAAAGACGATCGTTCGATAAATAAAACTTCAAGAAAAATTTATATCCACCCACATGGAAATGTAAATCTTAATGATAGAAATGGAAAAAACAGTGAATTATAACAAATGCATTGCAAGATCTTATTACAAATATAAATTCATAAGCTCTAAAAAAATACTCATTGCATTGCACATCGAGCTCAGAGAGCATACGGAACCCAGACAACTCTGCATACATTTCAAATTGGTTTCATGATGATTAGATCGCAATAAGCTTAATGATGGAGCAAGCTCATAGCTCAGCCAGAAAGAGTAGAGTACATAAGCCAGGGTAAACCGTCTCTCTCTCACTCTCTCTCTCTCCCTGTGTTTACGTATGCAGACACTGTGAATGTATTTTGCATACCTTTGCATACTGAAAAAAAAAGAAAAAACAAACACTATTATCCCGTCGCCATTATGCGCAGATTGATGTGCGTTCAAGTCAGCCGAACGGACGGACGGGCGAATGGACGGATGGTGGAGGTGGCACCGGGAATGGAAGGACGGGTGGGTGTTATGGATATGCGAAACACTTGCCCGAATGGTTTATATAAATGGAATCGATGGCTGTGTGTTGTTAGCTCGAACTGCGTTAGACTGTCTGCTGTGTGCCTGCCGGCTGGCTGCTGGCTGCCGGCTGCCGGCTGGCTGTCGTTGCACGCTTCGATGAGCCGATAAAAATGTTGCCGATGTTTGGGCGCACTTTTCATATCGCAACTCGAAAGTACTTTGATTTTTCTATTACGCATTGGCAGTGGATGCCAGCCAGCCAGGTGAAACAACAACAATAACAATTTGCAATGTAATAAATGCAAAACATAATCAAAATTCTCAGCTCATACCCAATCCATTCAATTCGTTGAGGATTGAGAGCGATCTGTTCTCATATACAAATTGATTTGCATTCATCCCAAATGCTTTAAAGGATCCTTAACTTTAAGCTCAAGCAGATTCTATAATTTCCTGGAATTTAATATATATCTAAATTGGATATTTCATATATAGGGTTGGGCTTTTGTTATATGTTAGGTTAGGTTAATAGTGAAGTGGTTTATTCTGGACCTGGACATAGAACCGTTAGGACTCAGTCTGTTTTCAAGCTTGATAGATATACTTAAGCTTTTATTTGATTAGGACCAAAAAATTGACCAAGAATTAACCTGAACACCTTTGCCAACAACATTTGTCAAGTCCAGATGATAGCAACCCCAGAAAGCAAGCGGCAACTGGACAGCGGACTTGATGAGCTCAAGTACGGGGCGTGACACATGCTGCCCACAAAATGCTGTCCGACCACACACACACACACACACAAATATATATAATCTATGTGCCTACACATATATATTTATATACATATTTATAGCTGGCAGCGGCATGCGCGTTTGCTTTCATATAAATCAAGTTAAAATGAGTTGAGCGACCCTCTTCAAAATATTTAATACCGCAAGTGACCCCTGTCCAGTGCGTTGCGACCGGACTCGGACCCGAATTCGAACCCGGAGCCGAACCCTGGTCAAAATATTTTTGAAAAGTGGGGAGGAACCGAGTGCGGACAACATGGACGACAAGTCGCACTAAGCTAAGCTGCAAATCGGGTTGCAGCAACGAGCATGGAACGAGTCAGTGGCAAAGGTTACGCGCGCGCTCAGTTCGTGCCCATCGTCGAAGTGGAAATTGAAATTGCGGCTTTCGGTCAGTAGCTGTCGACGCAGGCGCAACAGCAGCAACAATTTCGAGTATGATTTATGAGCCAAGCAATTGCAGTTGATTAATCGCCGGCAAACACAATTTGACGGTATTTAGTTCGCTTTGCATACATTTCAAATGTTCATTCGATAATCACTTAACATACCTCATCTAATTTAAGGCAACCTATAAGTGTCTCGATCTCACTCCCTCACATGTGTAGTCGAAATAGGAGAGAGCGAGCTAACAAGTGTGATCACACACATGCTGCTGCTCTCTGTTATGTCTTCTATTTCGCTTACACGCGATAGTTGCCCGCCTACATTCCACATACTCACGCAGATATTCATGTGTGTGTGTGTGTGCGATTTCTTGCTATTGCTTTAACGTTTTGTAACACGTCTACTTTAACTTTTAACATTTGGTTAACATATATATGTAATTATAATCGATAAGTAATTATAATTTTAAATAATTATAATCGATAACAACATCTTAGTCTTAGCATCATTCACTTTCACATGACACTTATGTTAATCTGACAACTCTGCTGAGGTGTCTCTAGGTTAAAGTGAGACTTTGTAACCTTCAGTGGGCCACAGACTCAATGCATACACATGCACACACACACACGCACACCATTTTGTGTGTTGCGCCCAGACGCGGCAAAGATTTTCCCTTTTTACATTCATTTTTTCGCTCTTGCATATCAAATAAAAAAGGCGCACAAAAATTGTGGCAAGTGCAAAGTAAAAGTGCAAGCACGTGCATTATGCAAAAACATGCATAAATACATACATAGCCACGCCATACATATGTATGTGCAGCATACAGCATGTGTATGCTAACATTAACAGTGCTGTATGTATTTGTTTTTCTGCTCTTGCCAGATCCTGCTCAGTAGACATTGACCTTAATGCTGATACATAGCTTACATACACACATACATATGTGTGCATATGTTATATATGTACATATGTATATCATTCATTTATTTACAAGCTCGTATGCTAACGCAGCCAACTTAGCTTGTTGTCTCTGTTAGGTATACAATCGAGACCCGCAGCAGTCTAAGGCTATATAACAATTTCAGATTGCTAGTCAAGTTGCCAGGCCTGCATATATTTATATTATATTCCTGTTAACCGGTTTCTGATTATCGTAATACCATATCGCAGTCACACACGCACACACGCACACACACACGCGCCGCTTCACTAACAAGTTGATTGAAACTCTCATTATTTATTATAAAATGAATCCAGCTACTCATGCCACAACCCGTTTCGTATCTATTATTTCAATCTGTAACTGGTTGGGCGCTTCAATGTCATTTTCTATTCTGCGTTTTGCCATTCTATCTATGTATATGTCTATGTAATGCCCCCAAAGCGCCCAGAAGCATGCAACAGCTTTGCCTCGGCACAATACTTTTTGCGCCACTTGTTTTCATTGTGCCAAAAGTATGCTCCATACTTAACTAAATCAGAAAAAATGGCAAAAAGTAAATAAGGTCTCCACGCATTCCAAGGTGGGTGGCAGCACGGGCTGTTCATACTGAATGGGGGGCGCTGGTAGTCTGGCAACGCTGCCAATGCCGGAAGCCGGCGCCTTTGCGTGCCAGGTGTAAATGCAGCAAGTGCAAATGAGGCAAATTTCAAAGTCAAGTTTACACCACGCAGCAAATGTTTTGTCCTCCAACACGCCCCCAAGCCCCCGCTCGCATAAACTGTCGCGCTACCAACACTCGCACTGCACAGCTTATTTCACGCCTTTTATAAAGGCATTCGCTTTGCGCCACAGTTGTGCTCGCTAGAGTTAAAGATGCCAAGTCTCGACTGGTGACGACAGCGCCCTTCATCTAATTGATACCATAAGCTTATAAATATTAAAAGACATTTGACTACGATATAGATATATCTAGATAAATAAGCATGTCTAAGATTATTAAGTTGTCTCTTCCTGTTTTTTTTCTTTTTAATTTAATATTATTTATATGAGTCTCATAGTATGTACATCAGATACAAACTGTTTTTATTATTATGACGCGGGCTGTGCTTGGCAACCGGTAAATGCGATGCGCTTCGCGTTTTTATTTTTTTCCCATCACTGACTTTCCCACGCCTTTATTACATATTTACTCTCCCTCTCAGCTCTCTCCCTTTCTCGCTCTCTCTCGCTGTCTGCCCTATTTTAAATACATATGTTAGACTTACGGCAAGCGAACGTGGAGGAGCCGTGTGGAATCGAGGCGTCGCGATGTAGGTAAGTAAAAGAAAAAGAAAAAAAAAAAAAACGGTGTAAAAACTGTAAAATAAAATATGCAAGAATTGTTCTAAATCTGCTGGGAAGGAGGCCGAACGCAAGGCGACGCGGCGAAAAGTGAAAGTGCAGAAACAAAGACAGCGCCAACTGAAGAGGTTGCGAGCGCAAGAAGACATTGCGAACACAAAGGAGAGAAGACAGGCAGCAGAAGAAGCACAAGTGAAAAGAAGTCTTTCAGACACAAATAACTGTGAGCGCCGTGGGAGAACGAGCTGACAAAATGGAATTGCCAGCAATAAGCAGAGAGCTACAATGTGAATTGTAAATTAATTTGTATAATTTGTATGTACATATACATATGTACATATGTGTGGATGTATGTATATTTAATCTATTTAGTGCGTGTGTGTGCACTCCCTTTTCGCACGGCTGGGAGCATGTGTTGCTCGTTGTAATTGACGCAAAACAAAAAGAAGCAGAGCACGAAGACGAAGCAGAAACTTTCATTTGCCTTTTTGTAATTAATTAACAGTTGCCCGCTGCATGAACGGAGCAAATCCGAAAAGAAGCATGTATGCGTGTATATCATTCCTCCTCCCCACACACACACACGCACACGCTCATGTATCAGCACTCAAGTACATAGCGCATTTACGAATGTACGTGTGTGAGTGCTGTCACATGCATGCGCGAGTCCTGTGAGTCCTGCAATACATAAACGACCGCACATACTCGTGCACGAGCGCACACATACATATGTACATATGTATATGCTTTTACGCACACACACATGAGCAGCCGTTACAAATCGCCTCTGTGTGTATTTGCGAGAGTCCACAATGCACGTATCACACATATATACATACATGTGTATGCGCGTGTGTGTAGGGGTGAAACGAGTTCCATGCGGATAAACATAGCACACAAACGTGGGCGTGGCCACAATATCCCGTATGCTGCGCCTGTACGCTACTCCATGAGCGTGCGAGCGAGACGCATGCATTCGCTTTAAATAACTCTCCCAAAAAGCGTTTGACGATTGTTTCGTATAAATCTCTATGTGTGTGTGTGTGTGTGTATCGATGTATGTGTTGGTCGCTTTACTGCTTCACTGTTATGCTAATGCAGAGGACACTAGAGGGAGACAGACTACTCTCGACAAGGACAACTACGAGCTGTGATGTGTACCGTGATTTGTGTTTATTGTGAATCTATGATATGTCCACATACATGCATAGGGTTAGATAAATAAGTTAGTTTGGAAATGCTGCAGAAAATAACATTAGCGTATTTATCCAATAGGCAAGCAGATATTCTGTTTCTCTGATTAATTACAATGTATTTAATGTATCTCGATATCGATATCAAGGTTTAAGCTAGGCTCATATAATTACTTAAACTTGAATGGATCCCTCAACTTTAACGCAAAATTAAATTTTAAATGTTCTATGAATCCATGTAGTTTATTATTTTTGCCGCTAGGTTTGTTCGCTAAAAATTCCGCGAGAGAGCGCTGCACTAGCGAAGCAAAACTGCGTTAACCACTCTCTTTTTCGTTAACAGTGCTCTGTAACAGCTTCTCAATTTTGCGTTAACAAATAAATATTGCACTATTTTATGTAATTTTGTCAAAAAATTTGAGCACTAGTATTTAATTGTTTTAATAAAGACGTTTTATTTATATTAATTATTGTAAGTTTTAAGCTTAGCTTTTAGAGACTACAATCTAACCGAATATTTTAATCACATTTCGATGACCGCTGCTGTTAATGTGCGAAGGCGATGTTAACCTTGCGCAATGGAAATTAGTTTACTTAAAGCGCGTAAAACCGTAAACAATTTAATCAGAACTATGATGGTCAATTATGACGGGGAAAACTTAAGTTAACTTAACTATATTTATGAATCAATATATATGACCAATAAACAATTGGAAATATTCGTATCGCACGACCGCCACATTTTTTCGATAGCACAATCAGCAGCCGCCACCCCCACACACACACGCACTCACTCGCGTTTTGATATTGACGACGACATCGTCATTCCGTTTAAATTCCTCGAAATTCCTTTTTTATTTTTTGTTAAATTGGCGCAGACTGCATTATTAAGAGCAACAATAGTAGCCAATTCAGCAAGCCTGCAACTACCAACAGGCCCCACGAGCAAACAACACAAATAAACATGTAAGTAATGCGCAACAACATAACGTACACAAAAAGAAGAAAAAAATGAAAAAGAAACCAAGCGTCCGCTTCTCTTCGTCTTCGTCATGCACTTTGTTTTTGTCAGTCGCTGCCAGCATTAGTCATACACAAATTTGGAATAGTTTTTTTCAATAGTGTTTGTATATGTGGGCTTGCATGTGAGCAGGATTTGCTTTACGATATTAATGAATTTGCGAACTTTTCTCTTTAGTTGATCGATAAAATCGATGAATAATTGAGTCTGAGTCTGAGTCGGAGTCTTCGTGACGTCACTGGCAACTGATTCCGCAAATCGTGTCTTTACAGCAACCACAAGCAAGCAAAACAGCAGGAGCGACAGAACCACATCCATGGCAGCCGGCACCACACTGCAGAAGGCCATCGATCTGGTGACAAAGGCCACCGAGGAGGATCGCAACAAGAATTATGCCGAGGCGCTGCGCCTCTACGAGCACGGTGTTGAATATTTTCTGCATACCATCAAATGTGAGTAGACGCCCCCTAGTTTTGCCGCTGGCTGACAGCTGTCTTGCAGATGAGACGCAGGGCGAGAAGGCCAAAGAATCGATTCGAGGCAAATGCCTACAGTACTTGGATCGTGCTGAAAAGCTCAAGGAATACTTAAAGAAGGGCAAGAAGAAACCGATTAAGGAGGGTGGCGAGAGTAGCTCCAAGGACGACAAGGACAAAAAGAGCGACAGCGACGACGAAGACGGCGATGATCCAGAGAAAAAGAAGCTCCAGAGCAAACTAGAAGGAGCCATCGTCATTGAGAAGCCACACGTGCAATGGTCCGATGTAGCTGGACTTGATGCAGCCAAGGAGGCGCTCAAAGAGGCTGTCATCTTGCCCATCAAGTTTCCGCAGCTGTTCACCGGCAAGCGCATACCCTGGAAGGGCATTTTGCTATTCGGTCCGCCTGGCACGGGCAAATCGTATTTGGCCAAGGCGGTCGCCACCGAGGCGAATCGTTCCACATTCTTTTCCGTCTCCAGCTCCGATCTGATGTCCAAATGGCTGGGCGAGTCCGAGAAGCTAGTGAAGAATCTCTTCGAGCTGGCACGCCAGCACAAGCCATCCATTATATTCATTGACGAGATCGATTCCATGTGCTCAGCCCGTTCGGACAATGAGAACGACAGCGTGCGGCGCATCAAGACCGAGTTTCTTGTCCAAATGCAGGGCGTGGGCAACGACACCGACGGTATTCTAGTGCTCGGCGCCACCAATATACCCTGGGTGCTGGACTCGGCTATTCGCAGGCGTTTCGAGAAGCGCATCTACATTCCGTTGCCGGAAGCGCATGCGCGCCTCGTCATGTTCAAAATACATTTGGGCAACACAACGCACGTGCTAACCGAACAGGATCTCAAGGAGCTGGCTGGCAAGACCGAAGGGTAAGCTACCACGATTGCGGCTGAAAATTCAGATGAAATCTCATATCCCTTTCGACTACAGGTATTCGGGCGCCGATATATCGATTGTTGTGCGCGATGCGCTCATGGAGCCGGTGCGCAAGGTCCAAACAGCTACTCACTTTAAACGTGTTTCCGGTCCATGTCCGAGCAACAAGGAACAGATCGTGGACGATCTGTTGGTGCCCTGCTCGCCGGGCGATGCGGGTGCCGTCGAAATGAACTGGATGGACGTGCCCAGCGACAAACTCTTCGAACCGCCCGTAACTATGGTGCGTAGCAAATCTATTCCTATTACAGAGTCCGTTGCTCACCTTATCTGCTCCTCTTTTGTTTTGCTGTGTAGCGCGACATGCTGAAGTCCTTGTCCCGTACGAAACCCACTGTCAACGAGGAGGATTTGACAAAGCTGCGCAAGTTCACGGAAGACTTTGGTCAGGAGGGCTAAAACGTTCCCAACGGAGAACACTAAAGTCCATGTCGCCATCATCATCAACAGCTAATTCTAATTGTTGCCTATTGCATAAAAACGATAAACCCACACACACACACACAGACACAGAGTATATACCATATATATATGCATACATATATATATATATCTAATGTTTTTCCTTGCCTTTCAGTTTTTTTTTTTTGATCACACGATTGATATTTATATATATATATATGCCTTGCTGATCGATCGTTGATTTATATGGTTAAGATTGTAATACGAGTTTTGTGGCTTGCAACACTTTCCCCATCCCCACTCTGCTGCTGGTTGTTGCAAGAAGTAGAAGAAGAAGAAGACGACGAAAGAAAGAAACAGAAGCTGATGTATTTTTATACTCTTAATGTTAAGCGAAAACCCGAAATGAATCGAGTGTAATTCATAAAATATGCGACAGTCCGTGTGTGTGTGTGTGTGTGTGTGTGTCTGATGGCTAGTTAAGTGTATGCCACAAGCGCCGCTGCCTTCACACCTGGACACCTGCACGCCACCTCGATCCAGACAGACGAACTGACAGACAGTTGGCCAATCAACTAGTTACCAACAGAAAGCAAGCTACCCATTTTAAATGTAACCGATCAAAAAACAAGCTAATGCAAACCCAAATTGAAGTGCTTCTTGCTAGCATCACGTCAACTTCGGCGTGACTCGACTGCAACATGCCCTGTAAAAAGAATGAAGAAGGAGAAAACACATTCGAATTGCCTATATAAATTTTAAATATTGTCTTATTTCTTCTCGTCTCGGTCAATCATTTCTCTGTTTCTCCGTTTATGCGTAGAAATTAAAAATTGTTAAAAATAAATATATTATGAATTTATAAGTATTTTAATCGAAATGCAAACAAATTGAAATTCCAATTTGTGCTTAAAGTTTAGGTCGAGAAAGCAGGAAGACTTATAGATTAAGTTAGAGTAAGACACTAAGCGAGTGGGGCATGTAGACTCTATATAGAATTAATATCCAAGCAAAATTAGCTGTTTAATCAATGAGAACTTGGCATGAAAATCTGATTCAGCTGGCAGCTGTGCATTTGCTTAAATCAGCTGGATTGGACGAGGGAATACTATATAGTCTATATATAATCCCCGTAAACTTACAGAGTAGTCCAGTTCACTCTATTGATATCTGCGCAAACTGATCATATACCAATAAATACGTTTATATAATATTGGCCTGCCCAAAAGTATGCTAGCTCGACTTAAGCGAAGCTCTAACTGAGCAATCGTAATCAGATCAGGAATTATGCTATCTACAATTGACTCATTGAATTTCAAGTGAAGCAAATCATACTTTGTTGGAAAAACATTTTCTGTTGATCTGATTCAGGTATCATGGGTCGCTTGGCGTATTTTTTTCTGGCTATTTGAGCCAGCGGATCCAAAACATTTTATGGTTAAGAGCGAGATAGCTATATACTAGATATCAAACAAACTATGCTAGCAAGGCATACAAATCAGTGCAATACCCTGTAACCCTAACATATAATTAAGCAAGGGTATGTTGGGTTCAAGAAACAGATAGAATTATAAATTAAAACATGACTGAAACATAGTAAAGAAGAGTTGCAATTAGATTCAATTTATCTCTTGCTCACACCCTACATAAACATGTTAATATTAGATAAAATGGGGTCGTTCGGTTCGCAAATATGCAAAATGTTGCAGGTAATTTTACTATATTTTTATACCCTGAATCCATTGAAAATGGAAATTTCAGGGTATAATGTTTTTGTGCGAATGTATGTAACAGGCAGAAGGAGGCGTGCCACACCCCATAAAGTATATATATATTCTTGATCAGCTCGATGAGCTGAGTTGAACTAGCCCTGTCCGTCTGTCCGTCCGTCCGTCCGTGTAAACACCTGGATTTCTGCAACCACAAAAGCTAGCGACTTCAAATAAAAAGCAAAATGCTCGATAATACCATACGCTGTACGAGTTTATTTTTTTTTTCGATAACTCATCCCATTTCTTTTTTATCGATAACTATCGAAAATATCGCTTTGTTTTTGAGGTCTGGCGTGCACACCGTTGAAGATAGAATCGTGCACTAAGTTGTGGTTGATAGCTATATTAAATCCGCACATTTTGTCATTTTTGGATTTTTGATGCCACGCCCCTTTCGCCCACAATTCAACAAAAACGATAACTCACGTATATCAAATACTAGAGACTTGAAATTTGGCAAATAGGTACATTTGGATGTCATAATCACTCCCCAAAAATTTCATTAAGAACATAGGTCGAGGAAAAAAGTTATTAAGCAATAAAGTTTCCAGAGCACAGCCTCTTCTGCAGCCGCAAAACTGGGCATTGAGCATATTACGTGCATGCATATGTTTGTGTGTGTGTGTGTGCATGTGTTGTTTACTATTATTGAATAAATGAAACTTTTAATGATTAGTATTACAGCTCAATGGATTCAGGGTATCTCTTAGTCGAGCAGTCTCGACTAGAGTTTCGTTACTTGTTTATTATATTTTCTTAATTCTGAATTCTTATCTTAAATACATTTCTAACAAGTAACGAAACTCTAGTCGAGACTGCTCGACTAAGAGATACCCTGAATCCATTGAGCTGTAATACTAATCATTAAAAGTTTCATTTATTCAATAATAGTAAACAACACATGCACACACACACACACAAACATATGCATGCACTTAATATGCTCAATGCATAGTTTTGCGGCTGCAGCAGAGGCTGTACTATGCAAACTTTATTGTTTAATAACTTTTTTTCTCGACATACGTTCCTAATGAAATTTTCGGGGTATGATTATGACATTCAAATGTACCTATTTGCCAAATTTCAAGTCTCTAGTATTTGATATGCGTGAGTTATCGTTTTTATTGAATTGTGGGCGAAAGGGGCGTGGCATCAAAAATCCAAAAATGACAAAATGTGCGGATTCAATATAGCAACCAAACACAACTTAGTGCACGATTCTATCTTTAACGGTGTGCACGCCAGACCTCAAAAACAAAGCGATATTTTCGATAGTTATCGATAAAAAAGAAATGGGACGAGTTATCGAAAAAAAAAAATAAACTCGTACAGCGTATGGTATTATCGAGCATTTTGCTTTTTATTTGAAGTCTCTAGCTTTTGTGGTTGCAGAAATCCAGGTGTTTACACGGACGGACGGACGGACGGACGGACGGACGGACGGACGGACGGACGGACAGACGGACAGGGCTAGTTCAACTCAGCTCATCGAGCTGATCAAGAATATATATACTTTATGGGGTGTGGCACGCCTCCTTCTGCCTGTTACATACATTTGCACAAAAACATTATACCCTGAAATTTCCATTTTCAATGGATTCAGGGTATAAAAAGAAAGTGGAGATATTCCTAGTGACAGCTGTGTAGAGGGTATCTTCAGGTACAGCAATTTCTGCTTGTCTCTTTGGTGCGTGCTTAAATTTGCCACGGGGCCGCTAAGTGGGTCAAATTAGAACTTTCTGCGCGTAGTGAAGCGGCGCGTGGTGCGATCTTCAATAGATCCAATTGCTGTCTTTGTTTTTATCTTCGGCCATCAGTTACACAGGTAGCACCCCACCTGCCCCGCTGTCCATGCAGATGAGACTCTTGTTAGCTGGCTGTAAATATACATAATTATTAAAACACTCTTTTGAATCAGGGCTCATTTCTGAGTCGCAATTCTGGAATAGGCCTGTGAGTTTAATATGCGAAGTTTTCATGTTTGTATAAAAAATAGTATATTGGGTTTGGGCAAATGTCCGTCTGTCCGTATGAACGCAAATCTTTTTGGAACTTGCAATTTTAAGCATATACTGTTGTGTACCCTAGTCAGGTACGCCCACTGGGAGACTGGCAAATCGGAAAGGTACAGCATATTTTACAAATTCGACTATATTTTGAGCAATATTAATGCTAGAGACTTAAAAATTGGTATATATACTCACGTTGATGACCCGATGACATCGAAAAAGATATAGATTATATATCTACGCCCACAATCGACGTGGCCCATCGAAGTCTATATCTTCCGAGCTATCAGAACTATGACAAAAAAAAAAACCCGATCGTTGAGTTCCTCTTGATTTCCTCTACCGATGCTAAAATTTTACTCCTCTTAGAGGCGTGGCATATTAAAAATACCCTGTACTTTCCACAATTTTTATACCCTGAATCCATTGAAAATGGAAATTTCAGGGTATAATGTTTTTGTGCAAATGTATGTAACAGGCAGAAGGAGGCGTGCCACACCCCATAAAGTATATATATTCTTGATCAGCTCGATGAGCTGAGTTGAACTAGCCCTGTCCGTCTGTCCGTCCGTCCGTCCGTCCGTCCGTCCGTCCGTGTAAACACCTGGATTTCTGCAACCACAAAAGCTAGAGACTTCAAATAAAAAGCAAAATGCTCGATAATACCATACGCTGTACGAGTTTATTTTTTTTTTTCGATAACTCGTCCCATTTCTTTTTTATCGATAACTATCGAAAATATCGCTTTGTTTTTTAGCTCTGGCGTGCACACCGTTAAAGATAGAATCGTGCACTAAGTTGTGTTTGATTGCTATATTGAATCCGCACATTTTGTGATTTTTGGATTTTTGATGCCACGCCCCTTTCGCCCACAATTTAACAAAAACGATAACTCACGTATATCAAATACTAGAGACTTGAAATTTGGCAAATAGGTACATTTAGATGTCATAATCACTCCCCGAAAATTTCATTAAGAACATAGGTCTAGAAAAAAAGTTATTAAACAATAAAGTTTGCATAGTACAGCCTCTGCTGCAGCCGCAAAACTGCGCTGCGTGCATATTACGTGCATGCATATGTTTGTATGTGTGTGTGTGCATGTGTTGGTTACTATTAATGAATAAATGAAACTTTTTATGATTGGTATTACAGCTCAATGGATTCAGGGTATCTCTTAGTCGAGCAGTCTCGACTAGAGTTTAGTTACTTGTTGAAATTTTAATTTTTAATTTTTAAAGTCGTTTAACGTTTAGTGCTAGAGATTTGAAGCTTGGACTATATATTAACGTTGATACTCCCATCAAAAAATAGATTGATATATCAATACCCAACAGGGAAATATAAAAGTTCTATATCTTCCGAACATTACTGCAACGTTCTTACATGTTGAAAATAAATTACATATTATTCTGTTTTGCTCAGAGGAAATGTATCAGAGTAATGTTTGATTTTTAGTTGCTTGAGCAAAATTGACGATGTGAGTTTCTATTTTCATACCAACTTAATGCTTACTTAACACTAATATAATACTAGTAATGACTCAATACCAACTCAATACTAGCTTCACCCCCAATTAAAAATAATGTAATACCGACTCAAATCCGCTGAACACCAACTTAATACTGATTTCATACTAACTGAATATCAACTTTATTACACCCTGGCTCAATCGTTCTGATACTAGATATATGTACCAATAATTTATTTTTATGCGCTGAGTCCACTGAAAATGCAATTCCGGGGTCTAATGTTTTTGGGGAAATATATGTAACATGCAAAAAGATTTATTCCACAGTCCTTAAAAATATATTCTTGATCAGTTAAGTCGACCTAACACAGCGATCACGTAAACGACAAAGGCAACAGACTTGAAATATTCACAGTATTATTGTTTATACCATTTATGATGTTTTTTTTCGATTAATCATCTCAATTACTAATTATCGATACAAATCGATAGCTTATCTAATTTTTGTGCCTAGCTTGCAGACCATACAAGATAGAAACATGCTGTTTACTCTTTATGAAAATTTCATAACTATTAGAAAAATGTTGTGTATTTTGAATTTTTGATACCATTTGTCCTTCGACAATGATTCGGAAAAAAAGTTTATCAAATATTATTTACCTGGGATTTAGCAAATAGACACATGTGAATGTCATTAACACGATATTTTTTATTCAAAAAGTTCATCTAGAACAAAAGTTATTCCACAGTCAAGTTCCCATGGCATAGCCCCTGTGAATGCCACTGTGTAAACTGCACAGTCAGCAGAGTGCGTGCTTATGCATGCGTGCATATGTATGTGTGTGTGTTGGTTGCTATAACTTATATTATTAGGTATATTAGCTCATAGGGTTCAGGGTCGTCTCGATTAGAGTTTTCTAAGCTGTTAAAGCTCTATTTTGGGCAACTTGAATTTTTCTAGAATATTTTTTTGCTGTAATATATCGTGATATCCATTGGCAAGATTATTGACTCATAAATTGATATCTTGTTTATGTTTGAGTGTTAGAATTATGGCTTATAAATGGATATAGTACACGGCCAGTCTTGTGAATTTTGTCTCTGGTCCTTCTCATATGACAACTAAATCAATTGTGAATATTAAACAGAGACATTTTAAACAGAGCTTTTGTTTTTTGATAACAAATAAATTCCATTATTAAGAAACCACTAAACGTTTCTTATCTTTATTTATGAGCCATGCTTTTTGTATATATATAACAACTTTTGCTGTTAGCTTCCTAACTAAGTCTTTCAACAGATTTATAATAACAATAAGCTAATGCAAATAATCGTTTGAAAATCTTATTTTGATATATTGATTTAGGGTATTTTGGGGCTACTTGTTATACTCTGAAGGTTTTGAAAATTAAGATATATATATATATATATATAAACTCTATACTCGATTCGGATCAGTCGTATCAACTAAGCTTTATCGGAATATGCCATATATGAAAGCTGGACTTATAGCTCCATTATTATTATGAAATCGATTAAAATCTATATTAGAATATAAAACAAGTAACAAAACTCTAGTCGAGACTGCTCGACTAAGAGATACCCTGAATCCATTGAGCTGTAACATGTACTATGGAAAATTTATTGTTTAATAACTTTTTTTCTCGACTTATGTTCTTAATAAAATTTTTTGGGAGTGATTATGACATTCAAATGTATATATTTGCCAAATTTCAAGTCTCTAGTATTTGATATACGTGAGTTGTCATTTTTGTTGAATTGTGGGCGAAAGGGGCGTGACAATAAAAATTCCAAAAATGACAAAATGTGCGGATTCAAAATAGCAATCAACCACATTTTAGTCCACGATTCTATCTTTAATGGTGTGCACGCCAGGCCTCAAAAACAAAGCGATATTTTCGAATGTTATCGGTTATAATGAAATGGGACGAGTTATCGAAAAGAAAAAAAAACAAGTAACTAAACTCTAGTCGAGACTGCTCGACTAAGAGATACCCTGAATCCATTGAGCTGTAATACCAATCATAAAAAGTTTCATTTATTCATTAATAGTAAACAACACATGCACACACACACACACACAAACATATGCATGCACGTAATATGCTCACTGCGCAGTACTGCGGCTGCAGAAGAGGCTGTGCTATGCAAACTTTATTGTTTAATAACTTTTTTTCTCGATCTATGTTCTTAATGAAATTTTCGGGGCATGATTATGACATCTAAATGTACCTATTTGCCAAATTTCAAGTCTCTAGTATTTGATATACGTGAGTTATCGATTTTGTTGAATTGTGGGCGAAAGGGGCGTGGCATCAAAAATCCAAAAATGACAAAATGTGCGGATTCAATATAGCTATCAAACACAACTTAGTGCACGATTCTATCTTTAACGGTGTGCACGCCAGACCTCAAAAACAAAGCGATATTTTCGATAGTTATCGATAAAAATGGAATGGGACGAGTTATCGAAAAAAAAAAATAAACTCGTACAGCGTATGGTATTATCGAGCATTTTGCTTTTTATTTGAAGTCTCTAGCTTTTGTGGTTGCAGAAATCCAGGTGTTTACACGGACGGACGGACAGGGCTAGTTCAACTCAGCTCGTCGAGCTGATCAAGAATTTTATGGAGAAATCTGATTAATCTATGATATATTGGAAAGAATAATATGGGTGCGAGCCTATATATATATAACTATATATAACACTTCAATAAATTGGAGAGCTTTAAAAGAATATGAAAAATTGAGAGAGTATGATGAAACCACTCTATTGCTATTATCGATGCTCAACGTAAAGTTACAGAAGAAAGAAGAAGAATGTGCATCAGGTCACGTAGAACATTTTGTAAAAGCAGTAACTAGATGATCGGTCACCCGGAGCTTTGTAACGGTAAAGTCAAGCGAAGCTTGAGCTTAGTACGACATATTAGCTTGAATAAATAAATATAAGTCAGTCTGAAACATGTTCTAAGAAAATAAAAATAATACAAATAATATACAAATATATATAGCTAGAAGATCAATCAAAGGTATGTTCATCAGCTGCTCGGCATGGAGTGTAGGGTAGTGGCTAGTCGGGCACTTTCGTTATCAGAGTACTCCTCCCACTGGTTACTTCTCGTTTGTCTAGCTGCCTTTGGGCTTTTTGCAATCGTACGTGCGCTGCGCCGAGGCGAGCGGCCAACGTATGCGAACAATTCGGACAGCCGAAGCTTAAGCTGAAGCAGAAACCGAAACCGAAACCGAAACCGAAGCCGAAGCCGAAGCTGAAGGCGCTGCTGCGACTGTTGCCGCTGCTTTGATTCGTTCGTGCTGATAGTTTGGGGAGCTTCGTGTGACTTGGCTGCGTTTGGTTGCTTCAGTTGATCTTTAGCCGCGACGCGGTGCGGTTCGTGTTTTTGCATTTCGCTTTGATTTCGTTTTCGTTTTCGCAGCGGCCAATTTGCAGCGTTTGCGCTGTACGCGCTGCATCTTAAGACATTTGTGTCTGCCTTATTTTCGGTTTTTTTTTTTTGTTTTTTGGTTTTTGCTTTGCGCAACTTTGGAAAAGTATAAATTACAACAAATTTAACAATAATACGAGTAAAAAGTGCGTAATTGCAGTTGCTGTGTGTGTGCGTGTGTTTGTTTATATTTTTGTTTTTGTTTTGTTTCAATTTTGCTTTGCTTGCATTTTTGGCTGCGGCTGTGACGGCGACTGCGACGGCAACTGCGGCTGCGACTTCGACTTCCAGGTTTGCGTTTGGTTTTGGCCTGCCCTTTTTGGAACCTTTGTCTTTCAATTGACTGCTTGTGTGTGTGTGTATGTGTGTGTTGTTGTTGTAAAGCGCAACTTTCACGCGCTTCGAGTGAAACTGTAAATCGAGCCCAAACACCAAAGCAGAAGCAACAGAAGCAGCGGCAACAGCAGCAGCAGCCGCCGCCGCAGTCGCAGTCGCAGTCGCGACGCCTCGTCTCATGTCGTTTGGCATCTGTTGCTTATCACAAATTACAAAAACAAGAAGCAGAAAAAGTGAACTTACATTTGCTATACATATATTACAGCCTTAACAGCTTTTTGGGGCCCCTAGTATTTTAATTACATTTTTTATGGCTAATTTATGGATTTTTTTTACATTTTTTTCCATGCACCTGCCGTTCAAGTTTGTCGCTTAAGTCTTTCGCTTACTGCTTGCACTGCTTGCCCACTGCACTGGTTGCTTGATATTAATATAATATTATGCATGATTGTTGTTGTTGTGGGCTTAAACTCGTTTGTTTGCAGCCTGCAGCATGCATTCAACGACAACAAAAAATTTTAACAAATTTATAAATATTAAGAAAAATTAAAAAAAAAAACAATCAGACTGACATTGACACGAATTGCAGAGCGAGCGACCAAAGAGACAAAAGGCAGCAGCCAATTCATGGCTTAAAGTCTAAATCAACAAAACTGCAAACGCACAGCAAATAAAAACAAGTAGCAGCTTTGCTCTCACTGTGCTCAACTAACAGTTACCCTCTTCTAAATGCATCCAGCTGCAGTTTGATATGGAGATATATAAATATATATAGTTATCAGAGGTATATGCTTGACAGATCTATGTATTGGAGAACTAGCCATATCAGATCTGCAGTTATGTGATAGTTACTGTTGATGATTGCAGACCGAATTTGTATGCTTAGCGTACAGGGTATTTATGTATGCAAGCATGCCTTTTACTTCATTTTTGAATTGCTTACAATTAAAGTGCATAAATTCCTTCATTGCCACTCACAAAAAAAAAAAAAAAAAAAAAAAAAAAAAAAACATTTTAAATTTAGTTAAACCCCTTCAATATGTATGTATTAATAGCTGTTGTTGTCGCCTTTCAAACAACACGACTTCACATCATTTCGTGCTGTAAACGGCCAATGATTGGGACTATATGATGCTGTTGTTGTTGTTGTTGTTGTTATTGTCGCTGTGACTGTTGACATAAGCAAGGTCGTGCGTCAATTGGGCGCAACAAGTGCTGGAAAAGTCACTGTGACACATAGTTTTCAAATTGGTGATTTTCACTTGAAAATTGCCTCGTTAATGCCTGCATTTTCCGGGGGTTACAACGTTCAAGCACTGGAACTAAGGAAACGCAAATGTTATTTTCTTTTTTTTTGTATGCCTAAATAACTTACTGAGTTTTTTCAAAGTTTCTTTTTGGGTGTTGGGCAATGTTAAATTTTAGTTAAACTTTTTCTATCTATAAGAATTTTCTGATAAGTATTTCTGAGTAAAACTTCTCTACATATAATGATTTCATTCATAGTAAACTCTGTTCAGATTACTAGAGCTATATTTTAATGATAAAAGAAACTTAAGACTTCAAGGCTGCTTTTATCATTTATCAACTGATAAGTTCCAGTTGCTAGCGAGGTATTCTTAAATTCTTTGGAAGATAAGTAATAGGAAATTCTAAAAAGCTAAAGTTGCTTTACATGAGTATACATCTCATAGAAGAAGTATTTTAATGATATTTTCAAAGCTAAAAAGTAGACATACTTAGAGTTCTAGAGAATATGCCTAGATTGATTTCTTTATTTATAGTAGTTAGATATATTTTAACTGAATACTAACATATGGCTAAAGCTCTAAATGCCAAGGCCGTTGGTTCACCTTATTAATATTTTCCACATTTCTTTAAATATATTAAAATATGTTTAAAGAATTATGGAATTTCCGAAAAGTATCTTTATAATATGTGGAAACTCAAAACTTCTTAGGTGCTAGGTAATAAGAATTCTATGTAAATGAAATTTCGCTAGCTCGATTCTTTTTCTTCTAATCATCCTTGAACCTTGATCTGGGAGGAAATTCTTATACTATAGAAAATACAGTATGAAGCTCTAAGTATCTTAGAAAGCAAGATCAACTAGAGATATATCTTAGTGAAAGAGTTGATATTAGGAACAATTCTATGCCGCAACTAGAACCAGTTTCTGATTTCACTAGCAAACGATATTAATTTTTGTATCTTTCGCATTTATTTATATTTCTTCTAGTTCCATTTGACATCATTAACTTTTACTTCAATCAATTAGCTGCATTCGAGATCAAATCGCTTGAGAATTATAGTCAGAAATTAGTTTAGAAACTTATTTTGCCGAAGTATCTGCTTTGGATTGTTTCCTTTCTTTTATTGCTCTCTCTCTTTCCCTTGAGCTTTCTACAAGGTTTTTATTTATGTTTTAATCAACAATTATTTTGCATTATACAATTATAAATACAGATGATTGTTCTAATGCTGTGTAATGGGAGATGGAGATCGGATATTGGGGTCGGTGGGTCAAGCGGCTTGGCGGCGGTGTCAACATGCTATCAGCCGTGGTTTATCTTCCGCTTAGGCAACCAGCGACAGCACAACTCAACACAATGCGATGTGTAATTGGATGAATCTAAGCTAACATTTGAGTACGACTTGAATTGGGTCATGAGAACACGAAAGAGTCGACAGAGCTCAAATGCTCTTGCGAATGCCTGACAAGTGAGCCAAGCCGAGAGTGCCTCCACTAAGAAGTGTCGCCTTAAGATCTCTTAGCAAGAGCTTAGCCAGCTTCAAGATAACAGCTTTGTTATCTAGTGTAATGCCCAATATTTGAAGACAAATGAATATAGCTAGTCTAGTATACCCCATTGTGAGTACATATATATAGCTCGTACTTGTATACAGCTTACTTAGCTGGCCGTCCAGTTTCAGCCCACGCTTTCGTGCTGCCCACTTGACCTGTTCTCAGTTCTTTGATCTCTTGTGTGTCTCTCTCTCTCTCTCTTTGAGACAGGGCTCAGCATTTGGGGGCCTGCGCAGCCTGACTTATGTGGGCCCCCAACCTAAAAATAAATAAAAAGTGTGTCGTTTGGTATTGCTGCTGTAATTGTTATTGCTGCTGTTGTTGTTGTTGTTGTTGTTGTCATATTGCATTTTACCGTTGGCTGGGCTTTACACAGCAACAACAACGTTTGATTTATGGCGCATTGTCTTTTGGGCTAGTTTACTGCGGCTGCTTCTGCCTCTTCTTCTTGGCTGCGTGCAGTGCATGCGCAATGAGCTTTGTGGAAATTCTTGTGAAAAAGCGCAAGAGCAGCGACAACAATAACTAATATTAGAAGCAACTAATTGTATATGGCTAAAAGAGTTTACAGCAACAACGGCAGCAGCAGCAGCGGCAGCAACAGCTGCTAATATAACGGGCGGAAGCTTCATGCGCTGCTGATTTTGTGGCTGTTGCCGTTGTTGCTGTCCAGCGCCCGTTGACTGCCTCCCTTTAATCTACTAACTTTTTTTACTGGCCCCTCGTAACAAACAGGAAACTATTTATGCGACTTGCTGCCGCGGCTGTCATGCGAAAATTGGCTAAGGAAATTTGAACATTTTTCGTAAATATATTTTTTTTGGCTGCGCGCCAGCGACTGCAAGTTCGTTGCCTAAGTCTTTTGTATTGCAAGCGACTGCGATTGCTGCCATTTAAATGGCACACACACACTCACACACATACTTGGCTAGATAAATCAATCAAAGCTTGAACACAAAGCTGAAGCATTGTTTTCCGATTCGCCATGTAAATTGGTCAAGAAGAGGCCCCAAATGGTTGAGTAAATGTTACCAAATCGGCAATTTTATTGCCAATATAAATACACTTGTATGATCCATATATATATATATATACATATATATATATATATATATATACATATCTGTTTTCTAAGTTTCCCAATTGTGTGGCTGCTACTGCTAGGGTGAGGCTAAAGTTGTTAAAGTATTTTCTGGACGGGGTTGCGTCCGCGCATTGTTCTCTAAAGCTGCTTCTTTATTTGAGTTTGTGTGTGTGTGAGAGAGAGAGAGAGAGAAAGAACCCGAAACATATTGAGAGAGACAGAGTAAATAATTGAGATAGAGATAGAGACAGAGACACGAAGAGGTTGAGAGGGAGATAGAGGCAGAGAGAGATACAAAGAGACAGCGAGAAGACAGGGAGAGAGAGAGAAATATAGAGACAGAGAGAGTGAGAGAGAAAGAGACTGAGAAAGGGGGAGAGAGAACGACAGAGAGAGTGTCACAGAGGTTGACAGAGAAAGTGAGGGAGAAAACGAAATGGAGAGAAAACGAGATAGCCATTTAGCCATTCGAACCGGGCCTCTATGATTGAAGGCGAAAGAACATATTGCGACAGACCCATACATACATATATATATATACATATACATACATATACGTGTATATACATGTATGTATATATGTAGGTGGTATGATTTTCTTTGGGACACATAATTGATGAAAAAATTTTAATTGTTCTTGGAATTCCGGCAGCTCTGAGACTGTGAATTATATGGCTGTCGATCTGCTCGTATTTAATACTTAAGACCGACACGAGCTAACATAAATGTAAGCCAAGCGCACCCTTGCTACTACCTTGACATTTCGGGGCGCTGAGTCCAAACAGACTTGGTGTCCAGTGCAATTCAGTTGTTTATAAAATATTTCATATTTTTGTAAAGGTCAAGTGTTAAGTCAGTTGAAAACTAGCTTGATTCAAGTCTCATCTCATTTGCTATACTCTACAACTCAACATAACCAACTGATATGTACATATAGTAAATATATATCACATTTCAATCTCTGTATTAAGATCAAAGCTGGTTAATGTCACCCAATAGAACATTCAATACGTCATATCTAAATGATAAATTGAGGGGCTTATGATGAAAATGAATATGATTATTTAAGTTTATCTGTGTAGCTTTTTATTATGTTCTGAGCCTATTGTAAATGGACTTAGTGAAGGTAGGTAGAAGGAGGCGTGACGCACCCATTTGTTTTATTTATAAAGCTCAGTCGACATGGCCCTGACCTTCCTTCCATTTGTCCATTTGTTCGGCTCATACACTATATGAGTTAATCATTTGTTTTTCCATATAAGATGGATTGTCTTTGCTTTCGGAAAATAAGCATATGTTTTATATTTTGGGTATTGAATACCAATCGTTGCCGCCTCCTTTACTCTTCGCAAAAAACGTCTTTCATATACTAGAGACTTGATCCTTGGCACACGGACATATGAACGTTAATATTATGACATGATTGCTTCCAAAAAGCCCAGATTTAATAAAGGTTATACAACAACTAAATTCCCAAACTAACGCCTATGTTGCAGCCTCAGAGCTGCAGTTTCGTAGACTGCGCAAAAAGCAGAGCTTGTCATGCATGCATAAAAGAAACTTGTAATGATCGGCATATCAGCTTGAAGTGTTCAGGACATCTCCTAGTGAAGTCCCATCGTCTGAAGCCCGCTTGATTGTGAATTACTCAAGGAAGCGTACCTTAAGCTAAGGAAAGTATCTGAAATACCCACTAGTAATAGGCTTTGTATGCAATATAAACATCTTTGGCATCTAAGAGCTTAACTGAACGATATTCGAGATGGGTCGCAAATTAGTACTGGGTTAATTTGCTTATTAGAATACGTTAAATGCTCGGGTTATATGGAAGTGTTCGGTGTGGGGATATTTTAATATTTATTTATTGACAAGTAGTGTATGAGTGTGAGTAGAGATGATGTAGTTAGGCACAACTGGTACGCTCTCGTTAGCTGGCAATGCACTTTTCTTTTGGCACGGTTCGATTTGCGTTTTCAGTTTTGTTTTCTCTTTGAGAATGGGCGAGCTGCGCTGTTCTGGACGAGTGAGTTGGCATGCCTAGCTATCGAAGTATGTGGAAGCACATTTGTCTTTAATGAGCAGAATTAGCCGCAAATGCGAAAATGAGCGGAGGCAAGTGGCAATTGGCTGGCAGCTGGTAGCTGGTAGCTGGCAGTGTTTGAAAGCGGACGCGTCACCCAAATTGGGTTAATCTCTATTTGAAAGCGACTGACGAATGGCCTAACTGACAGACAGAAAGGCAAAACGACAGAGGTTGGGACGGACATCTTAAGTAGAAGTCGTGCGAAAGCCGCTTTAGAAGCATTATAGTCAGATACTTTCCATTTTGCCCATGCGCGTTGTCTGTAGCTCGAGCTTTCCCAGCGCGACAAATGCATTGATCTCTTTCTCTTTCGGCCAGTCTCTTGCACTTTATCCCTTTAAGTGAGCTCTTTACGCTTCGTTTGTGCCGCCTTTCCACAAGGTCTTGTGGGTGGCCACAAACTCTGCCATTGATTGATGGATCCGTCCAACAATTACAATTGTCTTTCACTGTGAATGAACTCCAAGAGCTTTGTCATCTATACAAACTCTGACTGGCTAGTGAGTGTGCGCGGTTATTAAAAGACTTTACAACAGTAAAGTCGGTTTAGTTCCATTGTCATGCTCTAAGCTATGTGACAAGCTATTAACATTTTATGATTAACATAATCTATTATTATTTTGAGAGCTATTCCGTGTCAAGTTTTTCTTAACAGCTTGGCGATGCACTGCTTGAAATTGCTTTTTTTTTTTATATGTAAAGGTAACTAATTGAGAAATGATTTAATATTGATGCATTTGGCCTCATGCTGTGAACAAGTTGATTGGAGTCTGTTTCAATTGGATTTAAACTGCATATCAGAGCATGTTATCAATATAATGTTAACTTGTTTAGTTTTTAGCACGCTGTGCAGTTAAAGTCGTAAGATCTTACTCTTGGCCTATTATGACATGGCCATATTATAAGAAATTGTAAAACTTAGATCTTATTTGGTGTTGAGTAAACTCAAGTTCATACCGCTTGAGCTGTAAATAAAGTTAGCAAATGCAAAGTGTGTTTGCTTGACAGCGACAGCATTTGTGGGACTTGCCTAATGTTTCGACATGGATGCTAATTGATAAGTCACAGCTCCAATGAAAGTGAAGCTGCGTCAATAGATCAATAAATCAATCGCAATATGCTCTTCAATGTTGCTGCTCCCAATGTTTCGGCTCAGTCTTATCATCTGCGACTGCCGCTGCTTTTCACAACTCTCCGAACATTTCACTTTCGTTAGATGGCACATAGTTGCGGTCACAGTCTCCAGCACAGTTGACTCACGCCAAGTTTCTTCTTTGAAAATTAGCCATAGATAAAAAAAAAGCAAACTCGACACCAAAAAATAAAAAAAACTTAAAATAAAAACTTGATGACAAGAGTTGATTTTCTGAGGTGTTTTTTTTTTTTTGTGTTTCGACTGCCGTCTGCTGTTGACCCAAATGTGCACATTCAACTTCCAATGTTCAACGTTTAACACTGAATTACACTGTACAACATCATATTGAAGACTTCATATATTTCATTGGGCACTACGATTTCTAGTAAATATTTGATAAGAGATGACATTGGTCAACGGAAAATAATGTTTTGAGCTAACTCTTAATAGGGCTTAACTGTAATTTATCTAACATTTGTTACATTTGTAGAGATAGGGATAGAGGTATAGAAAGAGAAAGAGGTAGAGGTAGATATGGGGAGAGACAGTATATATAAGAAAATAAATCGAGAAATAGTGAGAAATTTAGATAGAACAGAATAGGAAAAGAGAAAGAGATACGTAAAATAAGAGTGAGACAGAAGTAAAGAATAAAAGAGAACAAGACGGAGAAACAAGTGTAAAATATATATAGAATAGAATAGGAAAAGAGAAAGAGAAAGAGATACGTAAAATAAGAGTAAGACAGAAGTAAAGAATAAAAGAGAACAAGACGGAGAGAGAGATAAAGAGAGAGAGGAGAGAGAGAGAGAGGAGATAGAGATAGTGATAGAGAGAGAGGGAGATAGGCGGAGAGAAGCTAATGGAGAGAAAGAATATTGTGAATATCTTGTAGCCTAGTGTAATATGTGTGTTTGCTTCTGCCTGCGCCTGTTAGCAGTGTTTGACTTTTAGCTATATTGTTTGCTTTGTTGTTGGTATTGTTGTCATTGTTGTTGTTGTTGTTGTTGTTGTTATCTTTGTTATTGTTGCTGTTGTTGTTAGTTTCAGTGTGACTATTAGAGAATCAGTGGAGCTGACGTCAATAAGGTCATTGGCCCAAAACGCTTAGCGCACATCCTGTCAGCGAACCGGCCTATTATACAATATAGCAGACAGCCAGACGACGACAATAGCGACAACAGCAATGATGGCAGCAACAAGTGCACCAGTTATTTAGCTAAACATGCAATTGATAATTTTCGTTGTTTCCTGTAATTGCAGGCCACACAAAGCAGAGCTCATAAGCAATCAATCAGCGGCAATCAGCATCAATCACAGCGCGAGCAACTGTCGCAAATTGGAGCTGCTGCTGCTGCTGCGTCTGCTGTTGGTCAAGTGAAAGCTGCGACAAGAGCTGCAATTGTTGGTGCTGTCGCGTCTGCCATATAATTCAATCAAGCAGCAAAGTCAACGCCATCACCACCGACGCCCCAGACGCGGTTCATAGAGTGGCCACGCACTCCCCCAAGCCCGCGAGCAACACACAGCAGCAACATCTGCAACTGCTGACCAGTCAGTCAGTCAGTGAGTCAGAGAGACGCAGACGACGTCGCTGCAGACGCCATTGGCCGTGGCCAGGAACCAGTCGCCAGCGACCAGCAACTAGTCACGACCGCAGCAACAGTTGCTGCTGCGACTGCGACTGCGATTGCTGCTGCTGCTACTGCTGCTGGCAGGTTCACAAATAAGTGAAAGTGAATTTGTTTATGGTGTATTGCTATTACCAAAGCGAAAGAGACATAACACCGAAATAAAACACAAACCCCAGCGAAGCAGAAGAAGAAGCGCCAGCAGCCGAAATCATAGAGCAACGCAACCCATACAGTAGCAACACGAGCAATGCAATTGTAGCTGCCATAGTTAACATAAAAGCAAACCAGCAATACAGAGCGAGAGAGCGACAGAGACAGAGAGTGAAACAGCAGAGTGTGTGGTTCATTTAGAGCTCTCAATGCTAATTGACACTGCGCGCGCGCTTTATTGGATAATCTTTAGCATCAGCAACGATTGCAACTACAATACCACATCAGCAACATGCAACACATTTGCCTAGCGCTCTCGCTGCTGCTGCTGCTTGACACTGGAACTAGCGGTAAGTAGACTTCAGATCCATTAACTAATTGAGCTGGACAGACGCACGCACACAGAGCTCTTCTGCTAATTGATTTATTGTGTGCTAAATTGAATTTACTTTCGTGGGGGCAACTTGCGTCGTGGGTAGGTGGCTCTCCCACTTCCACCTCCACCTCCACACACACACACACACCCCCTCCCCCGCCTTCTTGAAGGCCAGTGGGCAAGCTTTTCGGGTGGAGTACGCATCAAGTGTGTCTCTCTCTCTCTCCCTCTCTCTCTCTGTGGGTGTCTTTCAATTCATTTGGCCCCCGACGAGTTTCACTTGACGATTTTTGCCATTGAGCGACGCGCAAAACACTTCACAGATTGCACAATCGCCACAAATGCCGCACACTTACACTAGCACACACACACACACGCACACACAGTCGCAAGTGTGTGTACATATGTAATCGGAAACAGTCAACAAAACGAAGAAGCGATTGCAATGCCAAAAACTGACAAAACTTTAAATGGCAAATGAAAACAAACCCAAAAACAACGAAACTCACAAAGCACACCCAAAAACAAGAGTAATATACATATATATATATTTAAATATATATATATATATATATATATGTATATGTATATCCAACACATATGCTTAAAAATACTTAATATACTTACATAATATCTTAAAATTTAAGAATTAAAAATAATATCAGAAATTGTCTATATTAATGTGTCCACTATGTAGTGAAAAGTGACTAGTAGGAGAAGTGCACCCATTCTAATATTTCTGATTCTTAAATTTTAAGATTTATATTATGTATACGTATTTGTATCCGTATTTAGTTGCCTATCCTCTCAGTGGAAAATCGATACCTTATCTACTTTTATCCCCATTTGTATAAATTGTAATCCCTACTCATAGCTTTTTCTCACCCTTTCTATACAAAATTGTATCCCAATATTATTCATAATATCTAAATTAAAATCTATTCCCATCTCAATAGCTATTTCCATCTCACTACCTATCCGAATCACTAATACAGCTCCATTCACTATCTCCAGTCCCACTATCTCTATTCCCATTTGTTTTCTTACTCTTTCTCTTTATAATTATTACTCTTACCTTTGTGCCTCCATATTCTCCATTCATAGCCCCATTACTGTATTAAGCATTCATATTCTACATATCTTTCAGGTTCTCCTTATCTATGTTCTAATCAAATACTCTTCTTCCTATTTCTGTAACTATCCCTGTCCTTATCGTTATCCGACTTTTTATTGTATTATTGATGTAGAGCCCATCTCTATTCCAGAGTCTATCTTGATCCGTATTCCTATTACTGCCCTCATCATTGTCTATATATTTCTTTCTTCTATGCATCTATCTCAGGCTCTATTGTTGTCTCACCCCTTCCAAAGATCGCTTTTCCTAATTGCTTTTTGTGATGGGCCATAAGTTCCGCTTGTAAGTGCGAGAAATGTTTCAACGATTATTTTAAAGCACCTGTCGCATGGCATATGAGTGTAAAGTGCTTTGCCTTTGTCGTTCGAAAACTTGGATTCATTTGGTTGCATAAGTCGAGTTTAGCTGATTGATGAAGTGCGCTTAGCGTAATTGCAGCTGACTCAGGGCAAAGCTAATAATATGGATGCGAATCTTAATTTGATGTAATATAAATATTTAATATAAATAATAAATAAATATGTACGAAATTGGATGATATACGAAAAGTCTAGTCAAGCACAAGCTCTGCTTTCTTTATAGATCCCAACGAATCGCTTATCTCTTCCTCATTGGATATTTGGAATTTGGATACGCTTTGGCACTCCAATCTCTCGATCGGCTCACCAATAAGCAGATCATTATCTTTTGCATATTAATTGTCATTGGGCAACGCGTGTGGCATGAGTGTTTTTTTTGCTTTTGATTTGTTGCTTCTCTAAGAGGGTTCTCCCTTTTGGTTTTCGGGCGCTTTAGAAACGCAATCACGCTTCGGTAATTTATCAGCGCTTTCAGCTAGCGGCCATATACATAGCTATATATATTATGTACACATAGATATATATTTTGGATGGCTTGTGCCGGGCTTATGTCATCCGCACGTTCCCAATTATGGCACTGTGTCTGAAAACGAAAAATGGAAAAATTGTTCACGTCTGCCATTAAAGAAATTCCAATATTTTTTTTGCTTTTTTTTTTTTTACAATATTTTTATTAACTTTTTTATGGTTTTTGACGAACGCAATAACAAATTTCCCATCTGAACTTTAAAGCGTCGCAGAAACGACTTCTGGCTGTATTTCAACTTAAATTAACTAAAATAGACCCAAGACTTAAATATTATGACAATTATTTATGGACTGCTTAGACAGTTTTGACATTTTATGTTTGACTATTATTTTACTCAGTAAGAAGAAGCATAAACAAGTCTTGTCAAATCCTTAAGTTTTTGGTTCTCTAATATATAGTAAGATAATATATATAATATATAGCATATATCTTTTATCTTTTACTTTCGCTTTCAATGTCATCAAGTGCAGTGATCGCATATTCTTAATTCCTTAAATGATATTAGTAAATTTGCTTACTTTTGTGTTTTATCGACAGCTTTTCTGCGCGATTCTCATAAATAGTTTAGATTCTAATCCTCCCGTTGTTAGCACTTGAAAATTGTCTTAGTGTTGACCTCTTCCATGGACTTAAAAAATATTATGTATGAACCCCACTTGACTTAAAATTATATATAGCAATCGGTGGATACTGGACCCGTGTCAAATGACAAATATTCTTTTGTGTTGATTAGCGATCTTCTCCACAGAGAGGCATGAATACTTAAATAAATTTAGCTACATGTGCAGTTCACAATAGATGAGGATCGGACTTAATAGTTTTTTATCCTAAATTAATCATCGATAGTTATTGTCAATAAGAAATGAGATAACTTATGGAAACAAAAAAGGAAAAGTCGTACTTTGTATGGTATACATGAATGTGCTTGAATTCTTAAGTCTCTCACGTCTGTCGTTTATGAGATCGCTGCCTTCATGCGGACGGACAGACGAACAGATCTCGACTGCCTGTTACATTCATTGCCACAAAATCTGTTTATCCTGAAATCCCATTTCAATGGGTTCAGGGCTTATTCTAATACAAAGCAGTCAAGAATTTTTTAGCATCAAAATTTGTCAGGCGCATCTATTTCCCAGTTTCCCAAGAGTGCCCATTATGATCGACCGATTGTGAATTTATAGCTATTTATATCTTCTGTGTGATTGTGAACGATTTGTTGGACGCGCGTGCGTTGAATGCAAGGTCCCGTGTTACAGAACCATTAAGAGTGATTCATGAGCAATTGAAGATCACAAATTTGATTATTCAACTGTTTGACTATTTTCAGAGCCCACGTCCTCTCTATCCCCTTATTCTAACTTCACGGAACTGTCAGAGGCGGTGCAGGCCTCGCTGTTGGCGCACGAGCAGCTGCAACAGCAGCGCCAATCGCTGCATGGCCGAGCCAAACGTGCGGTGAAGCGTGTTTGCTATGGAGAGCTGGGCTGCTTTGAGGACTCGGGTCCATTTGCGTATCTGGAGATGTTGCCCTCGTCACCCGAGGAGATAAACACGAAATTTTATTTCTACTCGACGCGTCAGCGGTCAGACCGGCCGCTCATGGAGTTGTCCTTTCTAAACATGACGGCGGCGTTCGCCAAGGCGAAGGTCAAGCGTGAATCCGACAGTGCGCCAGATCCAACGGTCACAACCACAGCCTCCATGCCGGGCTTGAACATGGGCACAGAGAAACCGAATGGCAGTCCGAAGAAGCCGCCACAGCCCTCCATAGACGACCTCGAGGGCTTCGATGAGCTCTCCGTACGCGTCATTGTGCATGGCTTCGGATCAGCCTGTCCCCACGTCTGGATCTACGAGATGAAGACAGCGCTAATGGCTGTGGTGAGTTGACGATGCTAAAAAGGGCTTGAAGAGCTGTTGACTCTGGCAAAGTCAAACGCTGAGATCCAACATTTAAGCCATTTCTCAACTCATCTGTATCTTCTTGTTCGACAGGAGGATTGCATTGTCATTTGCGTGGACTGGGAGAATGGCGCCACCTTTCCGAATTATGTGCGTGCTGCGGCGAATACGCGTCTGGTGGGCAAGCAACTGGCCATGCTGCTGCGCCATCTGCAGCAGCACAAGGGTCTCAATCTGATGCGCACCCATGTGATTGGGTTTAGCCTTGGCGCTCATGTCTCTGGGTTCGCGGGCGCAGAGCTGCCCGGCTTGTCACGCATCACTGGCCTAGATCCGGCTGGGCCGCTGTTCGAGGCGCAGCACCCGAAGGTTCGTCTGGACAGCAGCGATGCGGAGTTCGTGGACGTGATACACTCGAACGGCGAGAATCTTATATTGGGTGGCCTGGGCTCCTGGCAGCCCATGGGCCATGTGGACTACTACCCCAATGGAGGGCGTGTGCAAACGGGCTGCTCCAATCTGTTTGTGGGCGCTGTCACGGACTTCATATGGTGTAAGACTCTAGCTTTGTCGCTCGATTCAGTTTGACTTCAGCTCAACTTTGCCTTCGCTTACAGCTGCGCAGGCGGCCGAGGATGAGGAAGGGCGTTCGCTCTGTAACCATCGCCGCGCTTACAAGTTCTTTATCGATTCGGTGGCGCCACGGTGCATGTTTCCCGCCTTTCCCTGTGCCAACTACGACGACTTTCTGAAGGGCAGGTGCTTTCCGTGCGCCCAGGACGACGAGGATCTGGCCGAGGGCGTGCCACGCTGTGGCAATATGGGCTATTATGCGGACAAATCGACGGGTCGCGGCCAGCTTTATCTGCTGACACGCGAGGAGGAGCCCTTCTGCGCGCATCAGTTCCAGTTGCAGATATTTAACTCGTTCAACGATCTACCGCTGCGCACCATTGGCCGCCTGGAGGCCATACTCGAGGGCGACGGTGGCCTCAATGAGACTTTCGAAATATCCGAGTGAGTGTCATCTATAGCTCCTCTCATATTATCCATCCTTAATTGTTTCACTTGTAGGAAGGACGACGCCGAGTTCTTTGCTGGCGACATCGTATCCAAGATAATTGTGCCACATCCGGCCCTGGGCTTTCCCACCACAGTGAGCTTGCACTACAAGTCCTACAGCGGCTGGCTGTCGAAAGGTCTGCCCCACTGGGACATCGACAAGGTGGTGCTAACGGACAGTTTTGGCCGCAGCCACTCGCTGTGCCGTCCCAGCACCAAGTTGAGCAGCGGCAGTCCTGTTCGCATGCGCCTCCAGGCGGGCAACTGCGAGCTGGACAACCAGGATGACTATGGCGCCTATACTACCACCCAACCGGCATCGTCGCTGTCGGCCAGCACGGATGCTGCCGTGGCTGACTCCAGTGTGCAGGAATCGGGTCTGAGTGCCAGCGTCGATGGCGTCGAGAGCGTTAAGCAGCGCAAGGACATCTTCAACCTGGGCACCAGCTTTAAGCTGGCCGAAAATCAAACCTATCCACTGGATCAGACAGATGAGCTGCCCTGGCAGCCCATACTCGTTGGCAATTCCTTGGACAAGGATAACAATGAGGCCGAGGCAGCCGAGTCGAGTCGCAGCCTGTCGGACCCTCTAGCGCCCGGACAGCAGCCCGCTGATGAGATATTCGAGCCTGTCCTTAAGGATAGACGTCTGGCAGTAAATCGTGGGCGCAATCTGCATGAACTGAATGCCAACGCCGGGGAGATTGTGGAGCCGGTGCTCAAGGCAACCACACCGCGCACTAAGCATGGAAAGGATCTGCAACTGACTGAGCCCGAGGATAGCAATGCCTCAGGCAGCCCAACGGACAGTCCAGCCAGTTCGGCCAGTCCCGCTGTAGCTACAGCACCCAAAATGATGGCACAACTGTCGAGTGGCTCGGAGGAACCGCAAACGGTGCAGCTGCTACCTTTCCGCTTAGGCGAACTGCTGCAACGGGCCGAGCGCTACGCCCGGGAGACGCTGCTGCCGCTCATATCTGTGCAGGCGCCGCGTTTCTTTGGCTTCAATGTGACGCCGCACGAGAGAGCCGGCGAGTCGCGCAAGCCACGCTACATACCGCGCTACGAGGAGGCAGCATTCATCAACAACACCAGCACTCAGCAACGCCGCAGCTCCGAATCCACAGAGTCCACAGACCAAGCGGCACGTCGCAATCTATTCCGGCTGCTGCGCTCAGATGCGGCGCGCGGTCGTGCCGCCCAACAGCCAATGACTGCCGCAGCTCCAATGGCCAGCAGCGAGACGCAGCAGAGGGACTTCAACTACTACACGAACATGCTGCACAGCGAGTCCCGCGCCATGCGTCCCGAAGCGCCCGAGTACCGTCCCGTGTTCATAGAGCTGCCCACGTATCGACCGCCAGTGGCCACGGCTAAGGCAAAGGCCTTACGACGGGCACGCACCCAACTTAGTCCCTGAGCTACGGTGGACCGCGCCGGGAAAGGAGAGCAGCTATAAATATAAATACTATGTGATATGGATAAGCCGAGTGGGGCGTCTGCTCAGCGTTTGCGTCGAGTGAAATCTGTCTGTGCTGGCCTAAAAGGTCTTTGGTCCTAGGCTCGTCGAACCAAAAAGCTTCACCTTGCACTGTAAATAAACGTTAAATCGGAATCGGAATTTGATTGGAGCCGCGTCCTCTGAGTTCCCTACGCCTTAAGTCTATCTAATAAGTTTACAATGTGAGCAATTAAATAAATTATTAGCATGCTAAGCATAAACCAATAGCTTAGTTTACAAATACATTTCTGGAAATATTTTTAGTCACAGCACATTTTTAAGTATATAAGAAATCAGTAAGTATAAATATTCCGAGCTTAGCTAATGCTCATGCTTTTTAAAGTATGAGTCTCTACAGCAAATGCCTCAAATGCTTAAATTATTGGCCGAGATGAAGGTCAAATTTCAGTGTGTCCAGTGTGATCATCAATAAAATATTTATTCATGGTTGGAATTGGTATTGATAGCTCCTTAGGCTTTTTACAAGTCAGGAAGAAAAATGAAGAAAGAAAGAAAAAAACAACTAACAAAACTCTAGTTGAGACTGCTCGACTAAGAGATACCCTGAATCCATTGAGCTGTAATACCAATCATTAAAAGTTTCATTTATTCATTAATAGTAAACAACATAGGCAGACACACAAACATATGCATGCACGAACATGCACGTAATATACTTACTGCGCAGTTATGCGGTTGCAGAAGAGGCTGTACTATGGAAAGTTTATTGCTTAATAACTTTTTTTCGACTTATGTTCTTAATGAAATTTTCAAGTGCCTTCAGCACTCTGCCCCACATTTTCGCGCATGATCGTCGCGATCTATATGTGTATCTGGCGCACTCTCTCTCTCTCTCTCTCTCTCTCTCTCTCTCTCTATCGCACTCCCATTCCTTCTTTCGGCTTGTCTTTTTATACAGTGTGTCAAAAAAGTATTGGCACACTTGTAAAATCGAACTTCTATGTGCTGTAGCTTTTTTTTAAAAACAACTATAAGTAAATGGACAACGATATTTATTTAAATCATGTATTATAGTACTATGGAACACAAAAAAATTAAATTTCAGCTTTGGTTCAATTGCATTGAATAAAATATAAAAAAAGGCACGAATTTACATAAAAAAAGTATTGGCACACAAGACGTAATTTGTTTTTTCCATCGTCACTGAATCACGCTAATATTTTGTGGGTGCTCCGTTTGACTGAATAACCGCCTGCAAACGTGTCTTCATGCTTCTTATTAATTTTGATGTTTCATAAGTCGTGATTTTGGCCCATTCGGCGCGTAAGGCCTCTTTTAGAGAATCCTTTGAGCTTATCTGGTGAGATTGGATCTTTCGTTCCAGGAGGTGCCACACATGCTCGATGGGATTCAAATCTGATGATTGGGGCGGTGTTTTGAAGTGTTTGCAATGATATATGAGCCACTCCTGAACAAGATACGACGAATGTTTTGGGTCATTATCTTGCTGAGACTGCCAATCGTTGCCACTGAGACCCAGGGTTTGAACACTCGGACTTAAATTTTCTTTTAGAATATCTCTATAAATATGTTTATCCATAGTGTCATCAACAAATACGAGGTTGCCAACTCCAGAAGCAGCAAAACACCCCCAAACCACCACATTACCTCCATCGTGTTTAACCGTTTTGAGCATGTTATTTTGCTGAAGCTCTTTATTAGGTTTCCGCCAGACTTTTTGAGCTCCATCCGACCCAAATAAATTAAATTTAGACTCGTCACTAAAAATTATTGTGTTCCAAAATGAATCCGGCTTATTTATGTGTTGTTTGGCGAACTCTAGCCTCTTTTTCTGGTTCGCCTTCGAAATAAAAGCCTTGCGCCTAGGAACACGACCATGATAACCGGCCTTATACAGAGTATTTCGAACAGTTTGGGGGCTGAAATTACTACCAACAGATTCCTGAAGGCTGTCGCATAGTTTCACATCCGAAGTATGTGGATTTTGGGACTGTGTCACTGTCACTGTGGACACCAGAATCCGTTCCTGGCGTTCTGTTAATATTTTTGGTCGGCCGGATCTGCGTTCTGGAGCTATTTGACCGGTTTGTGTGTAATGCATAATAACATTTCTTACACTAGACCATGATCTGTGTATAAGAGTGCCAATTTCACGATAAGATTTATTCTCTAAACACAGTTTAATGATCAATTTCCGTATTTCCAAAGAAATTTCTGTCCCTCTACCCATTTTGTTGTTCTTCTCTTAAATGTCCAATTATAAGTAATTACAAACACTTGCAACAGCCGAAATAAAGCAAGGGTTGAACGAAGAATTGAAAAAAACGGTAACTACCGTTAACTTACGGTTGTTGTAACGAAAGAGATTGTTGCACACATAGCGTGTGCCAATACCTTTTTGATGTAAATTTGTGCCTTTTTTTATATTTTAGTCAATGCAATTGAACCAAAGCTGAAATTTAATTTTTTTTTTCATGTTCCATAGTACTATAATACATGATTTAAATAAATATCGTTGTTAATTTACTTATAGCTGTGTTTAAAAAAAAGTTTACAAGTGTGCCAATACTTTTTTGACACACTGTATATATCGATGCGGCTTGGATTTTGCGCATCATTTATCGCTTCTTTATCTGTCTACTGCATTTGTATTTGTAACTGATTATAACATGCAAATGTACCTATTTACCAAATCTCAAGTCTCTAGTATTTGATATACGTGAGTTGTCATTTTTGTTGAATTTTGGGCGAAAGGGGCGTGGCATCAAAAATCCAAAAATGCCAAAAAAAAAAATGCGTATTCAATATATATCTTTAACGGTGTGCACGCCAGTCCTCAAAAACAAAGCGATATTTTCGATAGTTATCGATTATAAAAAAATGGGATGAGTTATTGAAAAAAAAAAAAATAAATTCGTATAGCGTATGGTATTATCGAGCATTCTACTTTTTATTTCAAGTCTCTAGCTTTTGTGGTTTCTGCCTGTTACATACATTTGCACAAAAACATTATACCCTGATTTTCCATTCTCAATGGATTCAGGGTATAAAAATAAAAATATAAAAATATTCCAGAAAAAGTTTCTTGATTTTCAACAGAATTTATATTTATATTCAGGTAATATAATATAAAAATTACATAATAATAATGAAATAGTCAAATTAAAGTGAACTCTTCCTCTCTGTATCATTAGAGTTGATTGAATTCGTAATACTATCTATAAAGATGAAAATAAATACTAGATTTATAAACAAAATGTTGAATTTAAGCAAGATATTACCTTATGCGCAAGATTGGAGATCAAAGTTCCAAGATGAAAAGTATAAGTATAAGTATAAGTATTTTTATCATAAATAATAAGTACGCGTCACCGTAAACATCAGCATTGGGAGTCAGAGGTAAGAGGGACTATGCTTACCTTCCTGAGGTCGCTCCCATTAATGTGCTAAGTTGTGAAATCATTTTAGTACAAAATTGAACTTGTTCGCGCGAGGATGCATTTTCGATTCAATACAGATATAATAGAATACTAACAATATAAACTTCTAAAAATAATTTCCAAAATTTTTCGCGTATTTGTGTTGGTAAAATGATTAAAGATTATGAAAAGTAAGAACTTACGAAGTTCAATGATTAAATTATTTCAATTCAAATTTTACTATAATAAGTGTGGATATTTAAGACTGAATTGGAAATATTAATTTTTCTTTAAAGACGAAAGACAAGTGTGACTTGAGCATTTAGTTCTTACAGTACAATTGGGACAAGATTATGGTTTATAAAGATCAAATTTTGTTTTAAGCTGTTGACAAGTATTTTCTAGAAATAATAAGTAGAAGTAACACTTAGAAGTTCCAAATATGTAAATTAAATACTCTGTTAATGCCGAGACAGACTTTGTGTAGACTTTTGAGATTTGAGAAGTCCCCCTTTTGGCCTATGTATTTATTTGCCAAAAACGTTTGTGCACTCTGCCCAGCTGATATGCCACACCCCATTTTTGTAGTCCCGGCCTTGGAAAATAAAACTTCATTTCTTGCATTTTTAGTTGTATTTTTGTAAGTTGTTCTCTTTAGCATAATTTATTTTTATATACTTTTTCATTTAATTTGCTTTTATGTTCATAAAGTAACGTGTGTCTGCTTCTGTCTGTGTTTGTGTGAGCGTGTGTGTGTGTGTGTGTGTGTGTGTAATAGTGATTATTGTACTTAGATTTGATCTGCTTTCTCTTCTGATGCCTTTTATTACTTTGAATGTTTTACAATTACCTAACGTTTATCATTTCTAAGCTGCTTTTAGTTTCCAATTAGCTTACAAATTTAACATGGCTTGTAAAAATGTTTTCAGAATTGTTGGTTTCTTCTTCTTTTAAGTCAAACGGTAAATTTTGTGCTTGCTCATTTGGTATTGTTGTGTGTGTGTGTTGCTTATTGTTCTTTGTGTTTGTTGTTTTGTGTCTGTTTGTATCTTAGTTTTTTTTTTGTTTCTTCATATTTAATATATAATAATTTTTTTGTTTCGTTTTTCTGTTTTGGTTTAACTATTTATAAAACATTTCACTTTTAGAATCTTAACAACGTTTTTATTTTATTCTTGCTTTCTTTTGTTTTAATTGCTGCGGCGTATTTATGTTTATTATATATATATATATATATATATATATATATATATATATATATATATATATATATACATATACATATATTTATATATATATATATATATTTTTTTTTTTTGTTTTTATTGTGGTACGCATAATTTACATGGATTTTCATATTCTTCTTTGCGATAGTTACGCAATCATTTAGCGCTGTTATATATATACATATATATATATATATAATAAACGTAAGACAAATATATATATATATATATATATATATATATATATATATATATATATATATATATATATATTCTTTGATTTTTGTTTTTATTTTTCTTTATTATTTTATAACTATTAAAAAAAATTGGCTGTTGCTGACGCTTGAAACAAAATTGTATTTGCACGTGTTCTAATACTTTTCTGTATAATTGTGTGGTGTGTGTCTCTGCGTATGTGTGTATGTTTATTTGGATCATAATACAACTATGTATAGTTATCATGGTTATTATTGCGTTTATACCCTTGCAGAACTATATTTTGTTATATTGGAACAAATGGAGTCGGAACAATAGTTGACCTAAGCCTGCAATAATCAAGAGTGCACTGCATTACGTAATGTGAAAGTTTTAATCGATTGGTAAGCAAGTGGGAACAAGTGGAATCGGAACACATATTTAACAGAGATGTGATTGGAGTAAAATTGTATTGAGAATTTAAGGATGTATCAAAAGGTCACTGTGCCATTAATACAACTAAACAAATGTTGTTGGAACAAGTGGAAGCGGAACATATTGGGTTCTAATCACATTATATTGTTAATATAAATAGGAACAGAAAATTCCATTGTAATTTTTGGAGTTTAACGAATTTTACTGGTGCCAATTGAATAGAAACACTATTAAATATTTCAGCTGCACAACTAAATACAAATGGGAATTGAAACAAGAATTTGTATTTAAACATATCTGGAAGGACATTTACAATTCGGAGAGCCGAAATGTCTTCTCTGGGCTTTAATTTATTGAGCTTCGTATTTTTTTAATTTTCATCGTTTTCTTGGGATTTTTGCTATTTTTTTTTTTCGGTGAGTAAGGAAAATGAAGTTAATTAGAGAAATGAATAAAATATTTATCAAAATTATCTGGGTGTAACTGGCTTGGAGCTATATTTATGCATATATGTATATACACTATATTTTGTTATATATGTATGTATGCCTATATGTACTATGTGTATGTGACTGTGTGTGTGTGTGTGTGTGTGTGAATATATATGGCTTATGTTTCGAATGTAATTTCGAATGCTGCGCATATATATTTGTATTGAACTTGTTCTCATCTATATATTTGTGTACACATACATGTAACTATATATATATATATATGTATATATTTATTTTTTGTGTTGCTTGTTGTTTTTCTTTTGCTTTTATTCCAGTCTTCTTTATTAATGAATTTCTAAACCAAATTTGAAAATAGACAACGAAATTGACAACTTTATTGGTAAGATTATTCTGTCTGTTTTTTTTTTTTTTTGTTTTCATATTTTTTATATAAGTTAGTATTTTTTTCTTTTGGTTGGTATTTTGTTACTTCGTTAGCAGTATTATTATTATTTATTGTTAGTTCGGTTTTGTAGTTTGTCTGGGAAAAGTGTTACTTGATAGCAAAGCTCAGCTTGAAGGTTGCAGTATTAGATTTCATAATGATTATTATAAGTATATTTCTTGTTAGTATTTTTCTGTTGTTCTTGTTGCTGTAGTATTATAAATGGTATTATAATAAGGATTGCCTATTAAACTAAGATATATAATTATGCGGCAGCGGCTGCGGCTGCGGCTGCGGCTGCGGCTGCTGGCTGAACTCTTATCATACTTTAGGCCATAGACTAAACGCTTTCTCAGTTATTGAGAAGCATAGTTAAAGTATTTTTTGTTTTTGTTTTCCTGTTGGTGTTTGTGTTATGTTTAAACTTAATTATTTTGGCAAGTTTATTTTCCTTTTCCGGCTTTTTGTTTTTATATTTTTTATATATGTATGTTTCATATCACTTTTGTTATGTCTGGCCTGGCCAAGTTTTAGCTCAGACAAACTCTGTTGTCTCGCTTCCACTCGTTCGCTCGCTCGCTGCATATTGCTAACTCACTCGCGCTCTCGTTCTCGCCCTGTCTTTTTCTGTTCTGTTTCTTACATTTTTTTTTTCGGTTTTTCATTTACTACTTAGTAAGCCTTGTCTAGCATTAATTTACTTGGTAAAAAACAAAAAAAAAACATTTCTTGCATGACTTGAAGACGATATGTTTTTATTTTTGTTTGCAATTGGTTTACGTTTAATGTATCGTATTATCGATATTTATATATATATATATATATATATATATATATATATATATATATATGTATATATATATATACATATATATCATTAGTATTAATAATAATTTATGAATATTATATGTATATCATCATTGCTCTTTGTTTTTGCTGTTGCTGTTGCTGCTTCCTTCTCCATTAACTAATTGGCTGCACTCATTTGATCTCAGGAACCAAACCAAAGAACTCACAAAACGAATCACAAAATCAAATATATATTTATATATGTATATATATAATATAATGTACAAAAAATACACGAATGGGCGCCCAAACGGATACTTCAACTTTTGCTTCACATATAACTAAATTTCGCATATCGTATATTATATAATTGTTTTAGTTATTCAAGGCCAAATCAAGTATACGTAAAAATGTTCTCTATACTTTATGCAGCTCATCTCTCAATCGTATTACGTCTCAATCAAAATTCTCCCCCTCTTTCGCTCTCTCTTTTTTCTTCTTCTTTCTTTTCATATTCTGTGTCTCGCCTTAGAGATCAGCTCTGCTTTTGCTTCAATCGTTTACGTGTGCGTGTGGACGGTATTCAAAGCTGTAAATTGATTTGATTTGTTTTACTCTCTGTCTATTATCCTGTGTTCTTTTTCTCTCTTTTTTTTTTTGTTTTTTACATATTTACATAATATTTTTTCTTTAATATTTCTTTTGTACAAATATTTTTATGTTTATTCCTCTTAATTACAACAAGCAGCAAATCAATAAAAACTTTGGTATTCAGTCGCAACATACTACAACTATATATATATATATATATATATATATATATGCCTTGCGTATGTTTCAGTTTAGTTTCATTTGTTCTATTCGTTTGTCGTGAGATGTTTTTACCATGGTCCAAAAAGTAATTTTTGTTTGTCTTTTTTTTTTGAGGTTATGCTTAAAGCGAAGCGCAGTTAGTATTTCTAGGGGTATTATTTTTTTTAAAATTTTTTTTTTTCGTTTTCATACTTTCTTCTGTTTTAGTTTACCGAATTATACTGTTTACAGGAAACGGTGTTGTCCATGGAAGCATACGAAGTAGATGTGTGAAGATCTCGAAATTTTTGAATTGAAATTAATTATTCATTTATCTAATATTATGTGTATATTGACTAGAATCATAAAAGGTGCCCCAAATTTATATTTATTTTTTTAGATATTTTGAGCTCTTTGACAAAAGTTGAAGTCGTTAGTTTTGAACGTAAAAATAATATATTAAGGAAAGACAATTCGATTTCGGAAAGGAAGATATATTACATAAGACTCTGAACTCATAAAATGAGACACTCCTCAGCTTGGTGTTTTGTATTCTTTTGGTTAGACGAAATGCAGATAGATAACATCTATAAGAGGCTGGTAAGTGTGCGAGACACAAAGGATATACATATGCATAGATACTGAAGCGATTTCTAATTCCTAATTTTGACCAAAATTTTGTTATAATTTATGCTAGAAGCATTTAATTTTTTTTCCGTTTTGCTAGAGAATTTTTTTTTTTTTTTTTTTATTTATGTTTTTTTTTTTTTTTTTTTTCAGTGGGGAAGGCTGGAGTTGGGTCTGCTGGAAGATCGACGGCCAAATATTTCCGCTTTCAGAGAATTTTTATTTTTTTTGGTATTTTGTGTATGTGGGTTGTTGTTGTTGTGTAGCAGTTTGCTAAATTTAATTATTGTTTTTGTATCGTTAGCAGCTTTTGTATTGTTGTAAATGTTTTATTTCTGTTTTTTTTTTTTATTACTTTTGGTTGTCTATTTCTATATATATATATATATATATATATATATATATATATATATATATATATATTCAGCTTCAGCTCCGACTTACTTATTTACAAAATAGCAATTTCGATCTGTATATATATATATAGATATATATATACATATATATGTTCTTATATATATGTATAATTCTTTTCTTTTTTTCTTACTCATTTTAAACTTAACGGCAGTTTTAATGTTTTAGCATTTTCATGTTTTCATGTGTGTGTTTGTGTGTGTATATATGTGTCTGTATGTTTGTGTTTGTGTGCTTTGAACAGCGAATAAGTTTCTGCTGCGCCTTCATTTTATCCAGTTATACGAATTGCCAATTGGGAAAATAACTAAATTACAAAGCCTGAATGCACTTAAAAGTTATCTTTTTATATTGATTATTTCTTAGTTGCGCTCTGTGATCTGATCTCAGACTTTGTTGAGGACGTCGCCAACTGCATTCGCTGTTCAAATATTTTTTTTCCTGATTTTGCTTTCTTTCTTGTTCTTTTGCTTTGCCATAGTTTTGGTTTTTTTGTTTTTTTTTTTTTTTTTTTTTGTTTTCTTATTCTTTTTCTAATATTTGACTAATATTTTAATAATAGAGCATAATTTAAAGTTAAAAATAAAATTAGCAGATATTGTATGTTTGTATGTATTGTTGCTTTGTTGTCTGTTTTGTTTGCTTTTGTTTTCATTTCTCATCAGTTTTTTATATATTTTATCTTGATTATTTTTTTTTTTTTAGCTAGTTTCTAAAGAAAGGAAGAAACTCCAATTAGATTAGACTACTAAGATAATGCTCATTTAGTTTTTTTTTTTTTTTTTGTTATTTTGCATCTTTTGTATTTTCCTCGTTTGTTTGACTATAACGATTTTTAGTTCTTTAATTGCTAAATTTGAACATAGGTATTAAGTTTTTCATTTATCTGTTGTGTGTGTGTGTGTGTGTGTGTGTGTGTATGTGTGCGGGTGTTTATGTGTGTATGTGACTGTATATGTATGATGGTCTTCATTGAGCAGCTGTGGTTATTGTGGCTGTCGAATTTTAATTTATTTAAAAAAAAACTATCGCTAATCCGACTTGTTAGCTACTTTATCAAGCCGCCGTTGTATCTCTCGCACTGAGTGTGCATGTGTGTGTGTTTGTTTGTGTGTGTGTGTGTGTGTGCGTGTGTGTGTGTGTGTATGCGTGTTTAGGTGTAGTCTGTTTTACAATTTGCTGTTTAATTTACATCTACGCTGCTTATTATAACCATTATAATTATAATTATAGTTATTATTATTACTTTAATATTTATTTTTTAATAAAATTCTAGATTAGACTGCTTTTGATGACGTTTCTGGCATCCAACGTAACATTTCACTGCGCAAGTTTCGTCTGCTTTCCATTTGTTTGACTGTTTACGGACATAAGATGGGCAAGATTTAATAATTAAACAATTTGTAGACTATTTCAATGACATTTGCTGAGAATTCCTCGATTTGATAAAGATCAAATTGGCATAAGTGAGTTAAGACCCTTACTAACAGCAATCTAATAAGACAATTTGTAACTGTACCTTAAAGCTGCGTTTATTTTAACTTAAGCAAACAGACAGAAACTCTCTGGACTTACAACTTTTCTTATGTTCTCTCATGCTAGTTGCTTCTTTTATTTTTTCGATATAAATCGCTCTATTTATCTCTTTTGATAATGCACTCAATAGTAAAGAAGAATAATAAATAGAGCTGCAAGCTTCAAAAAGATGGTTTCAGTGTGATTAGTTCAAGATTTGTGCCATCGCAAAACTATTTGTAGTATTTACAGCTCTAAGTTCTCGCCTAGCTGAATATATAAATTATATTTTACATTATTCCAGGTTGCAGAAGTTCCAAGTTGTAGCCGTCAGAATTCAATGAGATTAAGGATGTCTTAGTGTTAAAAACAATACTACTTTGCAGTCGCAGCCAGTGTCATGAAATAGCATGAGAAAGACAGCTTGCACTTACCTAGTAGTCAGACGTCGGTCTCAATACTGACGGCCATCGCGTTATTATGCCTTAACTGTAAACTGTTCGTGCTCCTTAGGCCGTTCTGGCCGAGCTGCTGCTGCTGTCCCGGCTGGAGTCCCTGCTGCTGCTGCTGCAGTTGCAGCTGCAGCTGTTGTTTCTCAAACGATTGCTGCGTTCTCAGAAATGGCACCATGTGGCGGCCCGTATGATCAGTCAGACCTGGCGTGGTTGCATCAATGCCATCATCCAAATCCATAATGTCCGATGACGATTCGGAGAGTGAGGATTTTTTCAAATGTTGACCTAGTATCGGAAGTGGTTTTTTTTTTTTTTTTTGTTGGTGTGTGTGAGTGTGTATATATCAGAGAGGGCGCGTTTATTGGGGATGATATAGAAAAGGAATCGATTAGCATTGTTTTTAGTCGTATAACAAAAACGAGCGTTGTTATTAGTTTAGTTTTTCTTTTATATATTTTTTTCTGTTTTGCATTTTTTTTTTTTTTCTTTTGTTAAACGTTTTGATATGGTAGTAGTTATATATATGTACCTAGTGCACCAGGTAAATATGAACAACTTGTAACGTGGTTGAAATTTTGGCTCTGCATCTCCTCCTGATCCGTTTCGCGGTGATAGAAGTAATTGAAATTACTGACGATAACCGGTACCGGCAGTGCGATTGTCAGCACACCAGCGATCACGCACAAAGAGCCGACAATTTTGCCCCAGAAGCCGACGGGCCTATTTGGTTAATCATTTTTAATTTTTTCATTTTTGCATTTTTATTTGATTTAATTTTTTTTTTTTATATTATTTTTGATAGGCATTGATGTATTCGATTTTTGGTGTTCATTTTCATATTTTAGGCATTTTTTGTTGGTATTTTGTATATTTAAAGTAGGTATTTAAATATGCAAATTTGTTTTCGATTCGATTCGGTATATATAAATATATATGTATTTTTTTATTGGTCAGTCACACATATGTATATATACATAGTTTTATGTATATATATATATGTTTATTTTGTTTATGAATATTTTTAATTTTATTATTTTAGTTGTTATTTTTTATATATATATTTTTATTTTGTTGTCGATTTGGTATGAAGAAGAACGTAGAAAAAGAACGCAGTGTGTAAATAAGGTAGTATATATTAATATATAGAGATATATAAAGTAAGAAACGAAAACAAAACCAAACACAAGTAGAAATCGTAACTTCGTAAGGTTAGATCATATTATCAAGATATCACACAAGTTGAACACAAAGAACGGTTGGAAACGATATTCATATGTTATAAGATTTCAAACGAAACAATTTAGTACATCGAAACATATAGAAAAAGCCAAAAAGAAAACGTGTCTATGTGTGTGTGTGTGTGTGTGTTTTCTTTTAACTCGAGGTTTTTATAGTAGAGTGTGTGTATGTGTGTGTGTGTGTGTGTGTGTGTGTTTTGGTGTGTGATTATTGTATATATTGGCATATATATATATATATATATATATGTGTTTATATATATATATAGTATTGGTATATATTGGTATGTACACATCGAAAGCAAATTGCTGTTGTTGATTAAATTGCGCTTGGATTGTACCGCTTGAACGATATAGAACTCAAAAAGTTGGCTAAATATAGAGTTATAGGCTAACAAAAAATCGAAAGCGTATTGCCAAAATGGTAATAAACAAAATGTGCCGGCGTTTGGCGTCGTCGCTGTTAAACTTGACAAGTATATGTAAAAATGAATATATCTATATATATGTATGCATATATATATATAGACTGACAGATAGAGTAGGAGAAAGGGAGAGAGAGAGAGAGAGAGATAGAGTTCAACCAAAGCTAGTCCGAACTGAACCGTAATGGTGCAGCTCGGACCGGCGTCGACTTGTAGCGCCTGCAATCAATCAGTGTCACATCAAGCGCGGGCACTGATCGATCAATCACGCGCTCTTCCAGTTGTGTCTTCGGCAGAGACTTGCGACGAACGCTTGCAGAGAAGAGAGTTAGTAATTGGCATGATAGAAACAGCTATAGAAGTGAGTCAGTTAGAGAGAGAGTGTGTGTGTGTGTGTGTGTCTCCGTGATTGACTGAATGACTGACTGATTGTTTGATCAATTTTGTTGTGCTTTTAACCAAAATTGTAGGTGCTCGAATTGTGCTAGGCAGCTTAACAGACATCACACAGCACTGTTGCCGTTAACAGCCGGTCGCTGTTGCCGTTAACAGCGCTCTCAGCGCTCTGTTCGCCGTGTGTTGAATTAGGAAGGATAAAAAAGAGTTTGGTGAAAGTGAGCTGGTGAATGGGCTTTAAGGGAACAAAGTGTTTCTTTCGGTGATTGTAATTGTAGCAGCAGCTTCAAATAAGTATATATAACTATATATATATGCATATAATTAGTTAAATATATATATAGAAAAGCGATTTTAAGTAGTAAGGCAAGTAATTGGAAAATGCTCATTCGAGTAGAGTAGAGTAGAGTAGAGTAGAGTAGAGTAGAATAGAGTAGAATAGAGTAGAGTAGACTAGAGTAGTTGGTAAGAGGTAAGCGCATAAAATCATGTCACAAATCAAAGCGTTAGATATAAGTGTATTAAATGGAGTTAGGCAACAAAATCGTTAAGTGTAGTTCTTGTCTATGCGTGTGTGTGTGTGTGTGGGTGTGGGTGTGGGTGTGTGTAGCTGATAGTTAGTATCATATGCAAATGTGCTAAGCGTGCGCCAAGTGTTGTTAGTGTTGTTGTTTGTTGTAGTTGAAGTTAACTTTAGAGAGCGGTTGGTATTTTTAATTATTTTCATTTATTTTTGGTTTTTTTCATATCAGTTTTTCATTTCGACTTCTTTGCTTTCGTTTGTTTAATTGTTTTTTTTTTTTTTTTTTTGCTATTTTATTTTAGCTTAACTGCATTTTGCATTGATTTGCTCGGTTTTGTTTTGGTTATTGTGAGTTATCGATTGCTCGACTCTAATTATTTAATTATAGCAACTTAACGCACATGCACCGGAATCGGGAAGCACAGGGAAACGGGACTTAGGAGCAGAAGCAGGAGCCGTTGAAAGCCTCAGCCATAGCCAGATAAGCCAGAGCAGTCGCTTTTCTTTCACTCTTCATTCGTTTATTTGTCATATTTGTTCATTTGCAAGCTGTGTTTGCTGCTGTTTGTTGTAGCTGCAGCTGCTGTTACTGTTATTGCGAATATGCTGTTAGCTCTTGCTGTTACTGTTACTTGTTACTGTTACTGTTACTGTTACTGTTACTTGAACTGTTACTGTTGCTGTAGCTGTAGCTGGATTTTGAAGTCGGCGGGTGCAGGCAGCGCTAAAGCGTTTTTACAATTATACTTTAAGAAAACGAAATGAAAAAAATAAAAAAGAATAAAGTCGAAACAAAAACGAAGTACTAAACGAACCAAAATGAAAAAGCATTATAAGAATATTTGAATATATATATACGTTAAGAAAAATAGCTTTACATATTTATGTATATATATATATATAGTATATATATGGAGTATATATAGGTTGGGTATATTAGGTAAAAATAGATAGCTGGCCAAGTTAGCAGTTAACATAAGCTCAGCGCACGAACATTTGTATAGAATCATACGGATCTATATATAGTACTTGTGCATATCCTTATATGTACATATATATATGTATGTATATGTATATATAGGTACACATACTTATATATATATCGCATGATGTTCAAATCAAAGTTGAGTGCGCGTCTCCATAGTGCATTGCGTATGATGGGTACCATAAGCCAATTCAAGTTTACGAATAGGATAACTATTTTTACGATAACGATAACGACGATAATTACGTTTACAAGACACCAGCTGGGCACACTTTTTTGTTCTGCTTTTATTTTACACAACGACCATCTGGGCACACTCACCATTTGTGGAGCGGGGGGCGCGTGGCATCCTAGCTTAACATTCAGTTATTGCAGCATGTGTCGCATCAATGGGTGGGTTTTCAAGGGCGGGGGCTTTGTCTTTTATAGCTACTTGTCACATATCAAATATCATGTATCGTATATCGTATATATATATAAATATATATATATATATATCTTTCTTTCGTTAGTCAACACTACTTTAAATGATAAAGGGCTGAAGTGGTCTAGGCTATGAATGCAACTAGTATGTAGTTACTAGTTACTAGTGGGTGGACATGTCGAGAGTTGTACAATGGGCGTTTATGTTAAGTCATCTGTCATGATTGACTGGCTGATTGATGGTTGATTGGTTGATTGATTGATTGACCAATGCTACAATATTAAAGACTTAACAACAGCTTAACTCTAAAAGCCTAGGCAGAGTGGGGCCAAAGCTTTCGCGAGAGAGCCCAGCTCTGCGCTCGACCCTCTTTACTACCCATGGTAAACCCAACTGTAAAGCCCATGCATTCGAAACGAGTTATCATATATGGCAAGAGAAAAGTACCAATGTGAAGTATTATACAAATCTACTAACAATAACTACACGTAATTACTTAATTAGTCACAGAAATCAAATACAAACTTAGCGATTAACTAAATTACAAATCGGAATGAGCTTTGCTTGGGCTGTGGCACTTTGATACTTCAATAGTTTATCTCTCTTTTCTATACATATATATATATTTTATTTTTTATTTGATGTTGGATGTTTTTTTTTTTTTTAATTTATTTTTATTGAATAACGATTATAAAACATTTCATTTTTAATCTTAACAACATTTCTTTTTTTTTTTTCATTTTTTTTTTTTTTTTTTTTTTTTGTTTTGTGTTTAAGTGTTTTATGCTTGCGCTTTTTTTAATTGCTGTCACAATATCTTATGATGCGTAATACTAAATTTTCATTACCGTTTTTATTTATATTTTTTATTTTTTCTTTTTCATGCTTTTGTTGTTTTGCTGCATTTGCATATCTGTTAGTTCAATATATTAATCTTGTATTGGTATTGCTTTGGACTATTGATCAGTTTGAGTTTATGAATCATTCTTTGCTGCGATACGGGCGGGAAATAAGTGTGTGAATAGGTAAAATTTACAGAAAGAAAAAATACTATATCTACTTTTTTTTGCACAATTATCTGGTGTTTTTTTATTTGGTATTAATCCGAATTATTGGCTGTAATGAAGCTGGATTCTGATATTTTTATGGCTGTTGCTGTGGCTGTGACTGTTGCGCGGCTAACTAAAACTAAACTAGTTTAATGCTTGACTAAAATACTCGTTATACAAAATTAATATATGTATATATGAATGCATATATACCTATACATATATCCAGGTTCATGTTATGTAAGGCAAAACAAATGTACAAAGTAAAATATGTATAAATGTTATTTTGGCAAAAGCTTTTTGCGGCTTTAAGTGAACGAGGCAGCAAAAAAATGTAAAAAAAGTTTATTTTTTATATTATTAAATTTATTTATTTTATGTATTTCATATTTTTTATGTTTTTAATTTCTTTTAAATCTCTATTTGCAGTCTTTGTCCTTAATAGAAATTTGTTTGGTTTCGTTTTGTTCATTTTTTTTTTTATTTATTTTTTTTATTTTTTTTTTTTTTTTTTTTGGTTTTTGGTTTTTGTTTGATAGCATTTTGTCTTTCTTGAAGCATGGAGAAGAGTGTGAGGCGTGCTTTGTTGTTCTCATTGTTGTTGTTTGAAGTTGTTGTTGTTATTAGTTGTTTTTGATTTAGTACTTTAGTATTTAAGTAAATATGCATGTAAGTAGGTGTATAAGTTTGTTTTGTATTTGTATCTTATTGTTCAATACATTTTTCACGTTAAGTTGTTTTTAATCTTTATTATTAATAGTTCCTTTTTTGTTTTTTGTTAATTTAGTAATTAAATTTAATGGAAAACTTGAAAAGATTGTATTGGGTTTAAATCGAGGATTAAAATAGAGTGTTTCGCCTTTTGCTTGTGTGTATGTGTATGTGTGTATGTGTACGTGTGTTTCTTTGATATAAACGTTTTTTATTTTTATTTCGAGAGATAATTATGTGGCAAGAATAGTATTTATTATGTATTGTGTTTGAGTTTATTTGTAAACGCTTTTGGTATTTTTTAAATTAACTTTTCAATTATAGTAATTAGTTGATTAACAACGATATGTTTGCTTCTCTTATACATTTTTTTCTTTTTGTTTTTCGTTTTAATTTTTTATTTCATTTCGCTCTGCGCCTTCGATCAATGTTTTTTTTCTTTTCATTTGAATATTTATTAGTTTTAGTCGTTTCTGGCATAGCAGCTTAAATGCCGACAGCTGAGCACAACTGTACTCGTACTAGCAAGCATATTAAGTTCAGTTACTAAATAAAATACTAATTCGAAAAATCAATCAAATGCTTTCTTTACTTTTCTTTTCTTTTCATTTTTTGTTTAGCTCTAATTGCATCTAGTTCGCTGTGTGTGTGTATTTGTATCTGTATGCATGTGTGTATATGTGTGTGGGTTGGCTTCTACTGTGCCGCACTCTAGCCTACATATGTTTAACCGGAGTCTTGGAAACACTTGGAACATTCAAGCACTTGATTTCAGCGAATATATTCGAATGTTTCGAGCGGAATGAATATAATTTGAAAGTCATCAAATGTTTGGAAAAATTGGTGAAAGCTGAGAGCGCTCTAATTCAATTTAATTTACATTCAAGTATTCTATGAATGCTCAAGTCAGCAGCAGCTGGACAAAAAATCGTTCGGGTCCCGTCGACTCTAGTCTGCGTGTGCATATGCAAGTATTACTAACTAGTATAGAGACTAAGTGATTTGTAGAGTAGAGTATATTAGATAGTTAATATTTAACTGCTGTATGGATTGCATGATATGATATGCTACGATATCATAAACACATAAGAGTAGTACATAGTATAAGTATATAGATAGTTAGGAGCCGAAGCTTGAGCTCAGGTAAGTTACGTAAAATTGGTATCATATATACATGAATCTATGCTGTGTGTGTTTACTGTGTCTGTTGTGTGTTTTAGGACGTAAGTTTGAGCGCAGTTGACTTGTTAAGTATTAACTAAGGAGTATAAGATAGACTACAACAAATTGTACATGAATTCAACTGACGATGGCTAAGAATACGTGGAAAGGTTCACTGCACACATACAAAAACCAATTACAATTACGATTATGATTACGATTACAGTTAAGATTACAATTAAAGTTAGAATTACATATTTACAGGTCGGATTGCAACTGTTGAACAGTTTAAAAATAAAATACAAAACGATTCATTTTTTTTCTTTTATTTTTATATATTTTCTTGCATTTGCTTGGGAGGTTCTGCTTCTTCTTTGGTTTTTGTTGTGAGTATTTTTTCTTTCAATTTTGCTTTTTTTTCATTCAATTTTGTATTTATAGTCTTAGATGAGCTAGGTGTTTGTTGTTAATTTACAATGTGATATTGTAGTGACGTTGTTAAATATTATCTTCTCTTTGTCGGGGACATGCGTTTAATGTATTTACAATTTCGATTTGTTTACAATTCTTTAAATTTAATTAAATTAAATGTTTGTGTTTTCCTTTATTTTCTGTTATTTTCTTTTTTTATTTTTATTTAAACATATAATAACATTTTTACTTATTTTTTTGTTTTGGTTTTTGTTTATTTTTTTCTGAACACATTTATTCCAAATTTTCATGTTTTTTTTTTTTTTATCTATTTAGGCTATATTGTTGTTTTTCTATATTTGCTTTAGCTAGTTTCCTTTTTTATGGTCTGTCCCTGCGCTGATTTTTCTTCTACTTGAAAACTCTGCTTTGAAAATGATAATTTTTCCTCCATCTCTTGGAATTCCTGCTCAAATACTCATCCATTTTCTTTACTATATATTCAATTGCCTAATTTACCTCTAAAAAAAAAAACAACCTTATTTTACACACATTTATTTTTTTTGTTTCGTTCTAATTCTAAAATCCTTCACGCTAAATCATAAAACTTAATATAAATAAGCGAATTCTTTTCTTTTTATAAATAATAAAAATTTTTTTCTAGTTTTTTATTTTTATATAATTTTGTTTTTTTTTTTTTAATTTTTTTATTTTTGTTTTTGGATTCTTTGGTGTTTTGCCTTAAAATGTCTGGAGGTTGATTTTCTATTTTATAGATATAGGGTGATTTTTTTCTATTTTACTTTTTCTTTTTTGTATATATAGATACAATAGAATATATATATATATATATATATATATATATAATATAATTTACATTAAATATCTGTTTGCATTTATTGATCATTTCTATTTACTTTTTAGCATTATTTAAATTTGATTGATCCGTTTATGCTTTGCGTACAAAATACCTAATTTGCTGTGTCGAAGGTGTTTCTTTGGGTGTATTTACAGCAGAGTCTTGGGCACGCTACAGTGCAGCCTGGCTTAGTGTTGATATGGATATGGTCAACTAGTTGAGCTCGTGCTGCTTTTTCTTTCATTTTGCAGAGCTACAAATTGAAAAGTGCTGAAGGTTCTATACATCTGGCCTGATATGAAGCTTGAAGTGTTCTGGATGTGTGCTTTGTTGTTGGCTCAATCGAACTTATGGGTGACTTATTCTGGTATTCTGTGCAGCTGTTGCGCTGGAGCGAGCTCACACTGTAGCGTTATTAAATTGTGTCTAGTTATTTATGTTCCTTCGGAATTATATGTATATTAATTTATTGTGATTGGTTTTTGTTTTTCTGGCAGCTTGCTTGCCCAAACCAAATCTTAAGTAGTTGGCAGCTCTGTGAGCTCTGTGAGAAGCGCAGAGAGGGGTTCCTTAAGGCACTTGCACTTGCACTCGAACAGCTCCCCTGCTGCTTGACCATAAACCACTTTTCAGTTCCTTACTTCTCCGGCATTCATAGCTGGCAGTTGACATAAGTTGCCAAACTTCATGTGACTGTGTCTGAGTGTGTGTGTGTGTTGACATTGTTGAGGGTTTGGCATGGTAGAGGGTCTGTATTTCGCAATTTTTGCTACTCGTGTCTGATGTCTGTGTGTGTGAATGTGGACGGTTTTCAAAGTTTTAACGTTAACGCTTGAACGCTTCTACGTCTTCCCTTGTCGCTTCGCTTTACACAAAATAATTCACAATGTGCCTTAGGATACCCTTGCTGTGGGTCCTGACACATTCTTTAAGTACAGAAGCTTTCTCAAATTCATATTTTAAAGCTAACTAAATCTGACCATTTTCCAGGCTGTTCACCTATCTAATGGTTTTCAGTTATCGAAGCACTATTTCAATTGCCAAAATGTTTAGCTCGGAATCTATATATACGTCTCGCAAGATTTTATCAGATCACTTGACAACGGAAGGAAGGCAATGGGAGCAGATTAGATTAGTTAAGTTTCCTTCACAAGGAAGAAAATATTTGTTAATTCTTATTGTTTGTCTTCAGCAAGGGTATTCAATATACGGCATGCCGCAAAATGGCTTTTTTCTTTATAAATATTTTTTTAATCTCTTTTTACATGTACACATTGTATGTATGCCGCACATATTAGGTATATATATATGTATATATATATGTGCCGCCATCTATGCATATATACATCTATATATATGTATATATATATATGTATGTATATATATATATATATATATATATATATATATATATATATATATATATACGTATTGATACACATGTGCTTATAAGTAAGTACAGTCCGCGCAAATGCACAGTGTTTCTTTCAGTCGACTTGTTCATGTATTACAGATTTTTGCTTTACAATATTTTGAATATTCATTGGCTTGGTAGACGGCATCCAAAATTTAATGGGCGTGGTCGTTGGCCGGATCGCGGGAGCTGGTAGCTGGTAGCTGGGAGGGGGAACGAGGCAGGGTCATGTCACAATGTCAACACATGCATACGCTTACACAAATGCCACAAAAAAAAAAAAAAAAATAATAAAAAATAAAATGTTGAAGTTGAAGAGAAGTATTTCATCTATTTAGAGACTCATTCCACTCGGGCTGTGCGGCAAGCAAAGTTTTGGGTAAATGTTTTTGCTGCTTTGGGGAGGGCATTTCGAATTTGTGACTTATAGAGCTCACACTTGCTGCATATCGTATGCCTATAAATATGTGTGTGTGTGGGTGTAAGGATGTATGGGTGTGGGTGTAAGTGTCTCGGTTTTATGTACATTGAGAATTTGTTTCTTCCTCACAAATAGTCATATACTTTATGCTTTATTATAAAATCATAAGAGCCTTTGCTTTCTTTCTTCTACTTTGTTCTTAGTTTTTGTTATATACTTCATGAATTTTTATCTATATATATCTATATATTATTCTGTTTCAATATATTTATTTTACTAATGTTTGTTTAAGTTCGGTTAGGTGTATTTTATTTTTACTGTTCTTTGATTTTAAGTTAATATCAATTGAATTGCAGTCGATTTTTGTTCTTTTGTTTTGCTGTTGTTCTTTTGGTTGTTGTTGTTCTTGTTGTTGTTGTCTTTAGTTAATATCGTGATAAATTGTTTGCGATAATGAATATTTGTACTTTTTATTTCGATTTTATTCGGGGGGAGTTTTAAGCAGAAGGTTTAATCTTTATACATACATATATAGAATAGCAATAACTGTGATATCTCTTCATATATTTCGTCACTTGTCATAATTTGCCTTGGCGGGCGGTCGGGCGGGTGGATTTTTAGTTGAGCTTGGTTTAGTTAGATTTCGATTCACTTTTGTTTTTTTCTTCTTTTTTTACTGGAGAGCTGCAGACTGAGAGAAGAGAGCTGGAAACACATTTAAAAAAATGCCAAGGGTTCGAGCCTGCTGCTTTGTGGGATCGAGATTACTTTCAAATAGAACTCCATAGTGTTATATACTGTGTTTGCTTTAGTTTGTCGAGTATGTTAAAAGCCTATATATATATACATATATATATATATATATATATATATATATATATAGTCTGTGTTTCATGAATTATCGGTTAATAACTATACAATTTTTTCATTTCTTTTTCATTATTATATTTTTTAATATTACGGCAGTTTTCTTTGACTATGCTTTTAATATACGTGACTCTGTATGTGTGTGAGTTAGTAGTGTTGTGTCTGCGTAACTGGGGGCTTTAGTTGATGTACCCTGCATCGGCTTGTTTTATAGCTACTTTCTCGAAATGCTCAAGCCTCACCTCCAAGGAGCTAGACCTAACTAGCTCAAATTTTGAAGAAGTTACGTTATTGTACTCTGGCTGGAACAGCTTTAAGTTGGAACTTTAGCTTTCAATGGATCTATTGTGAACTGCTCATGTGTCTCTGAGTGTGTTTTTGTGTGAGGCCTACTTGTACGCAGTCTCCTAGCTTTTGCCATTATTATGTTTTGCTTTTCATTAGCCGCGGTCGCGGTTCTGTTGATTTCTGTTCTGTGATTCAATTACATTTAATTAGCCCTTGCCTTTCTCTTCATTTTCATTTTCTGTTTCTGCTTCTGATTCTTTTATTTCATTTGTTTTTGTATATATAGTTTATTTGTTATGATTTTTCGATGCTTTTATGTGTTTTAAGTTTAGGTAATTCATTACGCATTAAATTAATAATTTCAAATATAATTATTTATAATATATATATATATATTTCTTTTCCTTTTTTTTCGGATTTTTGTGTTTTTAAATTTTAAGTTTTAGTTTAATTAAAATTAATTTAAATTTAGCAATAGTTTAAATTTGTTTGTTATTTGTTCTACTTAAATTAAACTTAAACAGCTTTTGTAGTCGTTTCTGGCATCCAACGTAACACTTGACAAGGCCAATCTTATACCACTTAACATCAATTTAACTGCCCCACGACCAATCGATATACATATATTCGCAATAGTTATAAAGATACCAGATAGATACCCACAGGTGTGACAAATACATGATACAGAAGGTAATACATAATTAATATTGTGATAATATACACATGTAAATATATGTATATATATACATCACGATGTATGTGTATATATATTTATAGAATGGGACATACGTATGTGGGGCATATCGCGTGGGAGGGAGCAAGAGCGCGCGTGGATAGAAAAAAAAGAGAAAATAGTTTAATTTTTATAAAAAATCAGTGAACTTCAATTGTTTACGAATTTATAGATAGAGAGAGAGAGAGATAGAGAGTTATTTAACATAAATTACAGTTTGACATTCACAAATGGTTCAGTGACATTAGCTGAATGTGACCCAAACTTCGAGTTCAATTAATGTTGAGACTCTAATACAAAATTTTCTATTGGCTTCAAGTAGTGTGGATAAATGCATTTTTTAGCAAGATATTCATGCTTTTACAATATTAAAAACAGTACTGTATAATGTCGGCCGTCGAGCTATGTACACACATGTCGTAGAGTCCGATTTCTCAGAGTGGAGGCTCGTATCGCAAAATGTAAGCAACAACTTGGAGTGCTGAACATCTATTGAAGCTCGGTAGCATCTGGTCAATATTGACTAATGTCCTTCTCAGTCAGTAGCTGTACAACACTACTTTAAGCTGAACCGAATCAAGTGTTGGCCAATCTCACATTCAGCTAAAATCACTGTAGTTTCACGGTAAGAATTTGTTGAAGTTTTGATATTTGTGCATTCGAAATGGGAATCAAGACTTGTGCTCAAGACAGACAGTAGGAGGTTGAAAGTGAGTGAAAGTGAGAGAGAGAGCAAACAACAGAGGGTAAGGATAAGGGATAGAAATAGAGCTCAATGTGATAATTTAGCGCTTAGACAAGCATGTGCAATTCTGTACATATGATTTGAGTGGGGAATCAAAGGGAACTTTAACTTGTTTCTTATTATAGGGAATGGCAGAGAGACATTGGTAGAGAGAGTGAACGGGAGGGAGAGAGGGACAAAGAGACAGATAGATACAGAGAGAGAGAGAGAGTGTAAGTGTGGGTGTGTAAGTGAGTGAGTCAAAGCGAAAACTTACCCAGTAGTCAAACGTCGGTCTCGATGCTAACAGCGAGCGCATTGTTGTGCCTCATTGTGAGGCTGCTCCCAGCGCTGCCAGTAGCTGCGCTGACGCTTATTGTTGACTGCATCTGCTTGAAGCCATTCTGCTGCTGCAGTTGCAGTTGCTGTTGCAGCTGCTGCGCTGGTGGCGGCTGCAGCTGCATCTGTGTGGCTCCCAAAAATGGAGCTGCTCCACTACGTCCAGGATGCGTTTCAGTTAATCCTGGCGTCGATTCAACACCATCATCCAAATCCATCATATCCGATGAGGACTCAGACAACGATGATTTCTTCAAGTGTTGACCTACTTGTAGTTTTATGCATTTGTTTAGTGTTGTTTAACGTTGTTGGGTTGTTTATTTGTTGTTGTTGTTGTTGTTGTTGTCGCAGTGTTCAACAAAATTGAGTGTGCGTGTGTGTGTTGGTTTGTGTGTGTGTGTGTGTATATATATGTGTATTACAGTGATATCGAGCATGGATGGACGATGGATGGGAGAGGTATGGATCGAATTGGATACGTCGGATATGGGGGAGAGGGGAATATACATATAGAATTTTGGATGCGGTTACGTTATCGGATTGTGGGTGATTATTTCATTAAATCATTTTTTATTTTATTTTTTCAGTTCAGGTTCAGGTTCAGGTTATATCGATATCGATATAGTTATCGATTGAATTTGCATTACGATTTGACGGAATAAAGAGAGAAACAAAAAGAAGAGAGAGAGAGAAGAGAGAAAGAGGAGATCACACATACAGTTGTAATGTATTAATTACAAAAATGCTTTTGGTTGTATTTCTTGTTTACACACAAAACACACAGTACGTGTTAGGTACGTATTTGGTAGGTCCATGCACAGCACACGGTGGTGCCAGATGCGTAACATTTGGCAGCACGGTGTGCGCTGATGCGAACGTTTTGCACGTACCGCTGCCAGCGTTGCCCGATTGGCAATTGGCTAGCATGGGCGGCTCGCCAGGTACGGCAAACGCCGACGCATCAAGCATACGTCTGATGCCTACGATTCGTTTCTTTCTTCGTAAATGTTTCTATTTTTATTCAAATTGGATTCTATTCAGTGTTTAGTAGATGTGCAGGCGACTATGCGTGTCTGTGTGTACGAGTACGAGTGAAAGTTGTAAAGTGTCTGTGTGTGTTGGCGTGTGTGTGGTGTGTGTGCCTGTGTGTGTGATTTTACTTGACAATCGTCCGGTCGAATGTGATTGTGATATCGAGTAGTAGAGTGGAAGATATTCGAGGCACAGTGCACATTTCAACTTACCTAATGTACCTGGCAAATATGGACAACTAGTAACATGATTAAAGTTTTGGCTCTGCATCTCCTCCTGATCCGTTTCGCGGTGATAGAAGTAATTGAAATTACTGACGATAACCGGTACGGGCAGTGCGATTGTCAGCACACCAGCGATCGCACATAATGATCCCACAATTTTGCCCCAAACGCCGACAGGTCTGTTTTGGTTTTTTATGTTAACGATTTGATCGTTTATCGTTGATCGATTCAATTCAATTTCATTTCAGTTGGTTGCATATCGTGTGTCAAACGAATTTCAATGCGTATATTTTTTTTTTGTTTTATTTTTTTTTTTAATTCCAATTTCCGTTAAATATTCCATCAATTTTCCGTTTTTTTTTTTGGCGTTTTTTAGGTTAATTTTTAAGTTTTTGTTTTTTGGATTTTTATTGAAGTTTTAGATAGTTGTTTTTTTTTTTATAGCGTTTATAAGTTTGATTTGGTTTATTTTGTAGTTATATTGATTTGAGGTATAGATATATATATGCAGATATATATATATATTTATATATATATATAAATAGATTTGATTTTTTGGATTTTTGTTTGTTTGTTTTGGATGATGCGAGCGATGTTATCGAACGAACGATAAATAAAATGAAAATACAAATATATAAGAAATGTAAAGTAAAGCTATCGATTTTTGTTCAATTTTAGTTTTTAGGTTATGCTTGAGATACATTTTTCTTATATTGTATATAGATATATATATATATATTTTTTTTACTTGTTTTTTTTTTTTTTAGATTGCATTATAGATAATGTACGTATACAAGTACGAGTATATTTGGTTATAGGCAATAGCAGTAGAAACAGTAAAACGAAATAATAGTTTAGCAAAGAGTACTCGAAATTAGGCACAACACTTAGAACGATTAGCGTTACGAGTGGTTTTTGGTGGATTCTATATATAATTTTTTGTTTCTTTTTTTTTGTATTTTGTTTTTTGCATAGGCTTTGGGTTAGGGTTTCCGTCTGTTTTCATAAGTGTGTTAGTATATATATGTTTATATATATATAAATATATATAAATACATAAATTTCTAAGACGGCAAGGTCTGTCTGTGTGTGTGTGTATTTGTGTATATGTGTGTGTGTGAGCGTGTGTATATACATATGCAATATAACACTATAACGGGCGAGTTATACAGGTGCACAACGTGTTAAATAGAGTGCGAGAGCGATAGAAGCAGATAGAAAGAGATAGAAAGACAGCGAGAGTGAAAGCAGAAAGTTTTGTGTGTGTGCATTTGTTTGTGTTACGCAATTTCATGTGACAGAACTACTCAAAGTTAGACGCAACTTGCGGGCGGGGGCGCAAGCCAGAGTGGGTGGAAAGGGGGTGGCATGGGTTGCTTGGACGACAGGAGCATGTGGCAAGTAGCGGTTGCTCTTTGGCATGAGCGGTGGCAGCTTGTTTTGGCATAGTTTGAAGGCGTTGGATTAGGACTTGACGACTTGGGTATTAGGCACGGTTACGGCTGACTAACTTTGTGAGCGCCTCTGTATGTGCGGGTATATGTGGCTGTGTATCTGTGTTATTATGCTCCTTGGCATTGGAATTTGGAGTATATAGATATATATGAGGAGCATGCAGCATGCGTTTCGATAAGAGCAGAGCTACAAAAATTGCGCAACTTGTGTTAACTGTATAGGTTTGTCTATCGATCTGCTGATCGATCAGCTACAGCCACGGAAAGGCAGCTGTTGCCGCAAGCATGGCTTGGCATGCTGCTCTATATACGCAAGTCGATCTAGTAAAAGTACTTTCAACTGCAATGTATATAATTGCATGTGGATGGGGAATTCGGATGATGCTATCGAGTAGAATTATCGATAACTAAGTACTGAATGAGTAATGAGTCTGTGTGTGTGTGCTTGTAAGTAAGAATGGATGGGTCTTTTTTACTGGTTTCTTTGTTTGGGCTTTATGTGAACTAAACAACGAAACAACGTTACATTGATAATGAATAGAAAAACTGGTTAAATAGAGCTTTTCTAAGCACTTTTCGTTCAATTGCTTTCGCCTTAGGCAAAGGCAAGTTTTTTGCAATTGGTGTCGATTGAAAAAATTGCTTTTGCTTAAGGCTGTCGTTGAATTGTACCATAACAGAACAGAATAGAACGGTACGCAACGGAACGGAACGAAATGGAAAGGAACGGAACACGTTGGCAACACAAGATATTAAGTTGACAGTTAGGCACATATTCAGATAAGGTGTGGTTGTATATAGAATATAAGAAAGGGAACTAAACGGAAATGAAACAAAACACAACGCAACGAAATGTAATGGAGGGACGGAATGGAACGAAAAAGCGCAAGGAGTCAAATCAAGTTTAGCAATCGCAAATCAAAACCAAAGTATATAACGCATAAAGCAAACAATCTTCTTGAGTCTCTTCTTCTTTTGGACTATTATTTGAGTATTGTGAAGTTTGGTTAGTTTGTGGTAAGAAATAACTAAAAAGCTTGGCTTGGCGAAACAGTTAATAAGTAAATGACAACACTCGGGCGCAATTAGCACGCACGTTAAACAAACGAAAGAATTGTAAGTGTAAAGGAAATCAAACTCAGAATCGAAAACAAAATCGAAAAGTCGAACATAAACAGAATTGTAATCAGAAAAGTTAGAATTGTAATTGTATAGATTTGCATACGTCATGTCACCATATCCAACGGTGGTCATGGTAACGACGGCCCACCAAAATGCATCGGGTATGGACTTGAAGAAGGAATTTTCGCTTCCAGCTTCCGCAAAATAAACCGCTGATGAGAAGAGTACGACGCCTAAAAAAATTGATGGGAGAAATTGCTTTGCATTGGTTCCGACTCGATAAATTTATAAGCATAAGTATTTTTTTCTATATATTATATATATAAATTGTTTTTTTTTTTTTTAATATATAAATATTTTTTTTTTTTTGTAATATTTTTTTTTAAACTAATAAAATTTGAAATAAAAAAGTATTTTTATTGGCGATTCATTCGGCTTGGCGTCCGGGCAAGTCCTTGTCTGTGATAAAATGTCTTAAGCTGGATACATATGAACTGTCCGGCAGGTATTTCTCTCTATAGGTGTAACTACTCATGTGTGTAAATGTGTGTGTGTGAGCGAGAGAGAGCGTGTGTGTGTGTGTTTGGTCTGTGGAGCGTGCCACACAATGAGTTAACGGAGGAGCTGATGAGTCGCCTTAAATGCGGACAAAACGGAACAGAGCCTGCAACTGAATCCGGAACCGGAACCGGTGTCGGTGCCGGAACGTTATGACATTTATAGTTATGGCTGCAACGCCATTGTGTAGCACGCTTTTCAGTTCGTTAGACGCCTTTAATATGAGAGAAATGTGTGTCAGTGTAATACAGAAAGAGTTTTGGCTCCTATGCAAAAATAAACTGAGCCACCGCAGTCCCAAGCAGAAAAGAAATGGGTGGGCAGAGCTGTTCAAGAGCAATTAATCAAATTCTGGTTTCCGGTGTGCCAAGCCCCTGGGCCTAGAAATATGGTGATATTACAGTTTGAAGAGCTCAACGAGAACAACGACATTGACGACGACGAAGACGACGACAACGAAGACAACGACGACGGCCACGATGATGACGATATGGATTTGAGTTCAAATGTTATTTGTTTTATGTGTGGCATTCGACTGTGGATGGTTAGTTTAATTATTCTGCTTGGGGGACATTTGGGAAAACTCAAGAACGAAACGAGACAAACGAAATGGAAGAGCACGAGAGAGAAAATTGAAGTGCAGAACATGCCAAAAAGTTCACATAACAAAAGAGCAAACAAAACCAGTTCTGAAAGTATATCAAAAACTGAAAAATCTACAGAAAAAAAAAAAAATTAATAAAATAATACAAATAAATATAATATAATAGAAATGAATAGAAAAAAATGGAATATGGAAAAAGTGCGTGGTTAATGAGATCATTTTATAGACCCAATAAACGACGAGGATACACAGAGTATAAGGGAAAGACAGCGAAAGAGAAAGAGAGCGCGCGAGGAGGAACAAGGATTACAACGAGCGATCACAACAACAAAATACGACAAGGAACAGAAATAAGGCTATACAAGGCATAATACAAGGAGACACAGTTATGGATACACAGAGAGTATAGTTATAGATACAGAGCAGTTAAATATATATAGTAAGTAGTAGTAGGTAAGACATATATAACATGGTATTTATATACATATTTGCACAGGAAGAATATGACGGACAGAAAAGATGGCTGGTTATACATTTCATATAGACTTCACATAAGAGAAACAGTCGGAGAAGGGGAGAGATGAACGCAACTTGGATTTGTAAAGAAATTATAAATGAAATAATATATGAAACTATATGAAATAACTCTCTTATGTGATGCTACTTTCTGGGATATGAAGAAGGAAATAACAGAGAGAGAAAGAGAGGGACAGAGAGAGAAAGAGAGAGTGAGAGAGAGAGAGTGAGAGAGAGAGAGAGGGAGAGAGAGGGACAGACAGGGAGAGAGAAAGAAAAGTGTAACTTGAAATAACTGTAGGAAATGTATTGCATCTGTGGTCAATGGCTTTTTAAAGCTAAGCTGTATCTTTGATATAATTGAGAGACATAAACATAAAGAGAAAGATACAGAGAGAGGATGAAGCAAGCAATGGACACGAACGTACTCTCTCAAATACATTTCCATTCGATTATAAGTATATATTCGGACATGATATCATTAAAAAGAGAGTATGAGATATATATGAGATATACAAAAAATACTCTGGGAAATATATATATATATATATATATATATATATTATGAATATATATAATTGGACGAAAACAAATGTGATGCAAATAAAGTAATATAAATAAAGAATCGGATAAGGATAATTAGAGAGTTGAAGTGGAAGAAAATGAGATATAGAGACGCAGAAAGAGGGATAGAGGTAGAAAGAGAGAGAGATTGAAAAAAGGAATATAGAATTAAAGATAGAGATAGACAGACAGAGAGACCGCTAGAGTAGTTGTAGCGTTATTTTACATGGAGAAATTGATAACTTTGTTAGTTAAGTAGACACACAAATAAGGCAGCGCAGTTGTTATTAGAATTGGTATTTTGTTGTTGCTGTTGTTGTTGTTGTTGTTATCAGTTTGGAATGGATGTAGATGTAAGTTGTAAGTTGTACCTCATATCACCATATCCCACCGTAGTCATGGTCACCACGGCCCACCAGAATCCGTCGGGTATGGACTTGAAAAAGGAACTCTCGCTGCCAGCCTCCGCGAAATAGACGGCCGATGAGAATAGTACAACGCCTGGGCGCGATTTCAAACAGAGATCAGCGATAGATTAGTTTCAGTTTCATTAAATACTTAACATATATATATAGATATTTACACATTTATGTCGAATGGAATATAAGAAAAAATAATAATAATAAGGAAAGACAGACAGAAAGAGAGAGAGATAGAAAGATACAGAGAGAGAGAGAGAGAGAGAGAGTACATTTCAGTTAGTTTTCTGCTTGGGTCGGAGCTCGTTTTACCTGCTGGGGAACTATTTAAGAGATCAATACTCAACATATATAAACATGAATGAGAGGAGCCCCAAATGTTTCTCATTGCAGTGTACAATGTGAATAGAGTGCTCGTAGTCGACTATGAGCCACTAGGACTTAATGATGCTATTTAAAAAGAGTTCTAGTATCTTAGGCGTGTGTGTGTTTTAGTATTCCTAAATATCTGGTTATGATTTCTTTTTAATGGCTTATATATAATATATACATTTATATATACATAAATATATATATATATATATATATATATATATATATATATATATATATATATATATATATATATATTTTTGTATTGTATATATATAGGGATAGAGTATTGGATACTTTGATATTATTTTGTGCAGAAACTATAAAAAAGGTGTTACAAAAAGATATTGCAAGTGAAGTAAAGTGTTGGAAAAAAATGTGGATATGGATCACTTTTTTATTAGCCAAGTAAGTATGTCTGTGTATGTCGGTATTTCAAGGTTATACAGATAGATAAGTGTGTGTATATTTGTGTGTGTTTGTGTATGTGAGTGATGTGTTTTACACAAATAGATCGCAAAATATTACAAATTGAAAAAAAGGGAAATGCTCACAACAAAAGTCTTCGGATTAGACCGAAGTTGCGGTGCACAAATATTCAGATCCGACCGAAACTCTTCGATCTAGCTAACACTTGTGCAGTGGTTAGGTTGATCTATATAAAAGGCAAGCGAAAAGTGATCGATTTATCGATAAATCGATTTATTTTGCCTCCTTTTTTATTTTGGTTTTTTTTAATGTTAGGTTAGTAATGCTTCTAGATTGTTGCAACTAACTCTAGTATCTAGTATATTATGATAATAGTTAGTAATATATTAGTATTATTTTGCTGTTGTCGGTATTTTTCATAATTATAGAGATAAACAGAGAAACTAGCTAGATAAGTACTTTGTACAATACGAAATACATACGATATGTGTAAATATAGTAGTTAGTATCATATTTGTATAGGTAGATATACATATGTATATATATATATATATGTATATATATATATATATATATATATATATATGTATATATATATATATATAATATATATTAAATATAAACTACACTACGGCAAGGCAAATTATATACGAAATAAAAGAATAAAATATATATAGAGAATGTTGTTTCTATGCATTTAAATTTGGCCGCATCATCGTTGTAGAAATACATCTCCTTGAGCGCTCTAGAATTTCCAATCTTTTGTGGGTTCTGTAACGTTATTCTAAACTAATTAATTATATATGTATTCGTATGTAGATATAATTAGAGATGCATAGCAGGCGCTAGTACTTAACCAACTATCCTGCCATTTAGTTTTAGCCATAAAAATTCAAATTATAAAATATGTTAAACGAAACGATATTCGAACACAGACAAAACTCAACTCGAACGCAAATTGAGAGGCCTTGCTTGAGATAGTCTTGGTGAGTCTTTTTTTCTTTTTAGTTTAGTAGGCGATATACTATTTATATCATATATACATATTTAATGGTAAGTATTAGTTAGTCAACGGATACAACAACACAAACTAAAGGTCTAAATGAAAGCCAAAGAAACGACATCAAAAACAACGTAGATGAAGTACGTATACAAATACGATAACGAGTACGGTTACGATTACGATTATTACGGTTACGGTTACGGTTACGGTTACGTTTACGTAATACGAAACAACTTGATTATGTTAAAACGTGAACAACAACAAAATATATATATATGTATATAGGTAAAGTATATGTTAAAAAATATTTTTTTATCATTATTTTCAGTAATTCTCTTTTGAATTCATATTTTTGATAAAGTTGCTAGTATTTCTCTAGTATTTTTTTACTTTGTGTCATCTTGGACAATTCACGCAAAGAAGTTTGCCAATTTTAAGGCATATTGTGCGCAGTTTGTGCAGATAACAAAGACAAAAGGTTGAATATAAGAAAATTATCTATTGATGATGGGAATAAATTATATATTGGAAAATATAATACAGATGTTACATAGTTAGTACTACTGCAACAAAATACGTATGAGCCTTAAAATTGCCAACGACTTTGGCGCTGGGGGCGTTCATATAAAAACCATAAAATTCGTGTTTTTACACTGTCAAAGTATATCAGGAGTAATAGACTAAAATTCGAGTACATTGACATTAGATTTGTTTTCTAGCCAAAAGACGATGAAAAAGATGTAATAGTTGACATACATACATATGCATATGTATGTGTGTGCATATTGATTTACTGTTAAGTTTACTGTTACCAATACTGTTATCGACTAGCTATTCCGGGCCCAGAAAAAAAAGTATAAATTAAAATGTATATATTTATATAAAACTAAAAAAAAATAGATATATGGAATTGGGATTTTGTTTTTTCTGTTGTTGTAGTTACTAATACTTAAGCTAATTAGTAGACGACAATATTATATAATATAAATATATAGATATAACCGTAGCGGGTAGTTACACATACATCATATATCTCTCTGTTAACACATATGTATTACGCTCTAGAGGCGCCTAGGAGTATGCTGCATCTGGTATTTAACTATATAAGCTACGCGTAATATGTATCTAAGTAGTTGAGTTGCGTATAGTTTAGTTTAGTTTAGTTAGGTATATAAATAGTATAGACCGTATATTGTATAGGCATGTTTTAATTCTTGTTGGTATATTCAGGTATACGTAAAATATACTCTAAAAGTAATTAGAATTAACTTGAGTTGTAGAGTATATTACTTTAATGTAATGTTTACTTTAGTTTAGCTTGTCTTGAGGGAAAATATGTAAATTGCATCTATATATACTGTGTGATATATTATATATATATATATATATATATATATATATATAGATAGCTCGCTATATGGATCCTAAGCAAAAATTAAAGGGAATTTACTCAAAATTACTGACAGACAGAAAAGACCATTCGACTGAATGCAATCTTGAGCTCTGGGGAGTTTTTTGTTTTTGTTCTTTGATTTGAATAATTGATATGACAAATGAAAATTTTTAAAAAGCATATAAATTGACTTAGTATATACGTTCGATATAAAATCGAATAGTTTGCTTCTCTGGGCTGTTGATGTTTTTTTATTATTTTTTGTGTATTTGTATTTTTGGTATTTTCGTGTTTAAACAAATTGTGAGGAGTTCAAAATGTGCTGGCTGTTTGTTATGTACTTAAATAAAATAATGTATATATTTAAATATTACTGTAGCTGTTTAATTTGTTGGTATTTTGGTATCTTTTAAGCAGGAGTTTTTGTTTGGGAATATTCTCTTAAGTTGTGGACCTAGGTCTGGTCTGAGTATTTTTTTCTTGGGAGTTGGTTTTTTGTTAGAGTACAGGTCACTTGTCGTAAAGGTCGTTGTTTAATACAGAAAAAAATTAAAATAAATTCATAAGACTTGTTTTTTTTTTTCTCTTCTTGCTGTTGTTGTAAGTAAGCAGTTGGTGTAAAATATTTGTATATAGAGTAAGTGTATGTGTGCGTGTGTGTGTGTTTAGTTGCTGCTGCTTGTTGGTTGTTGTTTGTAATTGGTTTGTTGGCTGTTTTGTTGTTAACTTACCTATAAATAAGAAAAATATAAGTAAACCTAATTCCCGCATTGAGGCTTTCAGAGTTCGTCCTAATATTTGTAAACCCTTCGAATGCCTAGATAACTTAAATATTCGAAATACTCGAACTAATCGTATCACTCGTAATATTGCCAAGGACATAGCCTGATTCGATGACTTGTCCTAAAAATTCATAATTATTTATAGATTGTAGATTGAGATGTATGCAACAGGTTTTGTATGTTCATATAAATAAGAATGTATACAAATATATATATATATATATATACATATATGTGCATACATATATACATACATACATATATGTATGCGAGTGTGAGAGAGTGTGAGAGAGTGTGTGCCACGAGTTTTTCATTGCGACTTGTGTCTCGGGTATTTGATTTGATTTGATAGTTTAGAGTTAGTTAGTAATTAATATACAACAATGATTCGTACTGTAATACGATATTGCAAGAGCACTAGGATAGGCATTTAGAGGTAAGTAGTATATATATATATATCAAGTATATTACGTAGGCAGAAGCATTGCTATTAAATCATAAGCTGATTATATATGTATATGTATATGTATTGTATGTCTATGTTAATGTATATGTTCAATGTTTCTCGCAGTTGAGCACATTCATATGGTAAGTATAGAATTATAAAAGAGAAATCATAAAATTCAAAGCAGGCAATTCGTTTGATGCTTATTAACAACCGAAAAAAATATATTAGTTTCAGAATTTTCTCTTTAAGCGATTCTGGTAATATGTTTTTTTTTTTTTTCATCAAATTTAAGATATTTTAGATAAATACAAATGTAATTTAATTCTTTTTTAATTTTTTTCAAATATGTACATTGTACATGTTTTGCTGTGTGTGTATATGGGTGTGTGTGATTTAGTTTTACGGGTTTGGCCAAACAAAAATCTCATACCTGTGGACTGACTGGCGCTTTTGGAAGATTTAACGTATCCTCCTCTTCGGCAACGACAGTCGCTAGTGTTATAAAGTACGGAATGATGGCGATTATGTCGATAACATTCATGACATCCCTGCAGAAATTTAATTTGTTCGGACATGCGAGGAACCTGCGAGGTCGCAACACAAAAAATAAACAAAAACAGAAAAAACGAGAAAATTGTAAAAACGCGATGTGACAGAGACGTCAAAGAAACAAATTCACAGAGATAGACAGAGAGAGAGAGAGAGATAGAGAGAGAAAGAGAGCGAGAGAGAGACAATGAGAGAGAGAGAAAGATAAACATTGTATGATTAAGAGTAATACAGTGTGGAAAAGAAGAAGCAAAAAAGAAAACGTACAAATATATTACATATGTATATCAAGATGTTCTATCCAAAGTATGGAAATTCATTAGGATCTAACTAGAACTATGATAAATAAAATAAAATAATTGTAAATTCCTTAGCCAAACTTAGTGATAATCCTTTGATCGTCATGAAATTCTCTTTTTTTTTTCATTCATAGATTCACATTAAGTTTTCGCTCACTGATGGTGCATACTTTGCATACCGCTCAAAGAATGCTTAAAAATAGGTCGTTCGTATGTTAGTTATCTTACTATTTTAATTTAGATTAACAAATAATAAGAGATGATTCAAGATTTAAGATGCAGATGTCCCCGGTCAGTTGGAGACAACCCCCAACCGATTCTAGGTCTTATAAGCTGAATTATAGACAAGTTAAGGTTCTTTAATATTCATTCATACCTGACAGTTAGTTCAAATGTAAACCAAATAATACATAACGTTTCTATAAGGAAGAAAGGATCTGTGATGTCAGGCACCTCGTCTTCCTCGATTTTTGTGCCATTTGTTGTTGTATTGAACACCTGCAAAGAAAACAAAAGAAATGTTAAGCAATATGAGCTTCGACCGGCGCTCAATGTTGGATTTTGGATTCGCACGCGCGTATCGTACGTACCTTGTAATGCTTAAATTCGGGTAATGTTTCTAGACAAAATATAACAATTGATAGCAATATAACAAATACACTAATTATGGCTACAACTCTGGCGGCTTGCGAGCTCTCTGGGTATTCAAAGAGCAGCCAGACTTTTCTTTGTTTCTCATTATCCGGTAATGGTCTTTCTTCCTCTTTAATAAAGCCTTCATCCTCTCTGCATAAAAATAATAAATAGAATATTAGCTGTTGTTAGCCACATATATATATATATATATGGTGGTTGTGTGAAAGCTTTTCATTTCGACTCGTCTTTGTGTTGGTGTTGGCCCTAAGCAGCGTTTTAGTTTGGCAGCCAATTGGGGAGCTCTACAATTGCAGTGCGCTAAATAATATTAATTAGTTATCGTTTATCGACAAGTCCTAAAATCAATAACATAAGCAGTTCAAGCTTAAGTTGAAATGATAATCATGAATTGAGGTTTAAGTTTGATACGGTGCAAGTTATGTCTACGCTTAACTTCCGGCTTGTGCTCTGGCCCCTTCTTCTTCATCAGCTTTGATCCGTTTCGCGCTTGGAGCTTAAGCGACGCCGGCCAAAGTGCCCCCTTTTGCTGCCGTATGAACAAAATTTTAAGCTGGTGGTCAAGTGATTAACAAGTGATTCGACATCGAACTCGAGTTTTCATACTCTTTCGTTCGTTCCATTGACATTGTGTTGCTGTCGTGTGTGTGTGTACGAGTTACGTGTGTGTATTTGTTAGTCCCTCTGTCTGTGTGCGTCTGTAGTTCATTTGTTTAAGTCAATTCGTATAAAAACCACAAAGAATGTAAAGCGTTCAATATTTGCCCACTGCATTTAATTGAATGAGAAGCCACAGATTTCAATTGGTGACAACAACAGATTTACCAAAACTGTGTGTGCATGTGTGTGTATTAAATGTTTCTCATTCCATTAACTATTCTTAATATGCACATAATATTGCGGATATCAATATGATAGCTAAGTTAAATAGGGCGACGAAAGAGCTTTGTGATTTAAATAGATTTCTTTTCCCTCTTTTAAAGGGGAACAACTGTGGTCTGTTGGCTCTCAGTTACTCGTGCTTCAAGCTTGTAAAAGGCAAAGGGCTTTGTGAACGTATAATTAGAGGCGTGTCACTTACTTCACTTCATATATTAATTTTATTATGATAAATGTTCAGCGTCTGTTTTATATGGTATATTTCAGAAAGAATGACTCGGATTCCATTCCACTTGACATGGTTATATGAAAAGTTATAAAACACCCTATTTCACTTTCAATTTTTCATTTACCTTATTTTATATAAGTATATCAAAATCCACGTGTCATATAAGGTATATAGATGTAATTTTTTATTATCAGGTTATACTATACATTTATATCATTTTCTATATTTCAATTTCATAAGACAAAGCCTTATTTCAGTCGTCATATTTCATTTTCCATTGGCATGTTTCATATAAGAAATCATTTTAATTCATTTGTTATATAAATATGGTGTATATGTGTTATTTATCATATTCCATTGTCAAGTTTCATGAACGGGCCAATTTCATTTTCTAATTCTTGTTCTATTGCGGTTTTTCATAGACGAAAATCACTTCATTTTTTATATTTTACGTGTCATTTAACATTATATAAATACCTAATTTCTTTGTTAAGTCTCACATATTAGATGACATATTTGTATGTACATTTTTATGTGTCATACTCCATATACCATTTAGCATCTTATCAATCTTTTAGCAATACTTTCGCATTACATTAATCAAGAGGCTTTTGAATATTTTCAAATGTCAAGGAGATTCCCGCCCTTCAATTATATATTTAATTACATATTTATTTGGGTGCAAAGGTGTAGAGTGGAGGGAATATTTGAGTTCTACTTAATTATTTAGTTTATTCATGTATCCAAAACTATTTCAGTTTCTACTTTATGCAATATAATGTGCAAAGTGTTCGATTTTTAGTTCGTCTGTTTGTGTGTGTGTGTGTTGGTTTTTTTATGTAGTTTCTGGTCGAGGATGTCAGGTATCTACGTGCCGTGTTGCATGCCTTGTGGGGAAGGAACTTGGTTCAACAATCAGCTGCCGCCAATAAGCAAACCCAATTCACTATTTGCTGCAGTTGAGTTTAAAGTAAAGATTCTTTTGTTTTTGTTTCGATTTTCTTTTTTCTTTTTCTCGTTGATGTGTTTAAAAAAGTAAGAATGCTTCGAATGAGACGCCCGACTAAAAATACCTAGTTGCCATCAATTGTGCTTTGAGACTGTTTATTAAAAAATCATAAAAAATATCTATATACATGAATACAAAGTTATTAATATTATTATTATTAATTGCTCAAAAATATATATTGATGAATGTTTTTACATAAGTTGAAATTCAACTAAATCAAGTTTGAATAGTTTTTAAAAGTGGTTTTTGGATTAAAGCTGAAGAAAATCCAATAAAATACTCGAAACATTAACAAACTTATATAGCCAATTTTTGGTTGACTCGATTAAATTTGATTGATTTGAATAAATTTGAGGATAGCAACGGTAGCTAATTAGGGGTCTTATTTTGGGTATTTTTCAGTGTAGCACTCTCGAGTGAAGCATGCTGACTTGTTTCATTGTATTGGAATTTTTGTATGTTTTGTTTTTTATTTTTGTTGCTGATTTGTAGGGCAACAGGCTTACCTGAATTTATTAATTGCTTGATCACCTAATTCATAAAATTTTATTTCTTCACTAAATACGTCTAAAGGGACATTGACCGGTCTCCGTAGTCGGCCACCTGTGAAGTAAACGCAAGCGTATTCGTAATCGTGTTGCATGTGGATGTGTGTGTGTGCGCGTGTGTTTTATGGGCGTGGCATGTTGTATATAGAGAGTTGTATTATTTTGTTTGTATTGGTTTGTGGTATGTGGGAGAAGAGAAGAGCAAAGTGAGAAGACATTAGACAACGGTTCGAGAGAGGTGAAGGACACTTCAGTTGGCATTCGCATTCGTATGGCCGGCCACTTACCACTCTGATAATAGTATAAAATCGCATCGAAGCTCGGACGACTACGGTCAAAAAAATATTCATTTCTAAGCGGGTCAAAGTACCGTAATCTTCGAGCTGGATCCCCAAGTAGTGTGTCCGGGAATTGATTTAGCGTTCGCAGTTGTGTTTCAAACCTTAACCCGCTTACCTGCAATGCAAGAAATCATGATTGTCACTTAGAATCTCAAGTATATATGATTGTATTGGATACTTACATTTATAACGACTCTCTCGCAGAAATCATGATCGTGAGGAATGGGTTCAAAGTGTTGTGGTCCGCCTCCAAAGCCATGACCAGCCCCCCCTTCTTCGTCTTGACTGCTCAATTTGGGCAAAGACCTGTTGATGAGACAAACGGTAAACAAGTAAATCAGAAACGTTGAACAAATAGGTTCAGTTAAATTAATATAAAAATTAATATATAATATTCGCTTAAGATCTCAATAAACATTGGGCAATGAAGTGTTCAGTGCTCAGTTCAGGTAATACTCTTCAAGCATCATGCTAAGAAAGAAGAGGTTGATACACGGTACAATATTAGAAAATTTATAGTAAGCGGAAGAGAGACATGGTGAGGGGGAAGAAAAGAATGAGGAGCACAGATGACTTCATTAATGGAGTGGTAGAGATAAAAGACAGAGTTAAAGGGAGAGTGAAAGTTGGGAAGAGACTGGCGGAAATATATAGAAAGGGAGTGAGAGGCGCAGTAAAAATTAAGATAAAGACAGGAAGAAGAAAGGGAGAGAGATAGAGAAAGAGGTTAATAGAGATAGAGAGAGAGAGAGAGAAGGAGAGAAAGAGAGAAAGAGAGAGAGCAAGAGAGAGATAGAGATAGCGAAATGGAGGCTAATAGAGACAGAGCGAAAGCATATTGCGTCTTTGAAGGGAGAAAAATATATATAACTGTTTTCGTCACACTTTCTTTCTTTATATTACTTATTACTTTTACGATATTATTTGATTATTTAAAGATGCGTATTGAAAAAGAACATTTATAATAAGATTAGACATTTTGATAAACAGAGAGAGAGAGTGAGAATCAGAGAGAGAGAGAGAGAGGGATAGAAATAAAAATAGTGATAAAGATATAGATAGAAATACAGTTAAACATAGAGATAGCAGTATAAATAGTGATAGAGACAGAGATAAAGATACGGATAGAGATAGAGATAATGATATAGATACAGATAGAGATAGAAATAAAGAGAGATAGAAATAGAGATATGTATAGATATAGTGATAGAGATAGAGATAAAGAAACAGATAGAGAAGTGATAAGAGATAGAGATAGAGATAGAGATAAAGAACAGAGGCAGATATAGTGTTAGGGATTGAGATAGATATCTCTAGCATATAGCATACTAGTATATATTCATTTAGTATACGGTACAAAGAATACGCAAGCTAATGGCGGAGAACACCAAATGAAAGGAGACTTGACGAGGACGGTTGGCGTCAAAGCTAGTTAAATAAGCTGTGATTTGTGTGGAATATAATTCTGTTGCCTACGCAATGGGTCTGAGCTCGTTTCTCCAGCTGTCACTGTCATCGCTTTGCCCCAATTAAAGATACTTTTAGCGCCATCTGCTGCTAAACCAAGGCAAAATTCTAAAGTAACGCGCAGGGAAAACCTGTCGGATTTATTTGACTACTGAAAGGCAGATGGATGTAAGTCGGGCGCGCACACTTAGCCAGTTAAGATTCGAGCTGGACTCTCACACCGACAGCTCGCAGCTGCGGCTTAAAAAGTATTTACAACTACTTAAGTCGCAGGAAATTCACAGATATTTGTCACAAAATGAGCCAATTGGATTATGTACTTAAATTCGGTTGAGAGCCCACAGCAAAATCGAAATGTGAAAGAGAATCTAAGGCTGAAGCTAACTGCTGCTGATGCTGATGCTCGTCTCTGTTTGTCACACATTTTTGCATAGATATTTCGCATTCGCATAGTTATTCGGTGGCTCTGCCCCTCCTGCTTGTCAACTCAATCTATGAAAATGAACTGTCATAAATTGGAATTTGTTTTGAGTGGATTCCGTATGCAGAATGAAATATGCACGAGATGCATTATGCAGCAATCAAATCAAATGCTGAGCTATAATTGATATTTGATGTCTGATATTTGATATGCTGTGTGGTATTTACTATTTAGTTGTTATTCATTTGGCTTTGCCTTCGGCTTTTGGGGCATGCCGTGTGGCAAGCCGCACCGGCACCCTCGCCCGCTCCCACACCACAAGTGCCAGTGGCATACCAGGTTCCATTGGAAACCATTTAATGCGCATTCAACTGGCGGCAAATAGCAATACTTTTTGGCCCAATGCCCTGCCACACGCCACATGCCACACACACAGACAGACACACACCTACAACTCTACCTCCTGCACTTGTGTTGTGGTTGTTGTTTTTGTTAGGCTTGAGCTCGCGGCAGCACAGGAAGGCAATAAATGTTTACACATGTAATTGAAATTGTATTACAATCCACATAGATATGCCCGCTCACTACATACACTTAAAAATATATATATATATATATATATATATATATATAGACGCTCTTGCAGCTGAGGTAAGAGGCGTTGCATATGTAGAGGCGCCACGGCTGGCAAAGTGCCCAAAATGGCAGCCAAAAGAATTTTATTCAGCCTTTCGCCCTTATCGCTGATGTTGCCAACAACGAGCGGCTGCTTTCCCTGTCTGCCCGGCAACCTCTTGATACCCTGCACACATGAGCAAGCTTATCAAATTGCCAAATTGAAATTACAAGTTTATGGCCTTATTATACAGAGATAGTTCAAAATTTATTAAACTTACTTAAGTGGACTGAGGAGCTCTGAAAGCTATAAAGCTCACAAACGAAAGCGAATGCGGAACTTTAATATTTTTACAGATAAATCATAGCTGTTTTCATATACATTTATTCAGATTATTAGAGAAAGGTCTGGGCTAAAAGCTGCAACACACTTAAGCTGTTCATTGCAACTCCATTTTTATGATCATCTGAAGGACAAAGGCGAGTTAAAAGGAATACATTCTCAATTTTGGATCATTTTGACATTGAGATCAATAAGACTCAGATTCTAAAAACCTCTCGAACTGACTGCACTTCAAGCGACGAGCCCTCTCTGCACACAACACACTAACTGCGAGGCAAGCATACGTACAGGATATGTGGCAGTCGAGCAGATAACACTGCACACACGGCTCAATTTTTGGCTGCATGCCTACTTTTAGCGCCTGGAGCATTTAATTAAGCGTGTAAGTGCGCGGTTGGCGGTCCAAAAAGGGATGAAAAAAAAATGATCCGAAAATCGCCAAGCAAACCAGCAATCTAGTAAAGCACCTGCCATGCCACGCCTCTCGCCCAGCGCGCACGGAACTTTTGGATGGCTTAATATTTTGGCCACATAATTGCATATTTGATGACTCGAATAGATACACAGCGCCCGCCACTTGTGGGCGTGGGAGTGGGCGTAAGCGTGGGTGTGAGGCAACGAAATGCAATTCTGCATAATTGAGATGCCAACTGAGATGAATTGTTGGCCAAGCGGCAATAGTAACGGCGACGGCAACAACTGGGCCGAGTGACTAGTCGACTGGGCGCGTTGCTAACAAGCTCAGCTTTGGGGCTATGTTGCATGCGTGCCACGTTGCGTGTTGCATGTTGCCTTGCGCATGACGTCAGCGACACACGTCAAGTGACACACATATCCATGTGCGTGTGTGTTTGTATGTGTGTGGATGCCGCCTTTTATTTAGCCATAAGCACAATCTGTGCTTACGGATAATTAAGCACAGGCGGCAGCGGTCAGGCTGGCACCCACACACACACACACATGCACACACAGCTAAAATGTCAACAAACAATTGAAGTTTTATGCAAAACGCCAACACAACACTGTGTGTGTGTGTGTGTGTGTGTGTGTGTGTGTGTGTGTATGTGTGTGTGTATGCTCAGGTTGAATATTCATTCACACACACACGGAATACTTGATAGGCGGCCTGCTTTCTCGCTGTGTGTGTGTGTGTGTGTGTTTGTGTTTATCTATGTAAATGCTTAGCTGTTGCGCTCTCTCGCTCTAACGTAAACGGAGGCTACCGTACTGCATATATTTGTGTAGCTGTGCATGTGTGTGTATATGGGTCAGCGGCACGACTGTGACGTCATTGTGCAAGCATCGCGCAACGCCGTGTCTCGACCTATTTTCAAGCCGGGCTAACATTTTCATTTGCCTTTACACGCTGCTTCGCATTCGCATTCGCATTCGCACTGACACTCGCAGTGGCATTCGAATTTGGATTCGTAGCTGCACTTCCGGATGTGTGGCAGGCGGTTGCATAAGCAGCTACTGCCACTGCCGCATGCAGCTGAAGTTCAATGCGATAGCAGAGCCCAGTCGAAAGCAGGTCGACTCTAGTGCGAAATCACAGCTCATAAATCTTATGGGCAGCATCTTGCCAGGCAGCCTAACGCCCTAGTCAGCCACCCGGTCTCCCCAGCCCCCAGCCCGCTGCCCCCTGCCCCCTGCTCACTGCCTTTTTAAGCCTCTCACTTTGCCTGTCTGCCCCTGTGTGTGTGCTCTTGTCTGAATGCATGCCGGTCAAGGCAACACGAGTAATCTGCTCTCGCACTCGGCTGTCTGTCCAAGTTCCCACTCTCCCAGCTGGCCTCCTTCCTCTCCAGCTAAGCCTCTCGCCTGCTCGTTCGACACGTTTATATATTGCAGTAGACTCTATTTTTAGTTCATGTCTTCGTATAGGGTATATGCAATGTGCACATTTCTCATGCTGCGGCACGTTTATCACAGAAAAAAAAAAAATATATATATATATATATATTCTTTTGCTTCTGCTGCTGTGGGGCCAATTAATGACGAAAAATTAAATGCAAATGCAGGGACAGCAGCAGAGGCAGCAGCAACTGCTGCGACACTCGCGGGCCAAATACGTGACATCAATTTGGCCAACTTGTCCCCAAGAGCCTTGAACTGGCGCATCTACTTAATCAACTGCAAATGTCTCTGTGTCTGTGTCTGTCTGTCTCTCTCTGTGTGTGTGTGTGTGTGTGTGTGTGTGTGTGCGAGTGCAGTTAATCAAAATTGCTGACAATAAAAACTGCTGCAGAAGGCAATCAGTGCAGAAGAAGAGGAAGAAGATGAAGTAGAAAAACTAGCTGAAGCAGCAGCTCTTCAGCTAAAAGTCTATTGCATGCCCCACGGCGCACACAATCTAATATATCGAGATATATATCCAATGCTATAGCTACGGCAAATTGATATATGAACTTATATAATTTAACGGTTCAATTCTAATTTCACATTTATCAACACGAAAGACAACTCATGAACGTCGAATGAATTTCGACTACGTTATGAAACTTATTTGATTGCTCGACAAGTGCATGGCGCTTAAGGCCTGTAATATGTACTGTAGATAATATCTATGCATCTATCCATATGCGTGTGATGCATAAATATATTATTTTTGATGGAGCGTTGCTCGTTGCTGCTCTCAACGCCATCGCTCTTTCAACTGTCAGAATAGCTGCTATAACTTTTACGCGCGATAATAAAATTTTACAATTTTCTTATAGAGTTCGTATCCCCTTTGAAAGTAGCGTAAGCGAAGTGCTTTTTGTTCATATCAATCAACATTTTTTATTTAAGCAAAGACAGGCAAAAATGTGATAAAAATCGTTTATTGTCTCAATTTGGGTCTTTAAGGCTTGACTTGAAGAGACACATTGAATTGACCGAAGAGTTAAACTGAAGTTAATGCAGTTGACGATGAGCTCATTGGGATTTCTATATAATCGATTAAATCATCGATTATATTGACAGAAGAGAAAGAAAACAGGAAATAACCAAATTTATTTCTAAGAATTTTCATATTTGATAACTTGCTAAAAGCCTAAATTATACCCTGATCCCATTGACAACGGAAAAGGGTATACTGGTTTTGTTAAAATTATGTAATAGCCAGAAGGAGGCGTGCCACACCGCATAAAGTATATACATTCTTGATCAGGACGACGAGACGAATTTATTGAGCCCTGTCCATCTGTCTGTCCGCTCATCCGTCCGTCCATCCGCCCGTCTGCGCATATCGAGTTTGTTTCAGAAAATTGATAGCTATTCCTGAATAATTGTTATCGACTTAAAACCATAAGAATAATCAGTTAAGACTTTTTATCTTCTCCATCTTATTTAGCTAGAGCCTCCGAATTTCGCATGTAGCTATATGAATACTATTACCAATTTCGGGTTTTGTTACATTTAGATACCGGCTCCAATTTTCCCCCAAATTTAAAAAAAAAAAAGAGGCAAGTATTGAATGTATAAAAATGGTTTTGGATTTAAAACTAAAAAAAAAAAAATAAATAAAATAGTGAAAGCTTCATCAAAATCCGTTGAAAAACAAAATGTTTGGACACTTATCAACAACGCATGTTCATTATATATACATGGTTCTACACAAGAGTATATTGGAAAACTATGATCGGTTGGTATCTCGTAGTCGGGCACCGCGACTAGAGTTTTCTTATTTGTTTTGCAGATCAGTTTAGCTAGAGCGCCGCAGCTCCAACATAAATATATATATTTGTAGAGACTTTCGATCTCACCGTAACTAAAATCAAGAAAACTTTTTCAAGTAAGCAATTAAAGTTATTTCACTCTGTTATTTCTTTCAATCACAGCTAAGACGTGCCTATATGAGGTGAAAACGTTAATGAAAATGAGTGAGGCGCTCGGTGCCTGGCATCCAAAGACACTTATCAAACGGGGGCCAAATTGGAGACTGAGCTCTAGAGGCGACCGCGAGAGAATATATTCTTATATTATATTATATTCCTTGACTTAAAATATATCAAATATCCCTTTAAAACTATAGCTTCTTTTATCCATGCACCATCGAACTACTCTTAGCAATGAATTCTGTGTCAGTTATCGTCCCTTTTCTTTAGATAGTACATTAATTATTTACTGACATAGGAGACGACGAAGAGTCATATCTGCGATATATATATATATATATATATATATATATATATATGTACATCTATCTATATAAATATATTTTAGTCGCAATGAAATAAAAAACCGTTCTTCCCTCTTTATATGAAATAGTATCTCTGGATGCACATATATTTGTGTGCGGAGGTTGCTTCAAATTGATTTCAGTTCGAATTTGCATTCGAGTTCGTGGCATTTGCGGCGGCAACCAGCTACAAAGATAGATGATAGATAGATAGGGGGCGACAGTGAGAGAGAGCGAGAGAGAGAGAGAGAGAGAGAGAGAGTGAGACAGAGATAAGGGCAGACACTGGCGTCGCGTGGCAAGTGCTGAAGACAGCGTTGCAATCAATCGCCAAAGCCAGGCGAAATCACGGCCAAAGAAGGCGGCGAATTATGCAAATCCGACTTAAAGCTTGAAACGTGTCTGCCACATGGGGCCAACTGCGCACACGTTGTTGTTGCTATTGTTGTTATTGTTGTGGTTGTTGCAGTTGGCTGACCTTGGCTAGCGCAACTTTGCGTGCGCAATTTGTGTTCCTGTTATTTTTGGCAGCAAGTCTCAAATTGTGCGGTCGAAAACATGCAAGCGACGCTTGTTGCTATTATGCCTCGGTTGTGCAGGTGGTGCGCCCCCCAGTGGGCAGCGCACCAAGTGCGGGCGGCTGGCATTTTAAATGTGTTCCGCTGTGCCGCCTTGTTGAAACTTTAGCTCAGCTCGTTTATTATCCAAACAGCAAAGCTGATGAACCAGCTGACCCAAGTTGAGCCAAAGGAAAAAGTATGCAGCTCTGAATACCCTGTAATTGCAACAAATTTTGCATATTGCAGCAAAATCAATATTAAAGTGACCTCGTCTCTCCCATACTCTGCTTCTTGCATGCATCATCGAGCCACCCCAATTCTCACTAGCAGCAGAGCACGTCGACTGTTAACGGAGCTGTGCACAGCGAACAACTTGGCCAAATATATTTGAAGCGAAGCGTGTCCAAGTGAGCTGCAGCCGCTAGTAGCAGTTGTCCTTTTCCTTATACACTGCTCCTTTTGCCAAGCAATTTTCTTATAGATTTTCTTTCGTCTCTAGTCAACTTCAGGCAAACACAGTCAAGTGATGTAACTGCTGGCAGTTGCTTGAGTGAAGTGCCGCTGCCATCGAAATGTCTAATTGGATTGCTTCAAAGTGCTGGCCGACAGAGATTCGCGTTAAAGCGAGCTTAATTGCTGCTTTTTATTGTTATCGATGAGTCAATCGATTATGGCTGTTGCACAAATACAAACTGTTTTAAGTCTTTGTCCACAGTTAATGGAAATATAATAAAAATTGATTTAACGCAAAAACAATCGAGTGGATGCAGCTTGACGTAATCGATATATATATATACATATCGATTATACAAAGTTTAATCCATTTAATGTTGCGTAAAAGGTTATTAAAGATAACATATTCATCTTTACTGCTTATCAGTGAAAATATATCGATTATCTTTACCTGAAACATCAATATTAAAATGTATTGACAATAGTTATCGATAGGTTTAAAATAACAATTTATGTATCAATTAGATTCGATAAACTTTCTTATCCACATATAAGGACTTATCGATTTTTTTATGGAAATTAAATCAATACATTAACCGAATCTGATATATTATCGATTATTATATAATAATCGATTAATTTTCATATCAAGTATATTAATGCCGCACAAGCTCGACAGCTGCTCCACTTTAGTTGAGTTTACAATGTGCAGCAGTAGAGGAAGGCAGTATTTTTCAACACTGGCCGGAGGTCTATTGTATGCTTGCCAACAGCATTAATCAGGCTGATTTGCAGTGTCAGCTAGTGGCAACAATGTGGAATGTGGCGTGTGGCATGTGGAATGGAGCTAGTTAATAGACTTGATAAACACAATGAATGGAATTGGCTTTATGGCTTTCTGGCATTCTGGCTTTCTGTGTAACAGTCTAAGCAATGCCAATTGTTCCGCTCGGACATTGGTGAACTAGCTGAATGCGCGACGAAGTGCCAAGTTTTCATTATGTCTTTGACATGCGGTGTTAATTTTTATGCCCAGACGAAGATGAGCAGCGGTTGATGTAGATAAATGCTTGATAAAGACGTGGCCATAATAAAAGTAACAAGCAGAATGTAAACAACAAAAGACGACAAAGTTAAGCGAGTGAAAGCGAAACAACACACAAAGCACGCCAGACCAGACAGACCTAAAAGCGAGCCATATATCTATCTTCTAAGTGTGTGTGTGTGTGTGTGTGTGTGTGTCTATCGTGTGGCATTGTTATGGCCTTTGTTGCCCATGTTGCTGACGTTGACGTCGCTTGTCGCTTGTCGCCTGTCGCCTGTCGCTGCCAGCAAGGATCAAAAGTCAAGAACAATGACAGCAGCTGCGAAACAAAACAAAGCGGCAACAGCAACAGCAACAAAAGGTTGAAAAGTCAAGTTGCAAGTTGAAATATGCGGCAATTGTTCGACTTGGCTGGCACATCAGACCAGAGGCGAGGCGAGGCGAGGCAAGCCATGGCAAGGCACGGCAATGGGATTAAGTGAAAGTCTAAGCATTTTAGCAGTTTGGCCCCAATCGGCTTTGCTGCGAGCTACTCGTGCTCTCAATAGTTTATTTGCACTCCGAGCTAAGTGCCACACAAGAAAGGGAACGAGAGCCGAGGCACACATCTCATTATCAATGTCAAACGGATGTCAATACTCATTGACTTGATTATGGGGCATATTATCAAAGGATATTGTTATGTCTCAATGAGGAGCAGCCAAGACCCTCCCACAATCCACTCGACCCAGTCCTAAGTGATGGTGATGAGCATTGCTGTTGTTGGCTGTTAACAGCAACTGCTGCTATTGCTGTTGCTGATGCTGATGCCGATGCTGCCTCTGTTGCCAATGTCACGTTGACGCCACATTGCGCACACGCCACATGGGCCACCATCAAATTGGCCATATATAAACACACAATTTACATCTGCAGTGCGTGCATGTGCGCATGTGTATGTGCGTGTGTGCGTATTACTGCATACATGCCATTGTGCAGATTACTTTGCATGAGCAACTAGCCCTTTTTATGCGCTGAACACCCATTAAAAATGTCAATACTAGGCATAATAGCTGTGTGCATGTATGCCACAGACTGCAGCAGGCGACTCCCGTACGTACATGAATACAATAGCTGAGTCGATCTAGCCCCATGCGTCTGTCAGTCTACCCGTATCTATAAGCATCGCGTATAACATCAACTGCATTTCAGATTATACAAAAATATTAGCTAATCGATAAAATCGATAAAGATCGATTTAAGCATAATATAATATAGCAATTTCAGTTGTCTCTCTCGCAGATAAATTGCAGTTCAGCGCTGCTTGCAGGATATCTTCCAGTTGAGCATTCTCGATCAAAGTTCTCTTACGTGTTTAAAAATAAATTGCAGAAGGCACAAAATGCCAGCACCATTCACCAGCGCCTGTCGCTATGCAATGCAATTTGTGCACACAGCTTCGCCCGCTCTGCCCGCTCACAGGCAAAGGCCAAGCAAAATAGGGTGTATAACGGCATAGAATATAGTATATATATAGTGTATATAGGTATATAGAAATATATAACGGATATACAAAAATGTTCCAGAATCTGCTATACCTAGCGTTGCCTGTCAGTTGATGTATATTTGGGTCAATATGGAAATATAAAATTTATGAACTTGGGAGATTTTTATATGCTAAAATTCTGTTAACGCATCGCCGCAATGTTATTCAAAGCTTAACATGTGTGAAGCCCATTTCATTTCACTTCCGTTGGGCTAGTTAATTTCATTACATTTCATTTTAGGCATGCCATTTTATTAAAGTTATCATTTCATTTCATTGCATAACACTTTAAATTCCATTTCGTTTCACTTAATTTCATTCATTCCAGTTCATTTACTTAGCAAAGTTGACTTTCAATATGGCAAAGCACATTGACTTTGGGGGGTCATGCAGTAATGCCTAACAGTGTTTCGCTATTTCCCATTGTTCCCCAATTGTAATTAAATTTAACAGTTATTGCCTTAGCTGCATACGTGACGCTACATTTAACTTGTTCCAGTTCATTTCGTTTCACATAAAACTGGGTTCTTCATTCAATGATTTTTGAATGAAACCAAATGAAAATAAAATTATTTCCTACGTTTTTCATGCTTGTATTTTTTTAGTATTTTCTATGAACTGGCGGAGAAATTAAGGTGTTTAAAGTATTTAATTGATCGAATTTTGGAGTTTACCTATCACGCAGAAGAGGGGGCGAGGCGTTGGATAGATTTTCACCGCTCAAGGGTTGCTCCTGGCGCGGTCGCAAAACCGGTGTTAGGCCCCATCTCTCGATGAAATCGATGCGGGAAATGGTTGAGGACGAGCAAGTTTTTTGAATTTGTAAGTGCGCCAACGTTTATCACGCGCTGGCTGCTGCTGCTTATCGTCCAACTAGTTCAGCTGGCTGCCAGTTTTCAGCGTTCCGAATGGCCCCCGTCTGACACGCTGACTACTCCGCCTCCGGCTCCTGCTACTGCCTGCCACACCGTGTGGCATACACACGTTGCTGCTATTTGTAGCTGCGTCTTAGTTTCGGCTGGCCAACAAAGCGTTGCATACTTTTGGGCGTTGCCATTGATCCGCTCGCATTTGTTGTCCTCGTTGCTATTCCTAGTACTTCTGTTGTTGCCGTTGCTGTGGTTGTTTTTCTTGTTGTTGTTGTTGTTGCTGTTAACATTTAGTTGATATTTGTTGCATGACTGCAAGCAAGTTGTTGAAGGCGTTTTTCATTTGACATTTATATTGATTTATATACATATATATATTTTGTTTCTCTTTATAAAGCTGCTGTTTGTTGTTGTTGTTGTTGTTGGTGTAGAAGACTTGTTTGATTTGTTGTTGTTGTTGTTGTTTGTTGTTGCTGCTGTTAGAGCTGTTTTTGATTGCAACACACTTTGTGGGGCAGACGCATAGCTATTGTTGTTGCACTTTTGTCACATGTTGTTAGTGGCGCAGCAAGACGATTGTTGTTGTTACTGTTGTTGTTGTTGCTGCTGTTGCTGTTGCTGTTGCTGCTGCTGTTGCTGCTATCTGCTTACACTTTGCTGCATTTTATTTCATAATTTTTTTTGTTATGGGCCCAAAGCTGTTTTAATTGATTTTGTAATTAGTCGATTTTGGACTATTGTAAATAAATCTGACAACACACACACACGCACACACACATAGTCACACACACATAGACGCACGCGCGCGCTCAAACACATATGGCAACTAGGCTGGGTCGTGTCCTGTCGTGCTGTCGCTTCGTGTCGTGGCAACCGGAAACAGCAAGTGAAAATGTTAATTTCCGCTTTTAGGCGTAGCTCACACACACACACACACCTATACACTCATTTATATACATAAATGTATATATATATATATATATATATACATTTTGTTTTGAAGTTATTTCATTTTTTATAAAAATAGGCGCAACGATGTTTTCGCTGTCGTTTTTGTTGTTTTGCTGTGCGAATTCGAGCAAGACACTCGGTGTGGGTGCGAGCGAGAGAGCCTGCACACATACATATGTCCTCTGCCTATTGATTTTCAGCAGCGACGCGGTGTGTTTGTCCTTTTGCTACACTCGCACACTCTCACACTCACACTCACAGTCACACACACACAGACTTACACACCTACATTACTTCTCTCTTTCGCTTACTAGCTTTCGCCTTACTCCTCTCATTTGCCGTTTAATTATTGCAATTGATTTGAAGTTGCTTTGCTGTCAGTTGGGGGACTGAGTTAGGCCCTTTGGGTGGTTGTAGTTGTAGGTGTGCTCGGGGTGCTCTTTTTGGCGCGCTTTGCCCATATTGTTGTTGTCATTGCTGTTGTTGTTGACTCTGCTCCATTTCATGCACTGAACTGGACAACCTTGAACCTTTTGGGGCCACAGCACAGAGCAAAGAATGCCAGAGAAAGGGAGGGTCAGAAAGAGAAAGCACAAGAGGGTGAAGGCGAGAGAGAGAGAGATAACTGTCGCACAGGTACGACACGCACACACGCACACACACTCAGACACAGACACTGACAGCTATAAATATCCGCAAAAGCATGTTATTTCCATATAGATTTTGCCTGTTTATTTTTAATTGGACGTTCCTTTGCTACAGTTATTTATATAATTATAAATTATAAATAATTTTTTTAATAATTTATTGTTTACTTTTCTATGTAGTTACGGTCCAGGTGAGCTACACTTTTATATATATTTGTAGTTTGTCTGGGCTCAGTTTGAGCTAAATGAAATGTAGCTGACATTGGACACCCACACACACAAGCCCACCCACACACACACACACCTTTTTCGTCTAGGTATAACAACAGTAATTCAATCAAATTATGTAGAAGAAACACAAAAAAAAAGAAACAAACTGAATAAACGCTGACTACTTCGAGTGAAACGTGGGCTAAACGGGGCAAGCGCAACAAAATGGAATTGAAACATACGCACCGTACAACAAACAGCAGAGAATACAAAATTAACAACAACAGCAGCAGCAGCAGTAATAAAGAAAAATGCCCAAAGCGGACCACAGCGAAAAACAGTCGTACGAGAGGAAGAAGCAGAAACGGTAGAAGTAGCAACGCGTTTTTTCCTCCAACAAAATAAAAAAGGAAAAAAAAAACAAAAAGTAAAAAGAAAATAACCGACAGAAAACAAAACGACGAGGCCGCACGACGACAAAGCGTGGCACGAGCAGCAGCAGCAGCGAAAGAAGAAGAACGCCGCAGCAGCAAACGGTAAAACGCTGTAGCGAAAACGCAGGCAATGGCAACAAGCGACAACAAACGTGTAGCGCAAAGCACACAGCGAAAATGTGTGCGAGAAATTGAAGCGTGTAAGCGCTTAACTGTTGTTGTAAAAAGTCCACATATACATGTGTGTGTATGCGTGTGTGTGTGTGCATATATATCGAGCCTATGCATGCCTGCGCCAGTTTCAGCAGCGCTGTTAGCGTTGACGATACGAACTAAGCACAAACAAGTACCTCGCTCTCACTCTCTATCGCTCTCTCTCTCTCTCTCTCTCTATCTCTCTCTTTCTCTCTCACTCTTACACTCGGCAGTCGACAAAGCTGCAAAGAGCGCTTTGGGAGAGTAAGAGAGCGCGCGCGTGAGAGCGTAAGGCCAAAACAGCAGCCACAACAAAGCGACGGCAAAATGGCTGCTGAGTGGGCGACGGCTGACGGCCGACGGCGGCGGGCGACTGGGCGACTGGGCGACTGGGCATGGCCGTTGTGGGAGTGCCAGGTGGCTGGCCATGCACAATGGGAAACTTGTTGGCGGATTTATGCAGCACACGCAGATACGCATACAACCGCAAGCGACCGCTGCGAAAGGACACGACGAACGCACATGGCCCAAAGTTGTGCCTGTATGTGTGTGCGTGTGTGCGTGCGCGTTCGCGTCTACCGTTTCACACTGCCATTGGCTTTTGCAGCGTCGTTTATTGGCGTCTATTGCTGTTCGCACGCTGCTTCGCCTGCTGTGTGTGTACATACACACAAGCCAAAAGCAGCTACCAGCGTGGCTCTGAGTGTGTGTGTGTGTGTGTGTGTGTGTGTGTGCGTGGCATCTTTAAGCAGCAACTAAACAATTGGCATTGTTGTTGTTGTGGTTGTTAACGGTATTCCTTAAGCTTGAAGTGCTTAGCAGCTGCCTTGTTTCCATTTACTCTTTGCTCAGCTATTGCTTTCGGCATTTCTAGCTGGTTTTATTTTCCCGTTAGCTGCTGCTGCTGCCGCTGCAACTGTATTGCTTTGCACCCACCAGCTTCGCCCTCTCTCCCTCTTTCTCGCTCTCGCTCTCTCGCTCTCTCTCTCTCTCTCTCTCTCTCCCTCTCGCACACTGTCTGCGCCCATGGGGAACGGATGTCCATTCTACACTTTTTGTCTCCATTTCTGCATTTGGAATTTCGCTTCCTTCCTTTTTTTTTGCTTTTTTTTGCTCTCTTTCCGTTGAACAGCATTCACTTTATCTACTTCACCTTGCCGCCGCTGCCGTCGCAGTTGCGAGCTTGAAAGAAGCACCCGAAACAAGAAGAAGATGAAGCGTGGAAAGGTGTGGAGGAGGGAGCGTCGGGCGGGTAGTGAACTCCCTAGCGGCCGCACACACAAACACACACACTCTCGTGCACATAGTCTAACGCCTCTCGCTTGCTTTTTGTCCTGTCACGCGTTTTTATGGCCTATGCCACAGAGTTCGCTCTGCGTCGTTCCGTCCTTTCGCACAGTGTCAGATTGTTCCTACCTACATATCTAAATATATATATATATATATATATATATATATATATATATATATATATATATATATCTATGTGTGTGCATATATTCGTGCATAGATACACTGAGATCCGAGCAACTGTCATCTAAAATAGAATTTTCCATTGGCACAGCAACTAAACAGAAATTTGCATATTTAAATAGAAAATAGCATTAGAAAAAAGGAAATCTATGGCACTGCCCCGAATCAAACGAAACAAGTTTGCCGGCTAAATCAAGTTGTAGTTTACAATTTTCACCGACTCTCGAATTATTCAAATATCCCAGCGTCATTCTCATTCATGAAAACAGAAATTTACATTGACGGAGCAATCGAAAAAGATTGAATACTCAATTGAGATACAAATGCTGCTTAAAATGTGGAGGAGAGAAGTGGAAGATATACATTTAAAAGGATTTCGATGCTGCGACAAGAGTTGGACAGATCCATTAACAAAGTTCATTTGAAGGTCGATCTGATGTGACAATATGCTTAGTGATTCGATTCGATAACAATTTATCGATTTTTAATAAAAACAGGTCCCTGTTTAAAGTCAATTAAATGCAGCTTGTTGTCAACCTCATGGAGGCCCAAGTGACAGTTCCATCTATCCATGCTTGAATTTAACTATAACAATAAATCAAAGATTAAGATTTAGCATTTTTGCTGAATTTTGTTTCAGTTTGTGGATTAAAAATTAAATGAAAAACTTAAAAGGAACAAACAGCAAAAAGAACTCAAAATAAAAGAAATGTAAAAAAAAAGTACGTACAAATCGACTAGAGATGTTGCTGCTGTTGCTTTTGCCATCGTATCCTGCTCAATTACTTAATGTTATCAGAGAGTCCTTCCCTATTATTCACCTATAAACACTTCTGCCGTCAGTTGACCCGCAATTGAGTGCTGCCAGTTGGCTGGGACTGTCAATTGTTGCCGCAGATGGATTGATTAACTAACTGCATTTCGAAGCTTCTAATCAATTTCGATTAGTGACTATGGGTATGGGTGTGTGTGTGTATGTGTGTGTGTGTGTTGTGAGTGTGTTGTGTGCAGCGCAACAGCTGAAACTTTCCACACGAATGTGGCAAGAAGCGTGTGCTGCAACTAACGCATAAGGCCATCCTTCAACATGCACCTGTGTGCTGTGAGTGGCATTGTTCAAAGGTCAGCTGCTGTGTGTCGGAGTCTGTGAGCGCAGCTGTCAATATGTTATTTAATTGAATGCTCGCTAAATGTCGAAGCAAATCAATAGCCGACAACTACAAGCGGCAAGTCGAATGGAAAATAAAAAGTTAAACTGGAAAAACTCACACTATCGACTCAATCGAATCAAATCGTTCAATCAAAGTGAGAAAGAAAGAAAAGACTTTCGTGAAGATGAAAGTCCTTAAAAAGTCAGTCAGGAAAACAAAAAAAGTGCATATAGAAAGAGACACAAGCAGCGGGACATTTATGAGTCTAAATAGAGCACATCATACAATATAGATAGTATATATTATATATATATGTATTGTATAAGGCTTTATCATCTCTTTTATCGTAAATCATCAACAGATAATTGTTTTTTGTCTCTTTTCTATTGATGTCCTCGATCGATCAATATCGGTAAGAATCGATGACATTAATTATCTATCGATACTAGATAAGTAGATTCTCCCCTTAATTCCTATTATTCCTATATACTCGAGTATAGAAATTATATGGAGAAGTCTATAGAAGAAGAAGGTGAAGGTGAGTACCTAAATACACAGGGAAACATGAATGCGATATGTCTTGATAAGAGCTTGATATATGTAGCTTATATAAGCTAGAGGGGAGACAGTCCAAATAATAATACTATTATGTATATATATATATATATATATATATATATATATATATATATAATATATTTATATATATAATATAATAATATTGACTAGTTATATATATATATGTGTTGTATTCGATGCGACTTCTGACATGTGACAGTCATTTAGTATTTACTCAATGACAACGAATGATATCAAAAATAATAAAAATAATTGAAATCGAAGGAATATTAAATGCATAATTCAATTATTTTTCCAGTTTATTATAACGAAAATGAAGATTATGAGCTTAGAAGTAATTGAAAAACATAATTTCAGATTGATATATATATATATATATATTTTATTACATATAGGTATAAAGATATATATATATATATATATATATATATATATATATATATATATATCTTTATACCTATATGTAATAAAAGCGGAAAAATTGATCAAAATTTTGCTCAATTTAGTGCAATTTATTTTGATACACTTGACCACTTGAAGGACATCAGTCAGTTACAGGTTGCTGTAGCAGCAAATGCTTAAGGAGGAATTAGGAAATATGTATTGCGAGTCGCAGCTCTTGAAATCAGTTGAAGAGGCAACATCAATACAAAAAAGAATCTCAATAAGGATAAGGCGACATCAATTTAGAAATCATTCTTTAAGTCTCCCTCTCCCCGCCTTTCTCCCACCATCTCTTGGCTGTGCTACTCGCTGTCTCTTCTGGCTATTTCGGTCTTTGTTCTATACAAATCTTAGAAAATCCTACGCAAAAATCAACACAAATTTTAAATCCATTCGCCCAAGCGAAACGCTCAAGTACAGTGGGCAATCGCTTGGCTGTCCAATGCAATTCAAAGTAATGAAAAAGAAGCCTGAGACTCGGTTGCCTTCACCCCAGTGAGTAGTCTATGGACAAGCTCTACTGTAGCATAGGAAAAGCAGTTTTCCTCAAGATATTTAGAGGAAAAAGATTAGTAAAGAGTTTAATTGGCAAAGTTCGTCATCTACGGGAGAGCACTGTAGCGCGCAGTTACTTCTGGCAATCCAATCAAGATAAACAGATTCATACAAATGGAGCACAGTGTAAAAGTTTATCTATTGAAAGCTTTTGCGTTGCGGCATGCTTATCCTTGAGTCCTGTCATTTGATTTTAATCAGATTTCCAATTATTAGATTGACGCGCGCTCTTTTAAGCGGTTTTCGATTTCAGCGATTTTCACAACATTTTTGGGGTTTCCTTTTCTTATTTTCTTCATATTCATCTTCTGTTTCTGCCTCCTATTTTCCCTATTTTTTTTTTCTATTTGTTTTTCCTTTGAGCAATTCATTTTCATCTCCTAACGGGAGAGAGAGAAGGAGAGAGAGAAAGAGAGAAAGAGAGAGAGATAGAGAGTGGGAGATAGGGAGGAGTGTGTGTGGGATTGAGAACACAGGCGAGCAGAGAGTGTAACACACACACACACATACACAGATAGCGGCAGCTGCAACCAGAAAATTGCCTTTGGAACGTCCTTAAGAAGGATATGCTCGAAAAAACCGTTGCTTATGAAGGCGCCGTTGGCGTTGTTGTTGTCGTTGTCGCGCAGGTGTATGTGTGTGTATGTGTGTGCTTGAAGAAACAGCGAGAACAACAACAACAACAACAATTGTAGCAGCAGAGGCCAAAGCAGAGGAAGAGTGAGTGAGTGTGTTTGTTGCCTGTGGCTCAGCTGTTTGGCCATTGGTTGAGTCTCATTATATACGCAGACATATACATATATATACACATATATTTGTGTGTGTGTGCCTAACAATATGTTATATTTATGCTGTGCTGCGCTACAACATTTTGTATCTAACGAACCACTTGTTTTCTATTGTTGTTTATAAATAAATTGCATTCGCTTTCGATTCACTTTGATTATTGAAATGTTCGGCATGCCACAATCCATTCACACACACACGCACACGCACGCACATGTAAACAGGAGCATACGCACAACAACAACAACTTTGAGTAAGTATTTTATTTATATTTATAGTAAATATATATATATATATATATATATATATATATATATATATATATATATATATATATATATATATATATATATATATATATATATATATATATATATATACATATATATATATATATATATATATATATATATATATTTTTTTTTTTATTTATATTTAAATTTAGTTTATGTCAAGGTGAATTTCGTTTACTTTGAACACTTGATATTTTTTTCTTTATTTCTTGATTCAACACAATTCGCTGCATTCGCACTTTGCACTCATTTTTCGCACCGACAAAAAAAAAGAATAACTTTGTAATAAAAAAACAAAAACTAGAAAATTCCTTTGCACTTTACGAACACACGTCGACGGCGTGTGCATATATGTGGCTATTTATAATTATATATATATTTATATATATATATTTGATTATTATAATTATTTCTATAGTTATTCCAGTGGCTATTCTAATACTTTTATATTAATTATTTTTGCAAATATCTTTCAATGTATTTTATTTTTGAGTTTCTTTTTTTGAGGCTGCTGCTACTGGTTTTGTTGCCCGCGGCTTTGTGTTTGCTTTGCTTTCGCTCTTTTTGTTGTTTGCACGCAACGAAATGGCAGCCGTTACGAAACGGAACTGAAACACGACGCACTTTTTGTTCTGCTACTGCTGCTGCTGCTGCTTACTGTATTTCCACTTCTTCTACAGCTGCTGCTGCTGCTGCTACTGCTTCTTGTGCTTGTTCGTTTGCTTTTTGCGGCTTACAGTTATCGTTTGACGGACTCGTCTTCGTCGGTTTCGGTTTCAGTTTCGGACTCGGTTTCTGTTTCGGCAACTGTTTCTCGATTCTCGTTGCTCGCTTGTCGTCCTCCGTTTCTCGAGTTTCGCTACTCTTGCTCGTCTCGGCATCTGTTGTCGGCTGCTGGCGGCGCGCAACTAAACATCACAGGGTCTGAGCTTTAGCATTGCTCGTTCCGTTTCCCGTTTGTTCCGCTAATGCTACTGCTACTGCTACTGCTGCTTGTGCTTCTACTGTTGTTGATGCTGCACACGACAATTACGGTGTGGAGAGCACAGCTGAGCCGACACCGCATCGCCGAACAGTGCCGCTGGAAGTTTGCCGTTTCGCCTGTCGGCTGTCAGCTGGCGCAAACTTCCATTCCAAGTGGTGGCACGGGATAGTGTACATAGCTGTGTGTAAGTCTGCATGTGTGTGTGTGGAGGGCCTTTGCGATTTCTCAATGAAAAAAGCTTTTGACTTTTGAAATGGGAGAGCGTTGCCAATGCCGACGCAGACGCCGATGTCGACGCCTTCGCACGTGTTGTGTGCCAATTCTAGCGTTTCGCTTGAATCAAGTTAGCTCTGTTATTATTGCTCTCTCACCATTTTCACTCTCACTCTCTTTATCTGCCGCTATGTCTTTATTTGGATATTTTCATTGACTTTTGTCTGTTACGCAGCGTCATCTGTCGCCGGAATGTGTTGGCATGAAACGCTTGTGAGGCGGCAAAGCTTTCATTGGAAACCGGAAGCTGTGCACAGCTTCCAGCTCAAAGCTATGCTCAAGCTGTGGCCGCCAGCCACAGATGGCGCTACCTCGGCTGCAGCCGGAAGCGCTAGCACCCAAGATGGCGGCCGAGCACAGATGCCGAAGCGCGCCAAATTCAAATGCTCGCAGCGCAGGCAACAACAAAGCTTAAATGCAACTCGTTGCTGCTGACGCGCCGCCCGCCAGCCGGCAAGGCGCTATGCGCAGCTGGCTGGCCGGCTCTGACGTCACTCACCTGTCGTCTGGCGCAGTCAAGGTGAGTCGTCCTTGAACGGGGCGTTTAATGCAACTGTGGCCGCAAAGCTAACGGCCAATCAAATCAGACATAAAAATTCAATTGATGGGCTAATCAAATATAAAATTGGCCACATGTGGCATCCACCCCATGCGAACAATTAATTATTCTGTCATCCAACTACTTACTGTCCTTCTATGCATCTACATATAAATATATATATATATATATATATATTTGTGTGTGTGTGTGTTGCATTATAGCCTTATTACTGGCTGTCATCATTTCCTCTTGTCTGCTTTCAATCAATACTTTTGATGATGGTCGCCAGTTAAATATAATTTTAAGTGCACTTAATGCATATTTTTAGACTGCGGCCCGGAAGTGTCCATTAGCAAGAGATTTTTAAATTGAATTTCAATTTCACTTAAATACAATTTGCATCTACGAATTTAAAGTGTGTGCGAATGTTGAAGTCAGCTTCTGCCAATTGGGCAAATACTTATCATTTATTGCCCATTAAATGGCAAGGGTTTGTTTCATGTTTAACACGCCCTAAAAAGTATGCTATGGAAATATTTACTTATTGCATTGCAAACGCAATTATCTGGCCCCACTGCAATTTGGCTCTATAGTGAAGTCTATATACAAATATGTATCCATATATATTTGATGGCCGCCAGTTCATATATATATATTTACATATATTTACTTTACATTCAGCAACACCTTTGCCACTTCCTAGTGGCGATTGCTCGGATGCTTAACTGGAATCTCCAATTCCAAGTGCCCAAGAGTCATCTTGGAATTCCTAGAACGATCTTCGAATTCCTAGAAGAATGATAATGACATTTAAATGTACCTATTTGCCAAATTTCAAGTCTCTAGTATTTGATATACGTGAGTTATCGTTTTTGTTGAATTGTGGGCGAAAGGGGCGTGGCATCAAAAATCCAAAAATGTCAAAATGTGCGGATTCAATATAGCAATCAAACGGTGTGCACGCCAGACCTCAAAAACAAAGCGATATTTTCGATAGTTATCGATAAAAAAGAAATGGGACGAGTTATCGAAAAAATAAAAATAAACTCGTACAGCGTATGGTATTATCGAGCATTTTGCTTTTTATTTGAAGTCTCTAGCTTTTGTGGTTGTAGAAATCCAGGTATTTACACGGACGGACGGACGGACGGACGGACAGGGCTAGTTCAACTCAGCTCATCGAGTTGATCAAGAATATATATACTTTATGGGGTGTGGCACGCCTCCTTCTGCCTGTTACATACATTCGCACTAAAACATTATACCCTGAAATTTCCATTTTTAATGGATTCAGGATATAAAAAAGAGAAAGAATAAGTTAACCTGCATTGACTGGAGACCTGCTGTAGCTTTGCACGGCTCTTTTATGTCAACGGTCAGTCCTTAACTAGACTTATGAGAATCGGATTCTCCAATTATTATACACATATGTGTTATCATGAGCATACTTCATATATTGAAGCGAAGACAAGAAACAGCTATAAATACCAATATAAATGTGTGTATAGTTGCAGATGTCAAAACTGTTATTGGATAATTAAAGTCGATCTTAGTTAGAGCAATCCAAAAATAATAGCTTTGCAACGTCTTTTTAATGCTTTTATCGGCTTACCCCAAAATTGATATAGATATATTTGCAAAAGTGTAGAAAATATACAATTTTATATATCTAGAATAGCAAACGCTTGATGCTCAAGCATGAACATGATATTGCCGGAAGAATCATTCCGCTCTCTCTATCTCTATAATGTTGGCCTTGTCAGTTGCTAACTTAAAATTATTAGAAGCATGCGAAACGATCGAGTACTCGATCCTGTACCTCAAGAACACGGCCTATATCGCTATAGAGAGATATATGCTTAATCTTAGAGCAAAAGGAAATTTCATATGAATGACTATGATCAGTTCAGCTCTATCGCTGTAGTTCAGGCTCCTTATCTTAAAGTAGTGATGAGCTATGCTCACAGTGGGCATTAATCGCATTACACTTGAAGGCAATGAGTTGTAGACTTGACTTGATTGGTATATGAGAATGTGGGAGGAGTAATTGGTCTTGAGTTGATCTACAGAGAAGAGCAACATTTCGCTATGCATTCATGTATAGCAAGATGAGCCTTGCCCGCAGCCCATATACTCCTTATATTGCGTGACTCACTCTAGCTGCTATGCTTCTGGCTGAGCTCAATGCGCAGCTTTCAGCCGCAACCTAAATAATTAATTTGCACATGAATCGAAGCTAATTGAAGTCTGCCGGCAAAAGTTCATTCGATTCAATGGACGCCACGTATCAATTGTGTTCCGTGGCCGAGTCAAGCTCAAGTTTGCAGACATCAATTAGTTGCTCTTTGTTGCTGCGGCTGAGACCAGGGATCGATCAATAGATTTCAAAATCGTCTTCTTTTCACTATAGCTTTTGGCAGAGCTTGCCACAAGGAGAGGCACAAGAAGAGGCTCCACGGCTAATGGGGGCACTCGCAGCAGTTCGTTTCGTCCCAGCTCACTTTTGAAATTGTCAGTGTCATGCAATGCATTTGTCTTTTAAATCAATTCCTAAAATATCCAAGCCAAACAGAGAATGATGTTGCAAGCGGTTTGACTGCGCAATGTGGGGGCTGTGGGGCTGCGGGGCTGTGGGTCTGCGGGAGCTGTGCAAAACGTTGCTTGTTAAGCTGCAAATTTATGGCACAATGTGACGCAGGGGAGCGAATGGCGAGGTCGGCAGAGCGGCAGCGGGAAGGGGAGCGCAGAAACTAAGTGGAGCAGTTGCTAACCTGTAAAGCACGAACGGCTCAAAGAGGGAGAAGCGAGAAGAGCGAAGCGGAAAGAGCCGAGCCAAGTGCCGGGGCGTGCTGGGGCCAGCTGGGGAAGGAGCTGCAGCTGCAGTTGTCAGCTGGCAGGCAATTAGCAGTGAAAGCATTTAAAATGTCTCGACACTCGTGCAAGTTTAATTGCGCCAAAGTCAAGTCAATGAATGGTAAAATATGTAGACATATATATGCATAGATACATATACATATATAACTTGATATATATATTAAAGGCAGCCGCTAATAATGCTGCCCCAGGCTTTGGCCGACATTCGAGCGCCTCCTCGCTCGTTGCGCCGCATGAAATATGCAGCCCCCAAGGCAGCGCCAAAGCACGAAGCCGGCCAATAAAAAATGCAAAAATAAAATAAAAAATGATGAAAAAGCAGAGGCGAAAGCAGGAGAAGCGCAGTAGCGCAGAGGCTTGATTGAAATCCGAAAATTTAATGCACTTAAATAAATATGATGTATTTATATACATATATAGTTATAAATATATATATATATATATATATATATATATATATATATATATATATATATTATAGCTTAGGCGTGAGTTGTCGAGTTGACAAGAGATAGGGAAAAGCTGTCTGCGTCTCTTTAGCTATTTCAAGTAACTTCCAGAAGCAACCGCCTTCTTAGCTATTTTAAGCATCTTCGAGCTCTAATAGATTTCCCTAAAGATTATGGATGGTTAGCAGCCTCTAGCTAGTTGCATGTTCTCTGTTCTGCTCAAATATATATTGCAAAACTTCCATCAAGAATTCGCTTTGAAACTCAAGTGAAAGAAAGTTGAGCTTAGTAGAAAAAGTAGGTATTATATATAGAGGACATTGAGTGGATCAATTGACCAAATTCAAATTGCAAAATTGGAGCTGCAAGACTCATGAAAATATCATAATGCCCAAGGCTAGCTGCATGCGATTTCAAATTACTCTGAGTACATAGTATATATATGTATAAATATATATTATATATTATAGAGTATATATAAATAAATCCATTTATATATAGTTTTATATATTATCTATATGCAGAGTAGAAAAGTGAAAGCAGCAAAAATGGAAAAAAGAATTACAAAAAGTTGCAAAATTTATGGCAAGTCCTTCAAGCGTGTTGCAGTGGCAAAAATTGGCGCCTCGCCGGCTAGCAGCCAAAGCCAAAGCGAAAACGGCGGGCAGCCGAGAAAAGCGTGGAAATGCCAGGGAAAGTCAGTGAAAGTCGTACAAAATCGGAGAACGCGAGTCGCTCGAGCAGGCATCCCGGATGTGGAATATGAGCAAAGTCAGAGCATCTATATATATTTTCCTCTCTCTACGCCCTCTCTCTCTCTCTCTCTCTCTCTCTCTCTCTCGGCTTGTTGTCCTTTTGCTTGTCGGTTGCATCGCTGCAACTAAATTGCTTGTCACTTCCGGCTGCCACACTCGCCGACTCGCTCCTTCCTGCCAGCCTCTAGCTGCAACAACTCTAAACTTGGCCTTCGATTTATATTTTTGGCTTCGATGTATGCCTGTTACATTGACTGCAGCCTTGCCTCGTTGCAAGCGCAGCTCGTGGCAATTGCAACATGGCGCTTGCAACGTGCCTCAAGCAGCTTTCATAGTGTTTGTCGTAACCGGACTACTTAATATGATTGATGTTTGCATTTGAAGCAGACAAGGAGAGGTAGACAGAATGCAAGAGAGCCACAGGGAGTGAGCGAGACAAAGGGATGCAGAGAGAGACGGGTATATATATATATATATATATATATAGAATATATATATATAGTATAAATGGGCCTTGTGCCAGTTCTTTTTGCAAGCAATTACTAAACGGACTTGGCTCACAACTCGCTCTAGATGCTGCCTGATGGATGATGCTGCAGCTTCACTCACATACAGACAGAGTGTGAGAGAGAGAGAGGGAAAGAGAAAGCGGACGCATAACCTTAATACGGCTGCATCAGCAAATATGCCGCTTTACACCTGTGGGGCAGCTGCATTTAAATGTGTGTCAACTGTTGTTAATTCGCAGCTCAAGCGCCCCCGCGTGTGTCTGTGGCGCGGGTGGCCTGAATTGAGAGTTGCGAATTCCATGCTGAGAAAGTGAGAAACTGAAAAGATGCCGCCTTAAGCCAACTTCGTCACATCGACAGCAGCGTTGTTAACCGAAAAGTTGATGCGCTTTTTGGCTGTCGCACAGCTGCTTCAAATTGCTGTTGCTGTTGCTGTTGCTGTTGTTACTGTTTGCCACATTTTGTGTGGCTTATGGGCTGCTGCTGCTCTGTGGGACCATGAATCATGCACACATTTTGCTGCTAATTGAATTTGCAGAGCTCTAATGCAATGCGGACTGGATTCAGTTGAAAGCAAAGTTTGTACAAATTTTAGAGTGCTTAAAATAATTCTCAATTATTCATGACTAATTATATATATAAATAACTAACTACATTTTAATCCGAAAACACTTTGAAATATGTTTTGAATTGTTATGATTCATTCCGAAAATTCATAAATAATTATATAAACTTGATTGTAATGAATCTTTTAAATTGGTTTATTCTCAAACTGAAATAATTATAGGAAGAATTATGCGAGAGTAAATTAACTATTTTTTTTCAATTGAATCATTTTGCCAATTAAATCATTGATGATTGATATACTTTTATTAATTAATTTTATCATAAAAAAAAAAAATTATTCTATTGACTAATTCATTTATTACTGATTCGCTCATTCACATATGACTCTTCGACCTATTCAATTCAATTTATTAGCAAAATTAGTCAATAAGACCTGATTCATTGACAATTGAATTGAATTGTTCGAGCTCAACCTGATACAATAAAAACATTTTTTTTACATAATTTAGTTATAAGTTAATTAATTGATTGCTTTTGGCTCTCAAAGTAAGCCAATTTACTTTTGGCTGATTCATTAAAATTTTCAATTGCTCATCAAATTAATAAAATATTTCACGGAATCATTCATTACCGGATAATTGAAATTATAGTGTTTTGTAAGATCATGAATGAATCGAATCGAGTCATTTGTATTATTTGCAAATAAATCAAGAAGGGTTTTTAATTATTCATTCTTAAGCAAATCATTTTGTTGTAGTTTGTTGATTTAATTATTTCAATTCATTCCAGTATTACCATATCAATTAATTTCATTAATACTAAATAATTAATCATGTGTACAAATTATTTGAATTTGAGTTATTCGCTGCAATAGCTTTACAATAAGTACGTAGAGCATTGAATGCATTCATACCATATGAATTTCATGAATGATTCATCATTGTTTATTCGATTTTCGTTTTGACTCTCTTAATGAAAGCATTCGAATTGCCCAAACTCAAATGTGTATATATCAAATATCCTATTCATATGCTATAGAATCGCATGAGTGATTCATAACTAATTCGCTGCAAATTATTCAAAGGGCCAACGAAATTTTAGCCGCTTTTCACTTCACTTTGCGGCAAAGCAAAGAAAAATCTTGTTGCTTTTTATGGAACTAACTGCATTAGCTACTTCTCTGGCACATTTGTTTGCTCGGCTGGCATTCAAACGATTCAATGAGTGTTATTTCTTGACTCTCATCGGTGTGAGTGTGTTTGCATACGTGTGTGTGTGACTGTCTGGTTGTGTGTGTGAGGCACGTGCATGACCCGAGCCTGCTTGGTGCCTGGCAATTTGAAACGCCTCGTTGTCGCGCCATTATGGCCAGCTGGGCCCGGCCACGCCCATTGACAACAGAGACCAGAGATCTGTCCACCCAGCAACGCCCACCACTGGCACTAACATCCCATGTAACAGCACCAGCAGCAGCATCAATGCAGCAACTCCGGCACTGACACTAATGCAGCAAAATTGAAGTAGATGCAAGTGAAAATGTCCTTGAGGCAAAGCTGGCGCTGCTGTTGATGCTGCACTTGCCACACACACACACACGCACACACACACACACGCGCGCGCGCACATACACGCACACATATGCCGCTGTTTAACCGTTGCCCAGAGGCGAAATTCCTTTTTCCCTTCTTCTCTCTTTCGCTCTTATGGCAGCATATCGCTGTGTTCATAGAAGTGTGTATGCCTATGTGTGTGCATGTGTTTGTCTTGCTCTCTAATATATGTGACTGTAAGTGTGTGTGAGTGCTTGTGTGTGTTTGTGTGATTGCTTTTTATGGCTCTGGGAGTTTTGTGCTGAATTTTTTGCATTTTTCTTCTTTTTTTTGGAAATGCAGCAGCACGTGACGTCACACACACAGAGTCAGGCTGGCTACTGATGAAACTAGCAGAGAGCAAGAGAAACGAGTATATGTGTAAATTGCAGCTGCGTTTTGGGCATGTTTAATGTAATTACCAAAAGGCATTCAATGCACACGAGCATTAAAGTCAGCGTCACTTGACAAACAGACACACACACATAAGTATATATATATATATATACAGATACACATACGCATACACACACACACAAGCACTCTCAACGACTCTAGTTGTGCTTGGCTGCATGCCAAAAATATCATTCTATAAAATACGAGTTTAAGCACAAAGCCAAAGTCCAATAAGAAACTTCGAAATGTGCGCCAAGGCAGCTGCTGCTGCTGCTGCTACTGATATTGTTGTTGTTGCTGGGTTTTGGGGCAGGCTTTTGAAAAATACATGGCTTGCTACATGCTGCATGGCGCCAAAGTGGCAGCAGCACTGTCAGCGTCCCTGTCGCAGCCGCCACTCACCGAGCGACAGAGAGAAAACAGCGAAACAAAACGAAGCAGAAACGAAAATAAAACGGAAAATAAAAGTAAAATGAATAAATAACAAGTAAGCATACATCCGAGCATTGATTGTGATCGACTGGCCCATACCCTAACATTTCCACAATCTGTGAGGCTTCAATGCTGAAACTCTTCAACAAAACCAAGTAAGAGGTCGTCAGTTGACATTGCCCGACCGGAGATACCCCACCCTCCCCTACGTCTCTTATATCTTATTTTTGCACTCGAGTTTCGACATTGCTTTTCTCGCGCCTAGCTTATGAATCTTTGATAAATCCTTCACCGCTTTTTTATTGCTCCTGTGTGACAAGTTGGGAGGAGTTGCCCTAGTGCGACAGCTTAATGTCTGTGCTTACTTTCGAGATAGCCTAAAATGTTGCAGATGTACTTAAATAACTCAGCTGCATACATTTTTGTATCGATATCCTAACAATAAACTAATGCAAGCTATCGATCGATATACCGATATATAATGATTAAGCCTTCTCATGTGTGTACAGACGTTGGGCTATCTGTTCTCATTCAAGCTTAAACAAAAAGAGAGAGAAATGATGGACATCAAATTTTGGGGATGATCAAAATATCCATCGATATATCCATATATTCTGAGATGATTGGGTACTTTTATGTTTACAGATGTTGAGCTACCTTTGGAAGCTCTAACAAACAAAGATAGAATTTTGCTAGGGCTAAGTCAACTTGAATGTCACGAATGATCGAACTTTCGATCGATATATCGATATATATAATGATAGAGTCCTCTTATGGGCATGCAGATGTTGAGCTACCTTTGCTTATCTAACAGAAAGAGAAAGAAATGATAAACAGAGAGCTATTTGACTGTTGCGAATGATCTAGCCATCGGTTTATATATCGATATATTAATTGAGTGTATAAAGGGATTGAGCTGTCTTTGCTTATACAACCTCTAACAAAAATAGACAGAAATAAGAGGCAGAGAGTACGATAATTAAATCATTTTATGTATATATAGATGTTGATGATGATGCTCCTTAAATATATTAGATGTATCCATGGAATCTCTAAGTTAATATACCCTATTTGGGCATTTTCAATTTGCTAAAGGCCGCAAAAACATTCGGTTTGCAGTTGTTGTTGCTGGTGTCGCTGCACAAATATATATGCGCCAATATAAATGCAGCTGCAATTGGCTGACATGAACATATATTGTTCTTCTATATGCATCTGTAATTATAAATGTATCTCAATCTGCAGCTGAGCGAGTGCCGCGCTTGTATCTGCATCTCTCTCTTTCTACATATGTATCTCAATCGGTTTCAGTCCATTTCATTTTTACTTTTGTTATCTGCATCCGTATTAATGTGCATTTGCTGCAGGTGCAAAGGCTCTGGCTTTCTGTCACACAGCAAAGCCATGAGGCAGGTGGACGGACAGCCAGAGATATCGAGTGAAAAAAACCACCTCAAAGGCTGAGCATTTATTTGCCATTCGCAATATTGTTTTATCATTGAAATGTATTCAAAAATATTTTGTTGCATGAGAATATTCCGCTGCGCGGCACTTAGCCTGACAATATTGACATTTAATTAAAAATATTCCAAGGCAAATACTATTCGAGTAAATACTTGAGAATTGACATAAGCCTTGAAGAGTATTTGTACGCATCATTGTAAATGATTGCAAAATCTCTTCACGAAACTGCTGAAACATACCCAACATAATTTTATCCTCAGTCCCTTCCATGTTTCTCTGCGTAAAGTGAAGGAATTTTACAAGTAAAAACTTCATTTTCGAGAAAATTAATTTATTTTAGTAATGAAATATGTTGCTTGGATTCGTAATCTATCTTTAGGGAAAAAAATCAAATCTTAAAATCTCTACGACGAATACAGAATACAAGGCTAGGGGAGTAAATGGAGTGAGTGTGTGTGGGGAGGAAGAGGAGTGTAATGCCGAAGGCAATATTTAATATATGTTTCTTGCCATGAAACGCGTGAGCCTGCTTCTGCCAGCACGCAAACGCCTGCCTAACTACGCTGGGTGGCTGGAAATCTGTGCTCTAGACTTATCTTTTGGTTATCTCTTGTAATCCGTTTCCAATTTGTTATAGCTTGAGCTAACTTTTTTTATTGTCTATTGAATAGTTAAATTATGGATATATGTATTTATCAATTGTCAACAACTCATGCCCTTAGTGGAATATATATTATATCCGGCTCGAAGGACCATTGAGATATACTTTACTGCGCTGGTTTTCGGTTGTTATTATGCTTCTGAGCCAGGGGCTTTAATCACAAAAGTCAAGCTTATCCACTACTGAGTCTGAAAGGCCCCCCGTCGGTCTGTTGCTTTTTATGGAGTCTTAATATCAGATCCATTGAGAGAAGTAAAATGAAACAAGTTAGAAAACTCCAGTCGGCGTGCCCGACTAAGGGATACCCTAAACCCACCCGCTCGACACAAAAATTATAGCAGCACACTTTTGCAAGCTCACAAGAATTGTTCCGTTACTATTAAAGAAGAAGAGACGAAAACAATTCAAACACGATTCGACCAAAACTCAAAGGCAATTGCAATTCTTAGAATATTGTTTGCGAGCATTTGCATGTATGTGTGAACATGTATACATAATGAACATGTATAAGCGCCAGCTGGTCTCTGTGCGCTTTGCATTTCAATCGCAAACATTTTATTTTTTATCAGCGGATTTTGATTAAACTTTCACCATATGATTTAAATAATTATTGATGTTTTTAAAAAGACCAAACACCCTATACATATATGCCATATTTGCAACTGAAAATAATTTTCAAAACTCGATATGCGCGTCGTATATAAAGCCTAACAAAAAAAGTTCAAGTCTCTAGCTCTAATAGGTTCTGAGATCGACGCGTTCATACATACGGACGGACGGACAGGGCTCCATCAACTCGTCTTGTGCTCCTGCTCAAGAATATATATATACTTTATGGGGTGTGGCACGCCTCCTTCTGCCTGTTACATACTTTCAACAAAACCATTATACCCTGCTTTCCTATTTTCGATGGGATCAGGGTATAAAAAAACATTATCAGAAGATCAAAACAGTTCAATTTCAGCTCTCGATGAAGCTTTTAATGTAATTACTCTAAGAAGTTCGATAGGCGTCTGGCCATAGCTAGCATAAGAATTAAGCATATTTCGACATTAAATTGCGGAGTAAACTCCAATTCATTTGAACTCTCTATGAATAATTATAGAAAATGTTGATACATATTTCGAGACTTTACCCGTAGTAAGGAAATGTCTTTTAACTTATTATAGCAAAGCTTCGAAGTGCATAAATTGAAAAGTTTAGAATATATATTTATATGTGTATGAATGTATGTATGTAGCATACCCATAGCCATCGAGGGAGTTGCGCTGCTGCTGCTGCTCTCGCAGCTGCAATTTGCGCTCGGCAATCTTCTTTTGCTCCTCCTTTTGCTCGAGCTGCTCCTTTTGGTGCTGCTGCTGCTGTTGCTGCTTCTTGCGATGCTGTCGATCCTCGCCGAGGCCATAAAGGCCCGCAACGGCGGCCATGGCAGCAGCTGACTAACAATTGTTGCTGTTGTGCTGCAACGGCAACTGCTGCTGCTGCTGCTGCTGCTGTTGCTGCTGATGCTGCTTCTAGGGGCAGCTTAGCAGGCGTGGCGCCACTCCTGGCATTGATGTGTGCCGCTCTCTGATCTGCTGCTGCTGCTACAGATTGATATTGTTGATGTTGTTGTTGTGGCTGTTGCTGTTGCTGCTGCTGTTGCTATTGTTGTTGTCAGAGTTGTTGTTGTTGTTGTTGCCATCTTTATGCACTTAACTTGATCACATTTGATAATTCGCGACTTGCAACTGCAACACATGTGGCATTAATTTGCTGTTTCTGCGCAGCTGCTGCTGCTGCTGCTGCTGCGGTTTCTGCCTCTGCTCGGTCTCCGCCTCTACCCACTGCCCCGCCAGTGGCTGGCCTCGCCAGCAATTGCCGTTTGGAGGCTGGCGCCAGGCAGGCGACTTTCGTTTTCTGCTTTCTTTTGACTTTGCTGATTTATGCTTTGTTTTCGCTTTCGGCTGCAGCCGCAAAACACGAAAAGTGGCATGCAACATGACAGACTTGAGCCTTGAGTGCTGCCACTGTGGCTGCCAGAACGGCTGCCTCGGTGGCTGCTGCTGCTGTTTGCCACATCAATTTTTCGTTGTCTGCAAGAAGCGCTGCATACCTTGCGGCGCCGCAGCTAAACTTTTCTTTTGCCCGCCTTTTCTGCGCAGAAATCAATTAGCAGCCATCCCGCCCACACCTCATACCCCCATATCCCATTATCTCCACATTTCCACCACTCGTCAGCCCCACGACCTTTCCCTTTGGCGGACACAATTGGCGCACATTTATGGCCCGATTATGTGGCAAGACCCTTCGCATTACGTAACTTCAAAGTGCGTTACGTAAAAAGAAGGCCGTAAATAGCAAGCGTCGTAACATTAACATGTTAATCTTCATGTTAATGTGCATGCTAATGGCGCAACTGTACATGTTGCTGTTACAACAGCTGCTGCCGCCGCCGCCGCCACCGCCACCGCTGCTGCTGCTACTAATTGCAATAACTTTAAGCATATCGAAGCAATTTCCATGCCAATCGAAGAGCCGCATAAACAAATGCAAGCAAATCAAATCGAATCGCTTTCCAAGGTAAACACACACACACATACACACACACACACGTAGACTTCAACAGGGCAAACAGAACGAACGTAAAGTTGGAAATGAATATGAAATGAGCAGAGATTATCGCATTGGAGCAGTGGCAATTTATGTTCGATTACCGAGAGAAAAACAGAGATATCTAACACGCACATGCTTGTGTGAGGAGAGTAGGAGACAGTGTGAGAGGAAGAGCGGCAGCGCTGCTGACAGCGTGTCAAATTGATAAAAGAGCTGCTTAAGATTCCAACACAATTGCGCAGAACTCAGCTGCCAGTGCACACTTGGCAAGTGGAGCGCGGAGCCGTTGCAAGTGCGCGTGTGTGAGACAAGTGGCATGTTGCAAGCATGCGAAACACATTATGTTTATATTTGAGGCTCTTGTTGGGCGCCATATAAGTCAACGTCGCTAACAGAAACCCATAAGCCCTAAGTGCACATGCACAGGCGAGCCCAGCTTTAAAACAAACATAACTGAGATCTGGCCGTGTAAGCGGATAGTCGAACGAAATGAAAGCAAATATCAATCAGAGAATAACTTCAGCAAAAGCAACCCGAATGTGAGCTGGTCAGGTCAGTCTGCAAGGCGAGATAAACTGCGGACTTCTCTCTTCTACGCTGCCCAAATCATGTGAGCTCGAATAAATTCAGGAGTAACTCTCAATTGGAAATTGAGGAGCGAACGAGCTTCTGGCTTGACCAGCTATTCATATGATTAATAATTACTTTAAACTTCTATTCATATGATTCATACCTATATTCCTTTGATTTATAACTACTTCAAGCTTTTACTAAAATGAGTCACAATTATTTTCAGCTTCTAGTCTGCCCAACTATTCAAATGATTTATAATTGCCAGGAACTTATATTCATATGATTCATAATTACTTAGAGCATCTATTCATAGTTATATTCGTTCGATCTACAAGTATTTCAAGCTTCTTGTTTGCCCAGCCTTTCATATAATTCATAATTACTTAAAGCTCAAAATTCAAAATTACTTCGAGCTTCTATTCATTTGATTCATAGCTGATTACAATATCTATTCATCTGATTCAACCCTACTTCAAGCTTCTAGCTTGAACACCTATTCTTGCGATTCTTGTGATAAATACTTCAAACTCTTCGATTCATTGCTACTTGCAGCATTTCGCTTGCATAGCTGTTCATATGATTCGTAATTACTTCAAGCTTTTATTCATATGATTCATAACAAATTCCAGCTTATTTTCATATGATTCATAATTATTTCCAGCGTCTAGTTTGCCCAGCTAATCATATGACTCATAATTACTTGGAGGCCTATTTATATTCTTTATACATTTTTATATTTTCACTATTATTTGCAATGCTGATTCCGATTTACTTTGCAGATAAGAAAAAACTCCTCTAAACAATACCAAAACGATGACAAATCAGAGCTTAATTGCGTTCGATCGTGTGGCAGACGGTCGCTGTTGCAGGCGACGATGCGTAACGCAGGCGGGCAGCGTTTAATGGACCACTGGCTCAGAGTGGGGCCGCAGCTATTGAGCCTGCTCAGGCAGCGGATCCATGGGTGCTTGGGGCGGGTGGCCAGTGGCTGGCACTTGTCGTTGGCTTTGCTGGCGCAATGAAAATTGCTTCCGTGTCGAAATTGAGTTAACAATGCTCGGCTGGCTGCTCGTCAGCTTGACGTGTGGCAAGTGGCAAGTGGCTAGTGGCATGTGCCAAGTGCCAAGTGAAAATCGTATATATATATATATATATATGTGTGTGTGAGTGTGTGAGCTGCAGGTGGAACTGCTCCCATTTGGCATGTCGCGAGCCATTCTATTGATTTATGGCCCCCTCCACACACATACACACACACACACGTCCGTATACGACCAGTTTTATAGCTGCTGTTGTTGCCTTTGCTGTTCTCGTTGTGGTTGTTGCGCTGTTGCACTAATCTGACTATTAAGTGCATGGCTTACAATGCAATGCCAAACACTTGCATCGGCGCCGACGTAAGCGTATTAGCTTGCAAACCGATTTCCACCCAGTTTCAAGTGCAAGTCCAAGCACCCGTCCAGGGTTAAGCGCTGGCTGTACGAAAACTGGGAGGGCCCATAGGCCCACTCAAGGTCAGGGTCAGTGCTGAGCCTAAACTGAATGAGAAAGAGAGACAAAGCAAGGGCGAGGTACAGAGAGAGAGGTGCAGAGCACGCCAATGGGCAGTCCATTAGAGGCGGTCACTACATTAATGCCTACACATGTGTGTGTGGCTGGTATGGCATGAGCGTATATAGAGCATTAGTGATGGCTTCGTATGATTGATTCCTCCATGATACTCTTTCTATATATCGATATTTATCGATCGCTTTTATAATTAATACTATTATAGAAAATCATCATATGAGCTTCAAGATTTCTTTACCAGAGCATAGCTCTCCCCCAATATCTTACAATTATGTCAATCGATATTTATCATTTATACATTTTATATATCAATAAGGCGGTTTCCAGATTCCAGCTTCTATACTATACAGTTCCAAGCTGTTATACATTTAATATACATCGATGTGTATCGCCAACAATCGATACTTTTGTCGATGCCGAAAGAATACGCCTACAATTAAATGAACGTAAGCTCGTATCACATATTTGCAGCACAATCGATAATTAATCGATATTGAATGCTTGCTCAATACTTTATTGACCTTCCCCAGACGACTATCGCGTAGATGGCATCTCTAGTGTACCGAGTGCATCATTCAATGCTCATCAACATTATCATTAACATTAATATGGTGCGGTTATCGCTGCTGCCGCTGCCATTGCATCTCAACTTGTGCAGCTCGTTATTAAATTAGAATCAAGTAAATTAAACGAGAATGTGTGCGCACGTGTGTGTGTGTTAGTGTGTGTGTGTGTGTGTGTGTGTGTGTGTATGTGTGCATGTGTGTAAGTGTTCAAGCAGAAAATAAGCGTCCAAGCGCATCCAGGCAAGCAATGAGTAGTCACCCACAGCCATTGCCACAGCCACCGCCCACGCCTCGCCTGACCTCCGCTTACCACCGTCAGCCCGGCACGCCCCCTCGACAGCCAAAGCTTTTAATTGAGCTCTGCGCTAATTTGGAACCAACGACGCGGCTCTCATTGGCCAAAACTACCAGTGAGAGACCGAAAGAGAGAGGGAGCGAGAGAGCGAGAGTGTGTGTGAAAGCGAGAGGGAATAGGAATGAGTGAGTATCGCTGCTGCTGTAAGAGTTTTACGAGCGTCCGTATGGCTGGCCACATAATGCGTATTTAATGCGCTTTAAGCGGCCAGCCTTTCCAACAGGTAAAAAGGCATCCCCCAAAAAAGAAAACGCAAAGTCAGGTGTCAAGGAGAGCCGAAGATGGGGGCTAAGAGATAGGCAGAGAGAGGGAGAGAGAGAGTGAGAGGGAGAGAGAACTGGCTAATAAATGTTTATGATTCATAAATCTGTCAGCTGCCAAACACTCAAACAAATGCGAGTCGCGAACAGCAGCAGCAGCAGCAACAACAACAACAACAGCTTGCAATACTCATCGAATAATAATTAAAAGTCCAATGAGAATTTATTTGGTTTACCGCATCGTTCCACAGCATTTTAACTATTTAAGCTAGCTTTGCGGAATTTTTCATTAACGGAGCACATATATATATTTATATATACTGCAAAATAGGATAAATCGCCAAAAAATAGAAAATTCATTGGAGCTTCGCATTTAAGGATTAAAGTTGTTTGTGAGTTTTGCATTAGTGGGAAATTCATAAGAGATAGTTTTATTGTGAATTGTTTCGAGTAAGCTGCAAATAGGCCGGGCTTAAGGGCACTTCAGTGCAACAGAGATTGTTAACAGTTAACAAACATTAGAGCGTGAGCACACAAGTAACTGCAGCTCGGATCTCTCGTCATCATCTGTCTCTGAATTTCGCTACATGGCTACATGATTTTCTAATGTGATTTCGTTGTGAATTGTCACGAGTGAAGTTTTAGGTCAGGCTGAGCACACTTCAGTTGGCCACGAGATTTTATGCTTAATTGAATTCACTGAGCCCCAACGAACAGCATTCGGCCACCATCTCCAGTTGGCTTTCAATGGAAGCATTATTAAAAATAAATGCAAATTTGTATAGTTGAAGCACCTAATGTATTCATTAGTGTTACACAGTACTTTGCCGCTCTATATAATAACTAAAACTAGAGCTGGAAAGTTGTCACGCTGGCGGCACAAAACATAAAGAGAAATCCTTTGAAATTTGCCGAAAGCAGCGCAATGATCCCAAAGGATATTCCCATTTCGCTGAGCCGCTGTGATTATTTGTGTAATTTATGCTGTGACATCACTCTGTCTCTGTCTGACAGCATTGCTGTCTCTGTCTCGCTCGCCATGTCTCGCTCTCTGTACTCTAATATGCAGCGCATTTTCCGCATTTTCTGCGAAACGCTTTGAAACAACAAACAAAACATGTGCATAATTTATACGCATTATAAAGGACCACACAGAAACAGTTGCTCTATGTTTATATAGTGTATATATATGTGTGTGCATATATACGGGGCGAGAAGCCCAATCTGCCGCTTAAATATAGCTCATGGCATTGGCTGCGCAAGCCCCGATCCCCCGATCCACCGACCCCCCGACCCCCTTCCGACCGCTCCCCAAGGTGCCATAAAGAACTTTGTGAGCTTCGCTTGGCTATGCACAAATTTATTGTTCTATTGCAAAGAGAGGGTCGGCCGTCATTATTTATAAACCTGACTTCTGGGCTATGGGCCAAGCGGCGGGCTGCGCGCAGATCAGCCGTCGAGTCGGGGGGTGGCGCCGTCACCATGGCTGCGCTGATTGATGGACGAGAAGTGGATGTGGCCCGGCCAGCAGCAGAAAGTCGCGAATTGTTAACACAACTTTGCGCTCAAATGTATGCTACGTTTTCCTCTTCTTACCCACGTTTCGGATCAATAACTGAAGACATTGATTTGTCAGCGTAAACGAAATCTGCATGGAAATGAATCTAAACTTTATATATGGATACATGCTGAAAGGGTTCTTAAGCACTTTTCAAGCATTTAACACTTTACCATCGAGGAGGAAAGGAAATTATGGCCGTATGCCAGGCGTTAATTTGATGACTATGCATCAAGAATTGAGGCGTTATACCACAAATAAAGAGAGAGACATAGAGTGAGAGAAAGAGGGAGAGGGACTTTGAGAGGCACTACGTTAGTCTAAATAGAAGTCGATTGCTTGGCCAACATAATGTTTGCCTGTTGCGAAGTAATTTAAGGAGCTGCCTTGGTCTCTGTTGAAATCGATAATGTTCAGGGCATAAATGTGAAGAATCAGTTGAAGCAAAAGCAAATTATAACTGGGAATTGTTGAGGTCTTTGAACATTTGAGTCTTGAGTGCGAAATGCACCATATATGTACACAGTCTCAAATATAGCTTGAAAGTGGCTTTTGGAGCCACTGTCGATTCGATGTTTAGCTGAAAACAGTGAATTAAGCCTGCCTGTTGACAAGAACAAAACAAAAACAATTTCCGTTCTATTGTGCTTTTCCATGCATGGCTTTCTCTTTTTTCCCATCCTACATTCCCCCTCTCTGTCTCTCCCTCTCTCTCACTCTGGGACTATCGCCGTTTCTATCTCATTTACAAATATATAGAAATACAACAAATTTATCGATTAGTAGCAGCCAGAGAAAGGGCACGACAGCAAATTGGAATTGACAGACAAACGCCAACAAATATCACAGCTGGGTAAATGTGTGCGTGCTGGTCTATCCCTCTCTCTATCTCTCTCTGCCTCTCTCTGTCTCTCTTTCTCTCCCTTTCTCTGTATGTAAACTTCAACAAACCACGCTACCCTCTCCCCTCTCGTCCCTTCCTCCAATATTTTGAGTAAACAAACCAAAACGCTGAAAGGAAGTAAAAAAAAAAACTCATTGGAAAATTTTTGCGCCAGCGTTTATGACATTCAATTTATGGCTAAGTATGAGTGCGTATGTGTGTGTGTGTGTGTGTGCATTGCATGTACTGCATAAACTATATAGCAAATATGCATGCAACTGGCACGCCCACTGGGGCAGACAGAGCTGATTTTTTATGGCTGAAATTCTTTGCATTTGCACTTTGAGGCAGGCAACAAAATTGTTGTTAGTGCAGCGACTGCGGCTGTTGCAACGAGCTGTGTGCCATGCCACTGATATGTGCATAAGCATAAACATCAGCTAACACCCGAACATGCCACATATCGATATTCTGTTAGCTCGTGCAAGCGTCAGCTTACGTGTGTGCCAGGAAGTAAAGCAAAGGCAGCGGCAGCGGCAGCGGCAGAAGCGGAAGCCAAGCTAAGCTCTATTATGCAACTGCTAAGCGCATAAGTCAACAGCTGATGCCACAGACTTAGCACATTAACAGCAGGCAGCTAAAGTTCGAATGTTTAGCATAGCATTTAGCATTTATGAATTGATTGTCTCCGTCTACGAAGCTCTGTCCATTCGATTGTGTTTGCAGTTATGGAGTTGGCTACTGAATTGCTTCATATAACTTAAAGTGTCCACAATGTCAGGTTGTTAAGTAGTATATGTGGAGACACACAATAAAATTAGCTTTGGGACTCAAACACGAGTGCTTCTTCTGTTCTTTTGATTGAATATATTTACCAAATTTATCATACGAGCTCAACAAAATACGAGAGGAGTCATAGGGAGAGCGAATATAAGGATCTATCTGCTGGCTTAATTCATTTCAAATTACTTTAGTAAGTATATAAAGCTTGAGTCAACGACTTCTAAAAATCTCCACTTATTGGAATTGTCACAATATAAACTCTTATCTGAAAAGATAATACTTAAGAGAAATACTCAAGAACCACATCGAACAACAAAGCAACACAGTTTTCTTGCATCACATTTAAAACATTCTTTGATCATAATTTTTTTATTATTGAAAGAAATTTGAATTATTTTTTTTTTTTTTCTGGCTACCTGAGTTACTAAACTTTCAAACTATTTAATTTTTTAGAGGTTTATTTTTTTTTTAATTAAGTTTTTGAAATAGCTTGAATTATTTATTATTTTTTTTTAAATGTTATGTATATAATTTCTTTGCTTTTGCAGCTTAATTTCCTGAAATCTTTGCTTTAAGCCCAGCTAATATTGCAGCTCTGCTGCAGTCAAATAATTGAGTCGCTAATTAGATATGCACAAAGCAAAGGGTGGATTTCAGCATATTCTATTATATTGTGTAAGCAATTATTGCAGTTATTTATGAACTACATTTGTAGCCGGGTAGAATGCTCGTAAGCGGTCCTAATGTCGGGCTCAATAATGAAAACAATGTCGACAAGCTGGGTCGTTGTTGGCTTTGCATATAAATTCTTTAAAGTTAATGTTAGTTAGTTGAACGGTTTTCATTTAGGAAAGTACGTATGTGGCATGTGTGGTGTGTGTGGCTTAAGCAAAGCTGCACGTGGTGCACACGACGTATGCGCAATTACAGCAAAACATTTAGTTGGAGGAAACTCAAGACAGCAGCAGATGAGGCTAACGAATGCAGCTGCCTAGCAATTAAAATGGTTGAACACAAATTGGGATTACAAGACAAAAGATAGCAGACGGAGAGATGGAGAGAGAGAGAAGAACGAGAGAGAATTGCAATGCACGTATGAAAATACAAATTAAATTGAATATGTGTATTTGCATATTTATTGCATAAAAAACACATTTGCTAATGGGAATATCAAACATAAATAACAAGCACACAAAATGCAATCAAAAATTGTAAGGGAGAGAGAGAGAGAGAGGGCTGAAGCTGCAGTCAACACGAATGCATATTTAAAGCGCCTTTTGTCAGCAATTCGAAAAGTTCAGGAACTTGGCATATTTGTGTGTAACATACATACGATATCGGCTATGGGCAAGGGCATAGCCGCACGCATGGGGGAATGGGGAATGGGAATTGGGCAAGGAAACTAGCTATTTGATACGAGCCAATAAATAAATAATCATGAGGATAATTAGCCCACGACTCTAGAATAATTGACAAATCAATGGCCAAATCCACTTCCACGGGGCACATCAAACCAAGCGAGCGAGCACAGCGAGAGGTGAACATTAACGCAACAGCTCGCCAGCAAGCTAGCGACTAAGGCGAGGGTCGACAAAGAAGTTAGTAAGCGCTAAAGGGCTGTTTGACAGCAAGAATCCGAAACAAATAAGACGGATGTAAGCTTTCAAGGCTGCTACAGTAGTATTTTGCTCGATAACTTTATCGATATATTTAAGGTAGATCAACTAATATATACATATATATTAGTATGACTTGATAGGCTTAACTCCAGCTCTATCGATCAATGTTATGCTTCATACTATATAAGACTTTCTCTGGCTTAATATCAACAGTAATCAATAGTAGCCCTTGGTAGTTGGTGTAGTTATTAGTGTGGAACACAGTCTGCTCACTCTCCTTTCCTTAATGCACGTGGCTGTGATAAAAATGTAGTATGAACTCAGGACCACAAGTTACATTTATGATCTGATCGAAAATATTTAGCAAGCTCGGCTCTGGTCAGTGTCAACTATTTTGATTTAAGTTTTGATTAATCTAAGATTTAATTTTAAATTTGATTTTATTTGCATTGATTTTATTAATAATTATTGATTTATTTTCTTAACTTAACAGAGCCTCATGGGTCTTCGATCTCATTCACACTCGTCATATACATATAATATATATACATAATATGTATATAAATATATATATATATATAACCGCTGACATAAGCAGGCAAACAGTTGATAAGTCGTGGTATCAAGTGTCAGGACCTCACAGAATCAATGTAATGCAGATGTCAAGGCGTAATAAAACAAATTATGAAAAATAACTGAAAAAATGATACATATATATATTTATATATACATAAATGAAAGCCTTGTACAATTTGTATACATGAAGTTAAATAAAAATTGATTGCTTTTTTCTATAATTTTTTTACGCTCAATATTATTTTCCACTCACCGGCGTGAGCAAAATAAAATATTACCTACATTTTTTCAGAGTGCAATAAATAAATCCATTTCATGTGCAATTTGACCAATTTTGAGTTGCTTTATTTTTCCTTTTTAGTAGAAAATGATATTTTAGTGAACATCTACATTTTGTTAATTTTTTTTTCTCCCAAGTCCCAAGTCTGTAGTAAAAATGAACTAAATTATTGTTGAATATGTCTTAATTTCGTTTAAATTTGTTACTTTACATAATTTACTTTTACGTATTTATAGCTAAACTGTGCTGTCCAGCATTTGCCTAATGTCCAGCCTAATTAATTTTGTATCATTTTATTTATTATATATATATTTTATTATTTTCAATTTGGTATTTAAAATTGATGTTGTCCGATTTATTAATGGCTTATTAAATATGGAAGTGTGGCAGGTGCTGTGTCCACCCTCGCATTATTAATATGCACATTATTTGTTTGAGTTTTTGGGAGTTTCTAGAGTTCCCCTACGGCCTGTCATGCTGCTAGTTTGCACATGCTTGAAAAAGGACAAGGGATTGGAGTTTGGTCATGCGGTTGGGTTTGGTTCCAAATAAGTTTTCGGATTTTTGTTTTTTTTTTTCCTTTTTTTGTATTTTTATATTCTTAGTGCTGTGAAGCATTTGACCAACTTCCGTTGGCCTCCGTTTTCTGCAGTGCCCTAAAATGAGGAAATTGCAAAAGCCAGGACACACACTCACGCAGAGAGAGAGAGAGAGAGAGGGGGAAAGAGCGAACAAATGTCTGCAACAACAATGTAAGAAGAAGAGTCAAATACAAGTCTCTAGAATCCTATAGAAAAATGAGGCCAAACTTCTAAATAAACTTAAACGAGCAAGTTTGATTGAGACAAGCAACGAAATAGATGTTTTACAACAAATTCAAACTCTTTAAACGGTTTAAAAAGAGCTGCAGGCCATCTGACGGCGATTACAAGCAAATCAGGACGGAGCACAGCAGAGATTTGTGCCAAGTCTTCGAGCTCACAGTCCATGCATAAAGAGAGCACAAATAGTGCTCGGCTTAAAAGTTTTAAGCCCATTTCGTAATTTCGTAATATGTGCACTGCAACAGTTAATAACGCTCGCAGAAATTAGTTCAATTTCCAGTTTCCATTTTGAGAAAGCTAATTGCCTTTATTTGTTTGCGAAGGCTAATATTGGCAGCAAAGCAAAAATATATTGTACCTCTTTGGCCTTTTCCCCAAAAAGAGTTTTTTTTTTTTTGATTTGTGTTTTATTTTTCATAGGTTTCCTTTGGCTTTGGCTGGTTGCACACCATTTCCAACAAATGGTCTCTCGCTGCGGGTCAAAGTGAGATTGAAATTCGTAAAAGTGCAAAGGTTACAAAGTTGCTGTTGGCCCCAGTTGTTGTTGCTGGGAGCTGTCGTTGTTGCTGCTGTTGTTGCGGAGAGCCACGCACGCAACTTTTGGTTATTACTTTTGTTGTTGCCATTGCTGTAGCTGTGGCTGTGGCTGTCGTTTTTTGCTTTGCGGCTTGCCACGTGGTCTGCTGGGTGGGCACAGATAATTGGCACACATACACTCTCACCTACACACACACACACACACACACATCGACACGCACAGGCACACACCTATGCACTGGCTATGCCTCACTGCGTCCAAATAGAAATAGGCAAATAAGACAAGCACGAATGTGGCTTCCATCGATCGAGATAGCAGCTAACAGATACCCTGCAGCCAGGCCAACAAATATGCATTATAAACGTCTATATAGACTGTCTGTTGAACCAATATACCTCTTTGCCTTCAACCACTCTCATTGGGTACGTGCAATAAAAAAATATAATTCAAAGAGGAAAAAATATTTTACTGCTGCGCCGTCGTAGTTTGTCACCTCATCGTTGTTGCTGCTGTTGCTGTTATTGTTGCCGGGCTTTACAATTAATTTACGACAATTTAAATTTAAGTGCATATTTTATAACGGTATAACAACGGCAACAACAACAACGAGCGCCAACTGCAATTACGTTGCCGGCCCCAAAAAGTATGCAGTGTTTTTTTTTTGTTAAACTTGCTTCCCCTTTCCACATGGTTTTGCATTCCCACGGCAAATTGCACAGAGTTCCAACTGGGTGTGTGTGTGTGTATGTATATTTGTATACTTCTAACTTTACATAGTTGCTGTTGCTGTTGTTGCTTGTGTGTTATTTTTGGCTTGCTTAATGCCATTAAAACTTTTTGTCTAACAGCAACAGCAACAGCAACATGAGTCGCTTGTGTCTAGCTGCTGGCACCCTGCGCTGGTGGATGAGCCATGTTGCTCGAACAGAAAACGAGGCAAAAAGCTGCTAACAATGTTGCTTGTTATTAACATTTATAGTTTCGTGTCGACTCCAGTCTCGCTGTCTCTCTGTGTGTGGGTGTGCTCAAAAATTTGTAAACTGTCTGCTGGAGTGACAGCAGAAGTGAGGGGAAGAGAGAGCGACCGAGAGAAAGGCAGAGAGTGGGCCAGAGGATGTGGCTAGCAAACGTCTGAACGTGACATTCAAAGTTCGATTTGCGTTCTTCTTGTTGCACGTTGCTGCAAGTTGCGAGCGGCACAAGCGCTTCTTCTACTAGCTTAACCAGCCAGCGAAGCGACCAGCATTTAATTAAGCTAAGTGCATGCCCCCAAAAATCAATGAGCCCAAACAATAGGCAGCCTCAAACGACTACCTACACTGACCGACCCAGAGCAGCTAAAGCAAGCTGACCTAACTAAGCGCCTGCTTAATAGAACTCAACTCGTGTAAACAATATGTACTACACATACAAACACACACCCGCGCACACACACATAGAAAAAGGCAGTTGAAGCTGCTGCAGCAACACCTAAAAGCCGCAAAGGCCACAAACATGATATGCCCGTGCCCCGTGCCCAGTGCCCAGAGCTTAGCTGAAAAGCTTTTAAAAACTGTATATTCAACTATAGAAATCTAGCTAATAAAATCCTTAAAGTACATATTTTAGACATATTTAATAGAGAGAGATAGAGAGAGAGAGAGAGAGAGAGAGAGAGAGAGAGGGAGAGAGCGGAAGAGTAAAGGAGAAAGGCAGAGTGATACATAATTGACGCTGGCAGCAATGAAAGCATGAAAAAAAATTCCATCTGAGTTGGAGCTACGTGAGACTTTGGATCTTAAGAAATGCAGCGAAATATATTTATTTCATCTTTTCCATGTAAAGTCCTATATTGTGATTATTGCTCTATTATTATATATAATTTGTGTTTCATTTATTCATTTTTGGCCTTTTCAGCTGTCAGGCTTTTCATTGTTGTAGTTATTGAATATTCAAAAGAATGCTTAAGATGTAGTACCAGGTTCTAAACTGTTTTGAAGCGTTTCGGTGAAAGCTTTAAAAAACGCAAGTATATATTTCAAGAGACTTAAATGAAAACCTATATACTCTTTGCACTATGTGAACGAGTATTAGAATGGTAAATCTAAATTGCGAGCTATTTTAAACTGTTAACTAAAATGTTTAAGATATTTGACTTTTATATTTGTGTTAGTCACTTATTAGCTGCTTCTTCAGAGTTCTTCTTCTTCTTTTAAGAGATTGCCTTCTTTGAATTCTGTCTTCACTTTGTGCCAATCGCTTTAAATGTTCGTTTTCTTTCCTTTCTCTCTCTCTCTTCTGTCTTAACTTTTTTTTTAATTGCCCTCAGTTTCTCTACTTTCTGTTTTCAATTGCAATTTCCTATATTATATTTATCTTCAAATCTTCTCGGCTGTATCTTCGACCATTGGCAATTCCTTCCATAGAGTCAGAAGAAAATGTAAGTACGCATTCTACACTCCACTCCAATTCTTAATTAGGTAAAAAAAAATTTCAAATACGTAAACTTCACGGTTAGCCCCGCAATAAGACCTATTTGAGTAAGTTTCGCTGTGAGGCAAACTCAAAGTATGGAGAGTAATTGGTGAAAGTGATTCATTGCTTTGAACTCTCTGCTTTGGCAATAAATGGCAATGAATAAAAATTCCCGAAAAATGTATTTAAGCCGAGCTGAGAGAAAAAACATTTAATTGTTTGCTATTTGCTTTTTATGGACATTTCAAATTGCATTTGTTCTTCGGGCAACCTCAAATGGGGTGAAAGTTTATTCAATTGGCAAATTATTGTCGATAAATACACTGGATTCATTTATAATTATTCATATTTATTTTGCAATTAGGCCAGGTGAAATAATTTCAAAATAATAATATTGCAAATTTCACAATATTACCGGTGAACAAGCAACTGCTGATTGGCAAGATTAAGCTAATTATTACAGGGTATCTATGGAAAAGTGAATGCTATGTTAAGCAAACAAATTCATGATATGCCTAGAATATGCTAATACAGGGTATACCCTGACATATATGTGATCTGGCCGCACTTTACAGGGTATCTAGTGAATGCTATGTTAAGCAAACAAATTCATGATATGCCTAGAATTTGCTAATACAGGGTATACCCTCACATATATGTGAGCTGGCCGTACTTTACAGGGTATCTACTTATGCTGTCAGAAATCGATGGATCTGACTCTGCCTCGAGTGTTGTTGGCTGTCGCTGTTGCTGCACCTGCCTCACAAACTGTGCCGCAGGCGGCACAGCGTAATTTTTTTATGACCAACAAACAAACAAGGCACACACACACACAAGCAGCAAACACACACACAGACACACACACGCAGGTCTGCTTGGCATTGGTATGTTTTATGTTAATTTTTATTGCTCGCTGCTTGCTGATTTTTATTATTCTTGTTGCTGGCGCTTGTTGTAGTTGCCATTTGAATTAATTTAATTCGTTTTTGGTCTTATTTCGGCTGCTTCTTCTTCTTCTTGCTCTCTTTTTTGGTTTAATTTGTTATTTTTTTGTTGGTTGTTTATTTACTTTTGCTTAATTAGACGCGGCGCTTGTTGTTATTAAATTTTTCTCTCTCTTCCTCTCCCTCTAATTTTCTTAAACAGCAAAAAACCCAATTTCTTTCCTATACACACACACACACTCATACTCATATTAGCTCAATTATAGACAATCCGCCTAAATACACGCAAAGCTTTTCATCGTCCTTTTTTTACTTCAAGCGAACTGAGCGAAATCCTCTTTTGGCTCTTTTGGCCAGCTGCAAAATGCGATTTCCAGTTTGCGAGTACTTTCAAAATCAATATTCTAGACTTTTGTTTATTTTGCTTTTGCTTCTGCTTCTTCTACCTCTTTACTATTCTTCTTGGGCTTTTTCGTATTTTCACAAATAGTTTTGAAATTCAAATGAGCATCGACAGCTTATTTTCTTCTCTGCTCTGACCTTAATTAAACTTCAATGCATCTGTCAGCAAAAGTTTGAAAATATAGCAACAATGCAGTCATACATCATTGCATTGAGAACAAGTTCCGGAACTAGTTTATCTGTTTTTTAGCTGACTATCTCTTGACTTGCGGGGGCTAGTCTTTGAACTACTTTATTCAATTTGTTCAATTTAAGTAACCGAGAACTAGTCAAGAGTGACTCCTTGAACTAGTTCATTTAATATTTTAGTATATATATATATATATATATATATTATATATATATTATATATTTCTCGTAAATAAATTAATACTCGCATTCTTGCATTCATTTACGAACTGGTTCAATAATAAGAAATATAGTTGAAATTATGTCAGCTTACGAGTCACTTTTTGAACTAGTTCATAATGTACTTGAGGTCAAAACACAGCAACGCTAGGCTGTTATGCGGGAATTATAAACGAACCAATTACGAATCACTATTTGAAGCAGCTCAAAAATAAATATTGGCTAGTCAAAGCGATGTTATTCCGATAGAGCGTGCTGCGCCAAATGGGTTGGAATGGATTGTGGCTCGGCTAGCTGCGGTTCTGTGGCCATATATTTGCCAGTCATTTGCCCGTTGCCCGTTGCCCGTTGCCAGCTGCCACGCCCCCAGCTGCGAGTGCCCAGCTCCCAACTCCCAGCACCCAGCTCCCAGCTCGCAGCAAGTCACCGTGGCTCCCCGCACCATCGTTCGGCCTGAATGCCTGCATAATTAAAAGCGATTCCTCGACTTCAATTGATTGACCTGCGGCTAATGCAGCAGCTGCTCCACAACTTGCTTCAGTTCCATGGCCTCATGCCGCAAAATCGCCAACAAATGGGCGGCGCAGAGTGGGGAGCGAGTGTGGCGGCTGTAGGCGAGCAGCTGGCTGCGAGGCACAGCTGCGACGCGCAATCGAAACATCAAATTGAATCGCAGCGCAGCAAATCGCAACCAAATCGAATTTCTATTTAAGCAATAATAAAATGTCTCAACAAATCGCTCACTAAGCCACGCCCCTTGCCCTGGAATATATATCTATATATAGTATGTTCGTATGAACTTGTCGCGATATTCTGCCAGATTTGAAAGCGACCGAGTTTTCGCTTTAGCAGTTTTTATTGCTTTTCCCTTTACATCCTCATTTTGGTTTTGCAAAGATTTGAATGGGGCTTGCCCCAAAAATACCCTAACCTACACCCCCACCCCTCTAAGCACTCCCCGAATGACTCCCGGCGACGATTTTCTTTTGAAGTCAACTGCTGAGCCAAGGTGGCACCACCGCGGTGCCCAGCCCGAAAGGGGGCGCGAAAGGGGCAATGGATATGCTGCGCCTGCTGTGCGAGAATAATGCGAACAAGTGGATGAAAATGTTTGACACGGATAGAGCAAAGTGCAGTCAGAGTTATCTCTCTAGTCTGTTGTATGTGTGTGTGTGTATGTGTGTGTTGATATGGTGTATTCTGTTGTGTTGTGTGTATGCCGTGCTGTGGCCTGTCTTGTCGCTGCTTCCGTTTCCGCAGCAGATTTTGCAACTGCTTGGCCTTTGGCGCAAAATTTGAAAATAATTTGCACTGACGTCATCGTTGCATGCAGAATGCAGCATGCAGCATGCAGCATGTGGCATGACAGAGACAGCCCCAAAAACTACAAAAACTAGGAGGATGCCTCAGCGACAGCCTCAACTCTGGCTGGCAGCGTGTTTATGTTTATATAACAATGCAGAGGCAACAGACCCAACTGGCTGCTATGCTAGGCCCGCGGTGCGTATGCTTGACCTTCAAATTCGCGGCCCGATCAATAAGTTCTTGTATTTGCTTCTTTCTTTCCCAATTATTGTTGTTCTCTGTTTCATTTAATTTGTTTTATTTTTCTACTGCTTGTTGAGTCGTAAAAAGACTTACGCAAAGGCCAAGTGAAAAAAAAAAAATGGGACGCAAATAAAACAAGAGAAATGCAAAAGGCAGAGCGGGGCATGGCCAAGGTGTGTGCGTGTGTGTGTCAGTGTGTGTGTGATTGTTTCATATTAAAATCACGCAGCGCACGTGAAGCTTACACACACACACACAGAGACAGCTCTGTGGGTCACGGCATATTAAAAAGAAAAAAAAAACGAAAACGAAACCCAAAAAAAAAACTCGCCGCAGTGCGTAACTTTTGGCCATGCCTTAAGCTGCTGCCTCTACACATACACTCACTCACACACACACACACACACATGCACGCCTCCTCTGCTCTGTAAGCTGCCAAAAAATATGTGCCACAAAAAGGTTTTTGCCAGCAAATAATTTGTAGCGCCCAGTCAGCAGTTGAAATGAAGAACAGAGCAGACAAATGTAAAGTTAATGGCCAAACAGCGAGTGAGCGAGATAGAGAGGAGATTGAAAGACAGAGCGAGAGCAAAGACAAGAACTATAGGCATATTGAAGCATAGTTCGCATGGAGCTGAGCTTAGACAAAATATGTTACAGCAGAGCAGCTTAAAAGCAATGACAGCACAAATGGGGCATGCATGACTAAGTGTATACCCTGCCGCATATTCAGATGCAATTGCACCGAACTACAACAGCAATTAGCTCTCACTTGCCAAGATAGCCAATTAGATGTCTTAAAAATGTTTTCAACAATTTTCTTGTGTCTTCATAGGCTACCATTCACCATTCACGCCCTAATGGGCGTGTCCACAAAAAAATAAGTTAAATATTGGGCCTAAAGAGTGCCAAAGTGAACACTTTTAGGCCACAATTAAGTCAGAGAGACACACAATCAAGTTGAGTTGACAAAGTTAGAATAATTATGAAAAAAGTATAATTAGCCATACCAAATCATGTAAATTTATATAAAGAGAGAAAGGGTGTTATAAGAGTACATTCTCTGACATTTTCTAAGTTGCCATACTTTAAAAAATTAAAATTCAAGCCAAATGTTTTTGGCAAGATTTATAAATTTAATGAAACAGCATAGCATATTGGCTTAAGTTCAAACTAAATTTAGCTTAATCAAGCGTAAAATACAAGTATACTAAGAAATATTAGATATTTCCCGTCTAAGTGGGGCTGCCACTCTGAGAGATTTTCAATTGCAATAAAATGACGAAACTAGTTAACTCGAAGTGGCCAATTGAGTTGCAATGAAAAATCCAAGATATGTTTCGAGTGAAATTTCTCAGCCAAAGTTGCAACTGAAGAGCGAAAATAATAAATTGATAGCTAATGGAAGAGCCAATAGATTCACTGAAGATTTTTCGTTAGTCGCCGAGCTTGAGGTAATGGAATTTTAAACTAAAATATACAGAGACATGTGATTGAGCAGTGCACAAAATACACGCCAGAAAGCTCTGTAGATACAGAGTATTCAAATTGATAATAAATTACAAATTCATTTAGAGACAATGGCAAATAAAACAAAGCACTGGGGAAATGCTGGGAATGCGTTTATTTCAATTTTAAATAATCAAAAAACAAGCAAAAACAATATTGGAAAAAGACTGAAGAAAAATGTATAAAGAGGAAAATCAATTTCGAATTTAAATTAACTGAAAAAGAAAAAAATTGAAAAATAGCAGCAGAAAATTCAAATTCGAATTGTTAATGGAGTTGCCGTAGCGCAAAAATTTCTAGTGGCTTTGGGCCTACTTTCATGAAGCGTTCATTAGCAGCGCCACGCACCACCTAGACCACACCGCACCAGTCCGACCGGCTCAACCCACCCAACCACAACAGCACAAAGAAAAAAGGCGAAAATGTGCGTGCGAATCGTTCGCAGTTCTTCAACTGCCCCTCAACAAAGCGCGAATTGTTATGGTCTTTTTTTTTTGGATTTGTTGCTACTAATGTTGTTTTCGTTGTTTCTGTTCGGTTGCATGTTGAAAGTTCAATCAAAGTAAAGAAGCGTTGCTTAAGCCAAGGCTAAGCAAGCGACGCCGTCACGCCAGCTTTTAGCTTCACCTTTGCAAATAAGCACATAAAAAGTACTCAATCTATATAAACACACACATATATAATATATATATATATATATACATATATATATAGTATAATACCTGGCGGAGAGAGCAACTTCTTTATAAATATAAATATTAAAAGTTTACTCAAATCATTTACATATGCTTCATGCTCAGTTAATGACGATTCGTGTTGAGTGACTTGGCTTCCTTGCATTTAATAAAAATGAATGTTACTTTAATGATTTTAGATATAAGTAACGTTGCAATTTAATTTATTTAAATTTAAATTGCATTCTTTTTTCAAAACTATTAAATTGATTTGAAATTGATTATTTCCCAAATTGGGCTTTAATCATTGCCAAAGAAACATAATAAACTATTTTTATTTCTATTTTTTTTTTTACATTTCTGCAAACGTTGTATTCTGATTTCACTAAAAAAAATTTTAATATTCAAGCAAAGACTAAATTTATTTTGAAGTAGTTTTTCATTTTAAAATTATATGCATTTTATTTGGTGATATTTATTGTCTTATTTTTGGTACTTTCTTAAATGTTTTCTTACATTCTTAAAATGTTTTCTGATATTACAATTCACATAAAAAATGTATTAATTTAGGAAGCAGTTTTATATATTTTTGATTGTTTTTTAATATATTGTAAGACTTTCAATATATACAGTATATATAAAGATAGACAATGTATATGTTGTAAAAAATATTTAGAAAATATCATATATCAAAGTTAATCCAATTCTTATTTCAGGTATTACTAGATTTATTATTTTCTTAAATTGATTTTTGATTCACTTGATTGTGAATGCAATTAAAATTTTCATTACTTATTCAAATATTCATGAAAAAGAAAACAAGTTTTTTTTCTTTCTTGCAGCCTATTTGTTATTTTATCATTAAGCTAAAAATTGAATTAAATTAATATGAAATGAGTTTATTTTCCCTTTTTTTATGAAAAAGACCAAAACAAAATTCACATAGTGTGCAGTTTAAAAACTCCGAATCATTAATAAAAAAAAAAAAAACAATTTAATTTTAAACGTGAAATTAAATAACTAAAGCGCCATCTGGCGGCAGATTGTGTCGCAGGTTTAGCTTTGACTTAGTTTTTGGCTAGATTTGAAGAAAATACGTACATGTTGCATACGTGTAGATATAATTGTATTTAAATATTTTACTTTATGCTCTTTTCTTGTCTGATAAAAAATATTTAATTTGGGTCAACTGTTGGTGACGCCGTCGACGCGTCGTATGCGCAACATTTGTATTTTATTATTCATACACATACGTCTATATATCTGTATAAATAAAAACACAAGTAAATACACACACACACACATATAGGTAAATTTATATTATTGACTCTTTGAAGTTATTGCCGCAGTTGTATGCGAAATGCTTCGACAATTTTAAGTTAGTTTATTGCAATTTCTCTTTTGTTCATTGAGATTCAAGCAAATCAAGAATGATGTAGATGTACTCGCATACATACATAAAAGCCTTTTTGTGTGGCAATTTCATTTGGGCTTCAATTGAAGCTAAAGCCTCCAGGCTTATGTAACCCGAAACAAAAACAAAAATACAAATATAAATAGAAATAGAAATAGAAATAGGAATGGAAATTGATATAGAAATTGAAATAGAAAACCCAATTAAAGTCAGCAGTTAAGCTCAGCTTCGATGCCTGCTGCGAATCCGAGCCATGGAAATTAACTTGGCTAAAATATTCATTAGGTGCGCTTTCAGCAGTTGATCCAGTTGCAAGAGGCAAGAGTTGCTAGGCAGCAAAGCTGCAAGTTGACTTAAAGGGCAGCGACAGGTGCAGGTGCAGGCGCAGGTGCAGGGACAGGTGCAGGGACTGGGGTAGGGGCAAAGCCGGGTGAGAATGGGCTGTTGGGCGCCTTTAGTGTAGGCAAATTATGCTACTCGTTGGCCGCTGGCCGCCGCCCGTTGCACGTTGCACGTTGCATTAATTAAGGTAAATAAACAAATGACTATGAGCAAAAGCCAGAGAGCAAGTGGGTAGCTAGGGAGACACTGTAACAGAGGCGAAGAAGCAGCGTCACAAATGCTGCAGCAGACTCAAGACTTTTAATAGCTTGTAGCATGTGGCATGCAGCAGTTGCAGCTAAATCTCTGCCCTTTCTCGTCTTCGTTTTTGCTTTTTTTTATTTATTTTTTTTTTTTTTTTTGCATTTGGGAGTTGCAGGCAAAAGTTTTGAGCGACGCTTTAGGCACCTTTCTCAAGCTGCAGTTCACGTTGACACGCATAACAACAACGTCAAAAAAATTGGAAAAAAAAACACACAAACACAGAGAAACACACACGCGCACGCACGCGAGCGGGAATTGGAATGTTGCACGCGTCTGCCGGGCCCCGAGGCGGGCAACTGCACAAGGCACAAAAAGCAACTCGAAAACAACAAAGCAAAGTGACGGGCTGACTGATTGACTGATTGACTGATTGACAGATTAACAGATTGATTGATTGACCGATGAACTGATTGACGGCTTGACGGATTGAGCGTTTTTAGATTCAGCCAGCGATCGACTGACTCCAACCGATTCGACTACTGCCTAGCTCGGCGTAACGTAAACGACAAGAGCCGCCGCGTGCGCTACGTGAAACGCGGTACGTTGCGACGACGTGACTGCGACTGCGACGACTGAGCGCTGCAAATGGAGTCGGTGGCAGAGCCACAGTCACAGCTACAGCTACAGCCACATCCACAGCCATAGCCACGCCACAACCGCTGCTGGCACAGCCAATGCCCCAGCACGCTGAGCTGAGCCGAGCCGAGTCGAGCCGGGCAGCCGCAGCCGCAGCCAGCCGAGCCCCAAAATACAACCGAAGGCCCAGTCGACACACTGGCCGAGCCGCGCCACGAGCGCACGACTCGCAGCTCGTTCGCCGAGTCGCAGCTCAAGCACGTGCGATTTGCTGCAATGTGCTGCTCGGCAGACGCCGTGCTGCTGCCGCCACACAGCTGCACTCTGCGTGTTGCGTGCCGGGCAGGTGCCTGCCACAGCCGCAGCAACAACAACGAGCCACTGCCAAAAGCAAAGGCAAATAGTTTTAGTGCCACTTGGCACGAACAAGTAAAAGAACACCCAAAAAATAAAGTTAAAAAAGCAACAACAGCAACAACTACTAAACTCGGACTGGAGCTCGCGCTCGGACTTGAGCAAAGACGGGCAAAAAATAAACGAAAAAAAAAAAACACATATAAACGAAGCCCTGACTGAACATGCCTGAGCACAAGCAGGTAGGGGCTGGCGGGGAGGGGCTGGCAATTTGGTAAGGCTAAAAGCCCTGGCAAGCGGTTCTGGCTCAACTGACCAACAGAACGCGGTCGCGACTCCAATGAAAGTGGCAAGTGGCAAAGGAACGGCCGGAGCCAGGCCGGGTCGAGAGGGATTAACAGGCAAACAGGCGGCGACACGCCGACCAGCGCCGGTCAGCGCGCGCAGTGGAGCGTGTGGCACGAACAACAATAATAAAAGCAACAATAATAGGCACACACACACGCACACACACAGGTGCAGGCCAAAAGCCGAAAGTAGGTGAAAAGTGTAAATGAAAAGAGAAGCAGACGACAAAAGCGAAAATCGAATTCAAAAAAGTCAAAGGGCTATAAGAGCGTGTGTGTGCGTGTGGGGCAGGTTAAAAGCGTACACTCACACTCACACACACACGCACACGCACACACGCACGCACACACACTCACACTCTTTCAGCTATCTGTATTATTTATGTGTTGCTTTAAAAAGCCGCCGGGCGCCGTGGCCATTTTTTTTCGGCCTTTGGCACGCGGCGTATGATTAATATAATGCAACTACAACTCAATGTAAGCGCTGCCTTGCTCGTCGGGTATCTTTCTCTTTCACTCTTTCTCTCTCTCTCCCTGGGTCTGCGTCTATGTGTGCGTGTGCTGCGCTTTGTGTCACGTGTGCACTTGAACGCGCCAAGCTGAAAGCCACTGGCGCCGCAAAGGCCGCACACAAACAAACCAATAGCAACAGCAATGCAACAGCAGCAACTACAACAATAACTACGCGGCGTATGTGTAATGCAATTATTAATAAGCATATGCGCGAATGCATTTACAAGCCTTCCCTCTGTCGGACAATGTTTTCGTGAGTATGTGTGTGTGAATTGCAGAGCTTTTGTTGCCTTTGAGAGCGACAGTCAAAGCTGTGTGTCTAAAATAACTGCAAGCTTTCATCGAGCTTAAAAAGCGACACCGGACGCAAACCTCAAAATGAGCTTTGAAGCTTCGCTCCTTATGTCAACCGAACTTTCAGCCGAACTAAGCTTAGGTGAAAATAAAGCACCGCAGTCAAAAAGCTTTCAACTGAGCTTGCGATTTTAGAATAAACAGTTACATTTGAATAGTATTTTAAAAATAAGAATATAGAATATAGAATTTATATTTTATATTTTATAATTTATATTTTATATTTTACAGTTTATATTTTATATTTTATATTTTATATGTTATATATATATATCTTATATTTTATATTTTATATTTTATATTTTATATTTTATATTTTATATTTTATATTTTATATTTTATATTTTATATTTTATATTTTATATTTTATATTTTATATTTTATATTTTATATTTTATATTTTATATTTTATATTTTATATTTTATATTTTATATTTTATATATTATATTTTATATTTTATATTTTATATTTTATATTTTATATTTTATATTCTATATTTTATATTCTATATTTTATATTTTAAATTTTAAATTTTATATTTTATATATTATATTTTATATGTTATATATGCTTATATTTTATATGTTATATATATCTTATATTTTATATTTTATATTTTATATTCTATATTTTATATTCTATATTTTATATTCTATATTTTATATTTTAAATTTTAAATTTTATATTTTATATATTATATTTTATATGTTATATATGCTTATATTTTATATGTTATATTTATCTTATATTTTATATTTTATATGCAATTTTTTATATTTTATATGTTATATATATATCTTATATCTTATATTTTATATATTATATATTATATGTTATACATGTTTATATTTTATATATTATTTTTTTTATATTTTATATGTTATATATATATATATCTTATATTTTATATTTTATATTTTATATTTTATATTTTACATTTTACATTTTACATTTTACATTTTATATTTAATATGTTATATTTGATTATTCGATCGATTGTATCTCAAGTGCGCCTAGACACGTTTACACACGCAGTTTTTGTCTTTTCATTCAAAGCTTTACGGCTTCAATTGAAATTTGGCCAAAGAACTTGACTTTATGAATGAATCGAGGGGGACAGAAAGAGAGGTATGAATATAGAGACAGAAAGGTTAACCCTGTGGCAGCCTTCATGTATGATTATGATATTTTCACTCGCTTTCACGTGTTCTCTTGTGCGTGGACTTACGAAACATAGATTACGTTCGAAAAGCTGGAGAGAGGGAGTACATTGATATAAGCATGACGTCTTGCTTTCAATCCAGAAATCTTAGATACCTTATATTCAGGTTCGATTGAGCCATTAGGAGATAACGTGGCTGAGAAATAGCCACTCATGCTATCCCGATAGCACTATAAAAGAAAAAGTTGAACAAACAATGCGTTTATAGCTCCAACAGCAGCAGCGCACGTTCGCTCGAAGTTTAATTCAAATCCAAAATATGAATCGCTGGTTGAATCGTGTGGCTGTGGTGACCGGTGCCAGTTCGGGAATCGGTGCCGCCTGCTGTAAAGATTTGGTGGCCAAGGGCATGATCGTTGTGGGTCTAGCACGTCGTGAAAGTCGCTTAAAGGAACTAAGGGATGAGCTGCCGGCAGAGCAGGGGAAACGCTTTTACTATCGCAACTGCGATGTGAGCGTGGAGCAGCAAGTGGTAGATACGTTCGCCTGGATCGACAAAGAGCTGGGCGGTGCCGACGTCCTGGTGAACAATGCTGGCGTTGTTCGCCCCGCGGTAAAACTCATCAGCGAGGGCAACAGCGCTGATCTGCAAGCCGTATTGAACACGAATGTGCTGGGCGTTTCCTGGTGTACGCGCGAGGCATTTCTGTCGCTCAAGCGGCGTAAGGTGAACGACGGACACGTACTCATTGTGAACAGCATAGCCGGTCACCGAGTGCCCATCATACCGCAAATGGGCCTCAACATGTATGCGCCCTCCAAGCACGCGGTCACTGCAATGACCGAGGTGCTGCGCCAAGAGTTCCTCAACATGGGCACAAAAACAAAGATCACAGTGAGTCGCACTTGCAATACCCTCTAAACAGCCCACTATATTATATATTTGCTTGTCTCCTACAGAGCGTCAGCCCCGGCAGCGTAGATACCGAAATAATTGACAAGAACGTAATTCCCATAGAACACTTTCCTTTGCTGCGCCCCGAAGATGTTGCCGACGCAATCACCTACTGCATTCAAACGCCACCCAACGTTCAAATACACGAGCTCACAATTAAGCCAGTTGGCGAGATGATCTAGGCCCACAGAGTGAACGCTTCCATAATCCGACTCACTCACTTCAATCTCTTTTAATTGAGATCGAATCGAGAGTTCCTGATTACTGCAAGCTGATGAGAAATCACATGTGGTACGCCAATGTGAACGGAATTTAAATCAACGTCGTCTTTCTATAAAATGCTCAGAATAATAAAATATGTATATACATTCAAGATTTTCTTATTTTAACTGTTTTCTAAACTTCTTAAGTTGGTGAAACTTCTCTAAAAATCAATATGCACAACGATTATATAGCATACTATGTGATGGACAATGATGACAATGAAAAACTGAACTTAATATTTATAAATATTAAAACGAATCGAAGAGAGGGAGAGGAATAGAGTTAATCCGTCTCTTTCACTTTATCTCTCTCTTTCTCTCTCTCTCTCTCTCTCTCTTTCTCTCTCTCTCTCTCTCTCTCTCGTTCTCAATCTTGTTGTCTGTTTATCACACTGGTGCTTACGATAAGATAGCATTGTAGCATGTAGAATGCTACTGCAATTACCCTATTTGACGAGATACTCGATTACTTGTCGATAACAGTCTGATTATTTCTATTGACTCAATATTAGATTTCTTGTTTTGTTGTTTAAGATTGTCAGACAATAATGGATTAGATTACATTTTATTGCCCTCTACCCAATGAAATTGGGTATATTGGTTATGTAGAAATTTATGTGACAAATTAAAGTGTAGTCTTGAGAGTACGATTTGAGTCCGTATGTATAAAAAATAAAACTGAGACAATCTTTACAATCGACAAAAATCGATAAACATACTTAATAATAGGTGAAACAATTTATCCAGAGATTTTGCTTGCATACATAAATTGTTATGCTACTTGTTCTTCAAGCAGCTTGAAATGCTCAAATAGAGATCGATACCTACTTAAAATATGCAATTTATTCACTTGACTCACTAATTCAATATATGTATTAAGTATTTATATTATTGCTTGACTTACCTGAAGGTTGCAGCACATCAATTTTTGTTCGAAATATTGGCAGGGGGAAAGAGAAGGAGAAAGAAATAGAGAAGAGAATCAGTGATTAGTCTGGCATTGAAGTAGCAAAGGATGGGGGAGTGGGAAACGGAGCGTACAGCACTACATCGAAATGCAATTGCAATTGCAATCGAGCGTTAAGCCAAGCCAACGAGAAGCAATGTGCACTATGCGATAAAGCAAAAGCGTAGAAGAACTGAGAAACTGAGAATGCGAACTGATGCATATATTGAGTATTGCGAGTTGAGGCTTTGATTGAGAACTGCAATTGGTTAGACATCGAGTAACGTACAGATTCCTATATACACACACACACACACACAGAGAGATACACTCGCATGGAGTGGGGGCTGCAATCCAACGCCCTTTGGTCAGAGATTTCTTTGCGATTTTTACTTACCCGCCAGCAACAAGTATCATCTGCATGTTGCTCGATTGTGTGTGTGCAGCTCGTATATCCTGGACGGCACTCAGACACGCTCACACACGGCTGGCTCCAGGTCTGGTCCTGGCCACAGGAGCTGCTGTTGCGGCTGCTGCTGCTGCTGCTGCTGCAACATGACGTCCAGCACACAATCTCTGCTGCTTTTTTAGCCTTTTTTTTCAAATTTATTTGTACTTTTTTATTATTATTGTGATTTATTGTCGAGTTGGTCGTGCTGGCTGTGCTTCACTGTACTTGTGGCATACAACTCCATTTGCGGCACAGCATTTGCTTAGTTTATATTAACACTGCAATGCACACATACACACACACACACACACACACACACACACACACACAGAGACACACACATACATTTAGTTGGCAGCCAACAACAGAGCAATTGGCAGCCTTTCGCTTTGTGATCTCATATCAGCTCAGCCTCGAGTCTGTTATTTAATAAATTGCAGTCTTATGTCACCATCTAATCAGTGCCCTAACCAAATCCGAGTCGGAGGTATAATCAAAAATTTGGCAACCGCCAAAAACCAAATACCTTAGGCCCCAAGTGACAACAGCTGAAGCGAGGCCCAAACAACTTTGGCTTGAGCAAAAATTTAGCATGAAATCAACTCATTGAATAGAGACATTAGCAACAGATGGACTCAAGTATTGCAGGTGTTTAAAAAGGGTCTGTCTAGGACGAATTTAACTTGCTACTCGCTCATGCATAGAATAGAGTATATTGGTTTTGTGGCTTATAGAGTCTGCATGACGCCTAATGGAACTGATAGCTAGAGGACGTTTCTACCCAGAAATAGTTGATTACATTAACGATATTTGGCATTATGTGCGATTGCTGCCAACTATTCATAGAGATTAACATAATAGGAATATTATATTATTATATACTATATTATAACAACCTCAATCAGGTGCATTTCAGGAACTTGAATGTTATACACATACATACATATGTCTTAAGGCTTGACCAAAGTACATATTTAAATAGTTTGATAAACGAGTTTAGCAGTTGACCTACACCACAGAGTGACATAAATTGGCTTTTATTCATTTCTATCAGTAATCAACAATTGGATGAATTTATTATATTTGAGTGGAATTCCTTTTTTGCATATATAAAAATAATTTTATTTATGATTTGGCTGCCAAAAAATATGAATATGCAGGATTTATTTCTCTATTCGGTTGGTAAATGGTAATTTATTCAAAAATAAAAGATTAAAATTTAATGATTCTCTTGCTTGAGACAAGCCAAAAGCTGTGCTAAACGTTGAAAATAATTTGCATATCATTTTGTGTTTTTGGGGCAACAGTTCAGCACTCCACTTGACTGCATACTTTTATGACGTACTATGATTTCAAGCTTAAAGAGCATAACTTTGCAGTTTTATGGTCACTTTGAATTCCAGTGAGAAAGAAACTTTGTGAAGTGCCCGCAAATACTGGCGAACTCTAAAACAAAAATCAAGCTTTAAGACTGCAATTTCCACATTATCTTATAGGTGTATATCTTATAGCTGAAAGGCATAAGTATATGGACAGCTGAAACTGTCTGACTGGGAATAGAATTAGACATCAACTAGAATCTGATTACACCGGCTTTACAAATATATATATATAGATACATCATGCAGTTGACATAGTGAATATCAACTTTTGGCTTGATTGTGATCGACTCTCCCTCCCATAGAAAGAATCGATCGAACAATAAGATTGACGAGATCACTATTTATGAAATTTAAAGATAGATAGATAGTAATCTATCTATAATAATCTATGTATATGTCTATAAATACTCTCTGATTTTAATGTCTAGAAATTATACTATGTATCAATACAATCTATCCACAGTATCTAAACTATTTCCACTATCAGCATATGTTCCTAAATAAATATATCTATTTATAAATAGATATATAAATAGTATAGTTTAATGTATATATTTTCTACTATCTATCTATCAGTTCTATATATCTTTATTCTCCCTCTAATATCTATCTATACGATCTACAGATGTATATATAATATATATACAATTCTACTAGGAATACTATCTTCCCATAATACCGATAATAATCTATAAATTCATCTATATAATAATTATATATCCATGCTATCAATAATATCTATCTTTCTTATCTAAGCTCCTATATTATGTACCTATACGATATTTAGTTCTATCTATATTACCCACCTATCTATCTATCAGCTGTCAATACTCTTTCTAATATATCTATATATATTTCATAAACGATCTGATCTATACAACCAATACTAACCATGCTATTTATTCTATTCACAATATATTTTATAGGTAGTAAAATCTCTTTCTCTCTGTCGCCCTCTGCGGTTTGAAAGTAAATTAGAAAGTGAGCAGACTTTTCTTATAACTTAACCGTTATTTAACTGTGTAACTATAGCCCTAGAAACATGTCCTTTGCGGCTTGCTTATAGTTGAGATGGGAAAAAGTTTTGTTGGATGTGGCTTATACTTTTGCGTCAAACTTTTGGCCAAGAGCTGCTGTCAGGGTGCCTTAAGCACAGCCGCATATAAGTCTAACTATATATATTTATATATATATATATATATATATATATATATATATATATATATATATATATATATTATAAATGTATAAAAGTTGCATTCATTTGCTGACAAGTAGAAAACTATTTGTATATGGCAAAAAGTTGCTGGCTGCTGTTTTTGTTGCAACTTGGTTAATTTTGTGGACCGAGTGTGTTGCTGTTGGGGCTTGGCCACATGTTGCTGTTGTTGCAGCCCAACTTTGACATAGTCTACTTTTAGGCACAGCCTGAAACAACCTTTGCTAAATGCATTCGGCTTCTCTTTTTATTTCTTATTTTTTCTTCTTTTTGTTTTGTTTTGATTGCTTTTTTCTGTTGTGTCGTTGGAATTTTGGTTCGTAATTAATTGCGCTTTGTTTCGCATGTTATTCGTTGAAATGTTTGCCGTTTCGTTTCATTTCATTTCATTGCGTTTCACAAGGTCGTTGGCATAGATGCGTCTCACTCGCACACGTGCGCTCAGCTGTTTCTCGCACATCTGCCGCTCTCTGCTGCTGCTGTGAGCAGCTGTTAAGCGGGTTTTTAGTGGGCGACAGGCGAAAGGTGAGGAGTGGAAGTGCGGAAAGGGGCGGGATAAACATTCCGCCCGGCAGCAGGTGTGTGGTGTACGTGTGTGTTAAACACCGTCAACTGCAAACGCTGATGAGCTGCGCTCAGCGTGGCGCCACGCGGCAAACTAAGCCAGCAGAACAGAGCAGAACAACAGAAAAGAAAACAACAAAGTTTGTCTGTATTGTTGTATTTGTTGCTGCCGCTGCCGCTGCCGCTGCCACTGCCACTGCCACTGCTGTAGCTGCTATGTTTTAATTAATTAATTAAGCACAATTTGGCTTGGTCGCGCATATAATTACAAAACTAAATATTAAGTATACGCCACCAGGCGCCAGCAAAGCCCCAGAGACACCACACAAACGCACACACACAGGTCGACTTCTATATGTAGATATACACATGTGTAGACAATTAAACAGTTAGTCGCTTGACATTAAATAAACGTAAATAAACGACGGCGTTGCGGCAAATGTGTCATTGTTATGGCTCTTGCGGCCAGGGCTGCAGCGATGGTCAGCGAGGGCGGCGGGTGGCTGGGCGCTGGTTTGGCTTAGTAAAATATGGGCTAAGCATGCGCCAAGCACAGAGCCAGTATATGAATATACATATAAATATACAAATATTTATTTATTAATGTGCATACACGTATATAGTATATATATGTACGTCCATATATATATGTACATATATAGAGTGACACACGCTTTCAGCAGCTTCTGTTATTGTTAATTATTTTCTTCCCTTTTTTCCTGATAGCCGCGAAATTTGTTTACATGTGGAAAAAAAAACCGGCACGAAAATGAAGGTACATATAAGACGCGACACACACGCACACACACACCGACACTCAAACCGACCCACTCACACGATTAGTCTCTCCGAGAGAGGGAGAGAGAGAACTGCACGCTTTACTTTTCATTCATTTATTTTCGTTGAACCTTTTTTGTTTTATTCCCTTTTTCATGTGTTTGCTTAATCAATTTATATGCATTTTTAGCATTTCTTCATTGAACTGGAAACTGCACAAAACGAAAAAAAAAAAATTAAAAGAATTTGCACTGAAATCCGCATTTAATTTCCACAAAACGCGCCACACGTTGCGTAAATGCCGCGCGCGCTGTGCGGATGCCCCAACGCAATGAAGAAAACAACAGCAGCAGCAGCAGCAGCAGCAGCAGCACCAGCCAACAACAACAACAGCAACAACAACAGCGGCAGCAGCAACAAAAGCAATCACAATAGAAACTAGTACAACAATTCTATTTGCGGGCATGTTCCAAATGCCAAAACGTTTCCAGCAGCTGAGGCACGCGGCCAAAGGACAAACGAAACGGTTTGGCATTGGGCAATGGGAACTGACGCCGGCTTTGGCAATGTAACACTGACACAGTAACATAGAACACACATATTCAGTCAGTGTATGTGTATGTGTATGTGTGAGAGTGTGTTTGTTTGTGAGCGAGTGCTGCCAAAAAGTTTTGCTTTTTTTTTTGTCTTTTGCGGTTGTAAATTTTGCAGCTTGATTTGCATTTTAGACAATTGTTTGCGGCTTTGAAATGCAATTAAGTGTGCCACACACACACAAGCACAAATGGAGATATCTGTACATACATACAGACCCTTTGCGCAAGTCATACTTTTTTTGGGCTTGTGCCTAATTATTGCCAAATTTTTAAAATAACCAAAAATAAGCAGAGAAACACAACAACAGAAGGAAAAGATATCACAATTTCTGTTGTTCAACTGTGACAACAAATGGTAAACGATAGAAGCGTCGCACGCGACAAACGCTGAACGGCAAACGGTAAATGGATAACGGTAACGGATAACGGCAGCGCAACAACAAATAAGTTGTTTTGCATGTTTCACAGTTTTGCCAAAACGTTTCCAGCGGCCGTTCAGCCTCTGCGAGTAAAATGAAGATGCCCACTGAGAGAGACAGAAAGAGAGAGGCAGCACGCAACAATGGCTGTGAGAGCGAGAAACAAAGGGAGCGAGAGCGCGCGCGTCTTTGCTTACGCTCAGCGTACGCACATGGGACAGAGCGAGATGCACTGCAGCATGCGGCAATCGTTGCTCCATTTGATTTTGTTATTGTCTTAGCATAAGTTAACCGTTTGCCGTGTAACTAGATTCATGCGTCTCTGTGTATGTGTGTACGTGTAGGTTTGTTTGCCTGTTGTTGGTGTGAGTCTGTGTGTCACCATGCGTAATGATCCAACAAGAACAAAAACGAAGGCCGCCTTGAAGCCCTTTCTTTGATTCTTGGAGTTACGCTCTCGCGCTCTCGCACTGGCCCTTACTTTGTCCCACTCCCAACTGGACCGCTACTGGACGCCTTGTTGCTGTCGCTGCCGCCGCTGCTGCTGCTATTACTGTAGCCGTGTAAATGCCGCTATTGCTGCTGCTGCTGCTGTTATCTTTAAGTTTTTTTATATTATTTATTTTTTTGTTTTACTGTTTCATTTATGTAATTTTCATTAAAATTTTCGCTCGTTTCATGCGCGTCCGCGTGCGCCGTTTATGCAACTGGCGACGACGATGGCACAGAACATTTTCACCAGCGCAACGAGACACACACACACGAACACACACACACACTCACACGGACACGGACATACACATACTCAAACACCTCGATAAGTTTTGGCTGACTTTAGAAATTGAAATGGCAAGAAGAAGAAGCACAAGAAGACGACGAGCAACAACAACAACAAGAACGACAAAAATGCCGACTAGAACAACGACCCAAAAAAAATTGATTGCTAAACGCTGAAGGACTCGGAAAACAATGCAATGAAAATGAAAATGGCAAAATGAAAATAACGTTTAACGTTACTTTGGCGCCATCAACTAGCTGCACACTCCCGCAAGACACACACCGACCCCTGCCCCCACCCCCGTCATCCCCCTCTCCATCGCACTGCCTTCTACCTGCAGCTGCTGCGGCGTCTTCCACTTCTGGTTCTTGTTCTTCTTCTTCTTCGTCACTTGCACTTTAGCGCCGAGCAATTTATGCTTGTAATTTGGTCGTAAGTGTTAGACTAGAACATGTGCGAGCGAGGCGGCTGCCGCCTGCAAATCAGTGTGGGAGTGAGAGTGACAAAGAGAGAGAGAGAGAGAGGGAGAGATTGAGGGGAAGGCGAGAGCCAGCAAGTGGCGCAAAATTTTGTTTCTGTTACTTTTACTTTTAATTTTATTGCTGTGTGTTGGTTACACAATTCTCTATAAACAGACCAAAATACACACTCACACACATGGTCACAGATACGCACACACGTGTAATTATAGACAGCTGCTCCACATTGGCATGATATACATAAATATATATATATATATACATATATACGAGTATGTATGTATGCACATAAATTGGTATGTAAATGCCACACACACACACACTAACAAGCACACACACAGTTGTATGTATATACACTACAAATATGCCCGTCCGTCTGCATTTACAGACCGTCTTGGGGCTTAGACAAGCGAACAACAAACAGCCGAGCGAGCAAGCAATAGGCAAACAAAACACGCAAAGTGTTCGCTTTAATAGCGCTTTAGCTGCCAGTCAGTCAGTCAGTCAAGCAGTCAACCAGTCTGTCAGTCTGTCAGACTGTCTATTTGTCTGTCTGCCACTCAGTCAGTTAGCTGGCCAATCAGCTTTGATGTGTTTGGCCAACTGTTTGTTGCGATTGTGGCGAAAGCAATGGGTGCAAAATTTGTGGTTTCACATTTCCTTGTTGACTTCCGTTTCAGCACTGGCAATGGCTCAATTAGCATTTCGATAAGACACCGATAACATATCGATTGGCCGCGCTAAGCTGCATGAAGGCTTAAATGGAACAATAATCGATTGGCCACATAGCCAACAAGCAAAAGCACTCTGATAAGCAGACATAAGCTCTAGTTGGCATTGCCTGACTTCCAAATACCCTCCATGAAAGGATTGAAGTAGATATGTGACACACACACGATTCGATAATCAGTTTTTAATACAAACAAACCATCGAAAACCAAAAAAAATCAATTCCACATATCTAATGTACATGAGCTTTTACAGAGATATATACATGCTTTCTCGTTCATATTACAAAGAACAGGCCAATAATTTCGAATGGAGTCTATTCCCATCCATAATACATAAGCGATTCTCGTGGTATAAGACCAAAATACCCTTTTGCACATTTCAGTGTATACAAATGCATGATTTATTGAGATCATTGGGGAAAATCAAATAAATATTTCCTAGCATATTTAAGAATATTATTTTATTGCAAGCAGCAAAAGTAACACTGCAAGAAAAAGGGAGCTGAATAATAAATTTGATACAAAAATGGTTAAAAAACAAATTGACATCTTATAATCTTATTTAGTAATAAGTTTTATATAATATATAAATACAAAAATATATATTTGTTAAAATTCATATCTTATAAATTAAGATTTTAAGATATCGAATCGGGCTTACAATATAAAAACATACGTGTATTATACATGTGTAACACATACATACACAGGGCTACATGAAAAAATAAAAACAAGTAACAAAACTCTAGTTGAGACTGCTCGACTAAGAGATACCCTGAATCCATTGAGCTGTAATACCAATCACAAAAAGTTTCATTTACTCATTAATAGTAAACAACACATGCACACACACACACACACACACAAACATATGCATGCACGTAATATGCTCACTGCACAGTTTTGCAGAAGAGGCTGTGCTGTGGAAACTTTATTGTTTAATAACTTTTTTTCTCGACCTATGTTCTTAATGAAATTTTCGGGGAATGATTATGACATCTAAATGTACCTATTTCAAGTTTCTAGTATTTGATAGACGTGAGTTATCGTTTTTGTTGAATTGTGGGCGAAAGGGGCGTGGCATCAAAAATCCAAAAATGACAAAATATGCGGATTCAATATAGCAATCAAACACAACTTAGTGCACGATTCTATCTTCAACGGTGTGCACGCCAGACCACAAAAACAAAGCGATATTTTCGATAGTTATCGATAATAAAGAAATGGGACGAGTTATCGAAAAAAAAAAAACTCGTACAGCGTATGATATTATCGAGCATTTTGCTTTTTATTTGAAGTCTCTAGCTTTTGTGGTTGCAGAAATCCAGGTGTTTACACGGACGGACGGACGGACGGACGGACGGACGGACAGACGGACGGACGGACAGACGGACAGGGCTAGTTCAACTCAGCTCATCGAGCTGATCAAGAATATATATACTTTATGGGGTGTGGCACGCCTTTTTCTGCCTGTTACATACATTCGCACAAAAACATTATACCCTGAAATTTCCATTTTCAATGGATTCAGGGTATAAAAAGGAGTTGTAGCTATTTCATTATTAAGACACTTCGTCTTACTTTTTCAAGACTTGTCGATAAAAGTAGAATTCAGCTTAAAAGCGGCCCATTTTTTTATACCCTGAATCCATTGAAAATGGAAATTTCAGGGTATAATGTTTTTATTTATTTATTTGAGTCTCTTTAAATTTCTTCATTTAGCTTTCGACTTTTTCACAAACTCTATAACTTAAAATTTTTTTTTAATACATTTAAATTTATTTAGCAATTTATATATGTAGTTTTAAAAAATGTTGATCCTGCCATGAAATTTGAATTACTTGCAGACAAGAGGCGAAAATAAATGAACATTAAAACTGAGTAAAATCCTTTAATAACTAAACATATATATAAATATATCATAGATCTAGTAATGTGATTGAAAAATCAACAATCATAATTTACTCTCTACTTTTGTTTATGGGTTTTCTGCTGCTCTCATTCATTTCTCATTTGCTCTACTCCGAGTCGACTTGCTTTGATAGCCTTGCAGCTGCTTAGCACTTTCCATTTAAATTATAATCAATTTCAAGTGTTAAAAACTTGGTTTCCTGCTGTTTGCCTTGAATTTTTGAGTAAATATGTGGCAGAAAAATATGTTATCAAAAAATTCTCTTTATGCACCATTATATATACTAATTGTTTTTCACGATCAAACGATCAAATCTAAGATTCTTCTTTTTCTTTCACACACGTATTCATATTTATTTGGGTATGGAATTAAATTCCAATTTAAAAATTCACTGTTGAAAATTTGAATTTTATATGAAACAATAATGCTGAAGTCGACTCTGTTTTAAGAGCTCGAAAAGAATGTCCATATAGACAGTCATATATGTAAATTTAGGCATATATAAGTATGAGTTAGAAACTCACTCAACTATTTCGCTCAGTGCAGACTGTTTGAATTGCGTCTGGGGCTTATGTTTGCCATCCTTGTCGCAACGGAACGGTCAATAAAACATGTATTTTATTTTAGACTGGGTCAGTTGTACACACACACACACACTCAGACTCACACACACAGAAATACATCGAAACAAATACATCAAATTGATTTTTTTCGGCCCTTTTCAAGTTTTAGTCAAAATTCGACTCGTGAATATTTGATTATGGCTATCTGAGTGAGATGAGAGATTGGTGAAGGAGTTGCAGCTGGGGTCCGTGTGGCGTAGGTGAAATGGATGCGGCTGGCTGATGGATGAGTCGCTTACATGTTGTTTTCCAGGACATTCTCGAGGGCGCTGTAGATCCTTAGAATGCCTGCCGCCAGCCGGCTGTCTGGCAGCAGTTGCTGTAGCTGCTCCACTGCACCACCGTTGCACCACTTTCGCACCACACTCAAACAAAAACAGAGCACACAACACCAGCCGCTGGCGCAGCACCTGCCTCCGGGCCCATTTTACTTTTAATTCTATTTTTCTTTACTTTTTTTTTGGCGCGAAAACCGGATTAAACCAGAAAAGAAAATGAAAAAAAAAGAAAACAGTAGGAAAAAACACAGGAAACGGGACACGTTTTGACTATGTGTGTGTGTATTGGAACAACACACTGACACAGGACACAGGCAAGGCACACACACGCACACGCGCACACCCAGGCAGCGCGTATGCGGAACGTGTTTAGCTGGCGACGCTTCCGCTTAGTTTATTTGTGCGGCGCGCCGCGCCGATTGCAACTGCAACTGCAACGGCAACAGCCACAGCGCCAGCAACATTTGAGGCCCCAAAAAACTGCCAAAAAGCAAGAAAAAAAAAGAAAACCATAAAAGAATCTAAATAATCAAAAAACACACACACAAAAATGGCAAAAACTGCTGACTGCTGACAGCTGAAAAGGCGCTCGCACACGCTCCACAACAACAACAATAGCAGCAGCGCAGCAACAAGAAGTGTTTGTCACCACAGCAGCAGCAGCAGCAGCAGCAGCAGCAGTAACAACAATCTCTTGTAAAAATGTCAACTCAATAGCAACAACAACAACAACAACATGTGGCAAAGGCAGCGCCGGCAGCGACGCGCATCAATAGGCGCGAGGCGTTCAGCTGCAGGCAACAGCAACAGCAACAGCAGCAGCAGCAGCAGCAGCAACTCACAAAGGAATTATCGAGGGCAGCGCTGTCAGCGTCAGCGTCAGCGCTGCAATTGCTGCCCTTCTTGGCGTTTGAACTATGACAACAACAACAACAGCAACAACAGCAACAATGGCAATAAATGCTGCCACTTGAGTGCGCAATAGGTCTATGTCTACAACTTGTGTGTGTCTGTGTCGCGCACATTTAAGCGGACACTTTGTCATACGAGGCGCCTCAACAAAAATGTTATGTATACAGGCCAAAAGTTGTTGTTGTTGCTGCTGCTGTTGCTGGCGATGTTGCTGTGGTTCTAGTTGCTCTTGCCATAGCAAGTTTTCTTTCTGCTGCCATTGTTGCTGCTGCCGTTTCCATTGCAACTTTTCTTTCCGCTGTTGTTGCTGTTGTTGTTGGCAGTCCTTTGGTTGCTGCTGCTGCCACTGTTGTTGCTGTTGTTGCTGCTGTTGTCGCACGCCCTTAAGCCAATGCGCTTATTGTTTGCCCTTTTTGACATTTGACTTTAATTTGTAAGCTCTATTGTACAACACTTGTTTCTCTGTGAGCATTACAAATGCCCTGCTCACAAGCTGCAAGGGAGTTGATAGGCCTGCAGCACCGCCAAGCCGCACTCTGTGTAAATAATTGTAATTGGGTTGCAGGGTATGTGCTAGTTGTTAATTGACTTGAGCTGAGAAGCCTAGAAGCTCGAGCTCCGAGCAGAAACAACAACAGCAGGAGCAGCTGCTGGAAAACAAAAATCATATTTCAAATTTAGATTAAATGCTGAAAGGTTGATTGTGCGAGACAGAGAGAGCAGCAGACTGAGCCCCAACCGATATGGAATCTATCCTTGTCTCTCCTTAAAAATTGACAAACAAGTTATAATTGTTACTGCTGCCGTGCTCACAGCCATTCACAGAAAGTCATTGAAAGTCAATCAGCAGGCGGCCGATTTAATGCAATTTGAAAGTTGATCGCGTGTTGCGAACGAAAAGTTGCTGACGGCCAATAAATGTCAACATCAGCAGCAGCAACAACAACAACAACCAAAGGCGGCAGCAGCAGCCAAATGACAACAGCTAAAAGTCAGCTGCAAGCCATAAAAAAAGATGAACGACAGCCCGGCTGGCTGCCTGGCTGCCTGGCTGCTTGGCTGGCTAGCTGGCTGGGGCAGCAAATAAATCGGTGCCGACAGCAACTGTGGCAACTTTGTCGCAGCGACCAATAAATAAATGCAAAACAGTTGCAGCACACACAGCATAAGACACAGCTGCGGCACAGGTGAGAGCTTCAGAGACTTGGGCCGCTGGCTAGACGCTGTGCTGCAACCATGACGTCATCAGGCCTGAGCCTGCGTCTGTGCCTGTGCCACGTTGGCAACGTGGCAAGTAGCTGAGCTAATGGCTGTCGCAGTAGCGACCTTCGTCAAAGGCGTCCAGCATGCGGACAACAAACACACACTCACACACGTATATATCTATATATGGACAGGCAGACATGTGCAACATTCACATTATTCATGCAGCCATGCCGCATATGGCACCGACGACGTGCAACTTTTACTTTCATTCGACTGGCGCGGTGTTTCGTGCCGGCTAAAGCGAGTTCAAGGCCAGATTGACAAGGGGCCCAGAAGCGGTGGGCAGAGGCCAGGTGCAACTGGCTTGCTTCGTTAACAGCGACAGCTAATTGGTAGCACTTGAACTGAAGCCATAGCCAGAACACACACACACACATATATATATATATATATATATATAGAGCGAGGAGTTGCTGCAGTGCCTGGCACACATTTGCCTAGCATACTTATGCGCGCGATTCAACTTTGCTACTAACGGATGCAATCATGAATATTCACACAAGACCCAAGAAAATTAACAGTTACAATTTGAATGAATTAATGTTTTGCATACATTATATACATATACATTAATTATAAATTAGATTAATTTAATACAGTACAGTAGTACAGTAGTACAGTAGTACAGTAGTACAGTAGTACAGTAGTACAGTAGTACAGTAGTACAGTAGTACAGTAGTACAGTAGTACAGTAGTACAGTAGTACAGTAGTACAGTATTCTCCTATTTGCTAGTATGGCACAAAACCAATATACTCCATTCAGTTTTTAAACGAGTATATCGAAAAACAGTTGCAACTGACACAATATGTCTCTTCAGTCACAGTTCAATTTGATAACAAGTAACGAAACTGTAGTCGAGACTGCTCGACTAAGAGATACCCTGAATCCATTGAGCTGTAATACCAATCATTAAGAGCTTCATTTATTCATTAATAGTAAACAACTCATGCACACAAACATATGCATGCACGTAATATGCTCACTGCACAGTTTTGCGGCTGCAGCAGAGGCTGTGCTATGGAAACTTTATTGTTTAATAACTTTTTTTCTAGACATATGTTCTTAATGAAATTTTCGGGAAATGATTATGACATTTAACTGTACATATTTGCCAAATTTCAAGTCTCTAGTATTTGATATACGTGAGTTATCGTTTTTGTTAAATTGTGGGCGAAAGGGGCGTGGCATCAAAAATCCAAAAATGACAAAATGTGCGGATTCAATATAGCAATCAAACACATTTTAGTGCACGATTCTATCTTTAACGGTGTGCACGCCAGACCTCAAAAACAAAGCGATATTTTCGATAGTTATCGATAAAAAAGAAATGGGATGAGTTATCGAAAAAAAAAATAAACTCGTACAGCGTATGGTATTATCGAGCATTTTGCTTTTTATTTGAAGTCTCTAGCTTTTGTGGTTGCAGAAATCCAGGTGTTTACACGGACGGACGGACGGACGGACGGACGGACGGACGGACGGACGGACGGACAGACGGACAGGGCTAGTTCAACTCAGCTCATCGAGCTGATCAAGAATATATATACTTTATGGGGTGTGGCACGCCTCCTTCTGCCTGTTACATACATTCGCACAAAAACATTATACCCTGAAATTTCCATTTTCAATGGATTCAGGGTATAAAAACAAGAAGCTTCATCTACATTTGTGTTGGATAGTGTTTTATTGATGAAGAGCCGAGGCGTTGAAAAATGCAAATGCAGCTGGCAACTGTGTGCCACATGCACTTGCTGCTAGCTGAGCCAAGCCAAGGCAGGCCAAGCCAGGCCAAGTCAAGTCAAGTCAGCCCACGCCCACATGGCTAAAGAAGAAGAAGAAAAACCCATTTGCCTAGTGACCTCGGCTAAGGACTCGGGCAAAGCAATAGAGCGTCCAATGCCACGTCCCCCAGTCGCCGCTTGTAATTAGCTACAGCTCCAAAGTGCAAAATAAAGTTGCGACTGGGGCATTGAAATTTATTATTACGCTTCGTATACCCTGTAAACAAAAAGCGTTAGGTGTTACGACGAAGCGGTTCGTAATATGTATCATAAATATTTCGAATAAATTCATATACATATACAAACTTAACACTCCTTAATTGCGCTTGCATTTTAAAATTGAGTCTCTCTTACAGGGCATACACAGGTCGATAATTTAAGGACTTCATTCAGTTTCAAACTATTTGAATTGTTTTTTTTTTAGTTTTGCTTATCGCGCCACAAAGATCGCCACAAAGGCCATGTTACGAAATTATTGGACATACTCTCACACACATACACATTCATAAACATCCACACATACACACATACACACACACACGCTGCGCCGCTGACATGCAATGCAAATAGTCAACGCGCCGCCACATGCCGTGCACACAAATCAAGGGCACTTGTTCCATGTTGCCGTCTGCCGTACCCCCAACAGCCCCGCCGCATGGCAACCAGGCGCCCACCCCACCCCCACAATAGTACAACAATACTGGGCGAGGTCGCTGTGGGCGCTCGAGTTGCCGGGCAATTCAAATGGCGGCTAAAAGTCGCGTCCCATGTTTTCTTCTTCTTCTTCAGTTTTTTGTTGTCGTCTAAAGTTGACGGGGGTCAGCAGCAAAGCGCCCACTGCTGACCTCCCACCCGCATTTCCCACGCCTGCCATATGTGTGTGTGTGTGTGTGTGGGCGTATGGGCGTGGCTGGCTGTGTTGGCGTTGCCAATTAACAGAAACTGCGGAGTAATGTTTGCCAGGCGCGAAACAGCAGAGTCGGAGTTCTGGCTTGCTTTTGCATGTCTGCACACACACACATATACACGCACGCATAGGCACACACACCAATGCATACACACACCTGCAGCACACGTGATATTATTTTAGTTACTGTTGTATGCCGGCTATTGTTGTTGCTGCTGTGGCATTGACATAAATTCTGGTTGGCCAAATGAAATGGCGGCAGCGGAAGCAGCTAAGAAACGCGCAAAAAACACACACAACAACAGCAACAACAACAATAACAACAACAACGACAACACTTATGAAAAAAATAAAATAACAACAAAGCAAAGGGCAAACATCACACGCGACACACACAACACACACGCAAGGCACATTAAAGCAATTTTCTCGCGATATTTTTTTTTTATTGCTTTCGCTTGCTGTTGCTGTTGATATTATTGTTGTTGTTGTTGTCGGACACATTACATAAATACGAAACATTGTATTAAAAAAAAAAGAATAGAAAAGAAAAGAAAAACACAAATATGTTTATGGCCAAGAAAATGGCATTCAGCAACTCGGCAGAGGCAGAGCTGAGACAAATTATTTCACTTAATACAAAGAAGAAAATCGAAGAGCAAAATATTGTCCAAGGAAATAAAAATCGAAACTCGAAATTGACTGCCACAGGAGCTGCAAGTCGACTCGGAGTAGAGCAAACGCAACGCTTTTGAATGAGAGCAGCAGAAAACCCATAAAGAAAAGTAGAGTGTCTACTCCTATTGTTTTTGACGAACTTGAAATATTTCAATCGCATTACTAGATCTATGGTCAGGATATATAGCATATGAACGGGCAGCTGACTTATAACAGTTGTCCACAGATTTTACTCAATTTTAATTTTCATTCTCTTACTCTTCTCTGTGCGTAATTCCATTCCTTTTTATGTCTGCATCAAAATTTGATAAATATACGTGCCTACAGTGTTAGCCTTAAGCAAATTAAAAAAGTAATTTGAAATTATATTTAAAATTCTAGAGAATTTTAAAATATAATATTTGCGCGTTGCCCTGAACGGATTTTAGAAAATGTCAAGTTCAAAATGTCTTATGGAAAAAGTATATGAATTATTGCAAAGAAAAACTATATTTCAAGTTGATAATAAATTGATATAAAAATGCACGCCGCCCCTGACAAAGTTGTCTTTAAATTAATTTTACTTCGGGAAAATTTGTAAATTGCATTTGTACAAAATTGCAACGAAATCTTGTTTGGTAAATTTAAATTCAACGATATCAGCTGATGACAGCATTTGACAGTCTTCTGTTATGTATAAATATACATATTGAACATACTGTACTCTGAGTCCTATACTCTGTCCTTCCCAATAGCTAGCTGGCTTATCTATAGCTGAGCCTTTGCGTTGGCATGGCCTATATTTATAGAATCCTCACTTCTGACCCTTATCTATTTATATTTTTATCGCACTACCTGCTCGTTGAGTGCGTATAAAAAATGCTTACGATCTTAGTTTATTTGTATCTGCATTCCCAAACACATATTATTCATTTGTATTTGTACCATTTGGCAATACAAAACAGTAATACTTTCCTTACGGAATTAGATTTCTTCTCTCATTTGTTAATTTCTTGAACTCAAAATAAAACCTTGATAATTATATATCCAGCATATGATTCTTAAAGCATTTTTTACAAGCCATGACTCTTGAATTCTTGAATGCGCAGCTCATAAATAGCTTCTGCTTCCACTTAATGCATTTCAAATAGTAGAAATTTGAGACAGAAAACACATTTGGATTTGCTTGTTGTGATGTGAGTTTCATTAAGTATATATCTAGACCAAAACTGTTTGAATAGCAACGTTGACATAAAGCAGTCGCAGCATAAGGCCTTTGCCTCAGTGGCTGTGTGTGTGTGTGTGAGATGGCGGGTATGGGCTGGAATCAGGGTAGATACCCTAATTAGGCCAAGTAGACTACTTTAACTTGTCATGCTCAATCTTAGCTCTACAAACACTATTCAGCTGCTCAAGCACCAGCATTTGCCTAATTGGACTGTTTTAGGAACTACTTGAGAGAGAACTTAAGTATGACGTAGTCGAAATATTTCCTAATCAAGCGGAATTTGTGGTTTGAAACATTTTCGCGACGTTGAGTATTGCATTAAGGGGGCCCTTAACTATGACCTTGAACTCCAGCACGTGCTCATGTGTGCGTGCACTAACACACTCACACACGCATAGGCTTATGTGCCTTAATTATAATTATTCGTCTTATGCAACACGGCGTATGCGTAATGAAGCATTGCCATTTGGCAAATTGTTGTTGTTGTGCGCGTGTGCGTGTGTATGTATGTGTGTTGAGTTATGCTGGCTCCAGTTAGTCGCACAGATGACTACGCATATTCGTTTTATTTGTGCTGCTAACTCTGGCAAACGAATCGGATATTTGTGACTTTTTGTGAGTTTTTGTGACTTTTTGTGACTTTTTGCGACTTTTGGCTGCGACAATGGCGACAACGACGGCGCCGTCTGTAAAAATCTGTTTAAAAAATAACAAGGCGAAAAAAGAGGAGGAGACGAGGACAACGCTCTTGGCTGGCTAGCTGGCTGGCTGGCTGGCTGGCTGGCTGGCAATAGGCGGAAGTCGTTGTCTCCAAGCGCCAGGGCAATGACTCGGTTCGCCTTTGGCGTTGTTGAACCCGTTGCGCCTGCAGTTGCTGCCATTACGCATACGCCCTGTTGTGCGACTACGGCAATGAGTGAGGCTAGGAGAAACCAATTATATGCCTTCCACACTATCTCAGCTCTATCTATGCATTGTTTTCTTTTCGGGCTAAAGGTAGAGAGTTCCGTAGATGAACCAGTCCATAAATCAAAGATGCTATCTCATTCAAATTTGTAGCTCACAAGCTATCTAAATAGCTGAGGTCTATGACATCACATGAGCAATAAAGCTGAGCACCTACATAAATACGTCAAGTCAACAAAAACTTTGCTCGCATTCAGTTTTTATGGCACATTGTATAGAAGAAGAGATTGTATTAACTGCTGCAGAGACGACAATATTAGATTAGAGTCAAGTCCTTTGGTTAGCTTAAAAATTATGATACATCTCGTAGAGGACATATAGAAGAGACGTGTATTGACGGAGTGCTTTGTGCACTATATGATTTGATGATATAATTCAATCATTACATTAACAAAGAAGTTGCAACCAATTCTAATTGAGACAAAATTGAAAATAAAAATAAAACAATCTGAAATTCCTAATATATAGACTTCGTATATAGCAGTTTGTGTATAAGACTTGGTATATAGTTTGGGTATATAGGAGTTGGTATATAAGACATGGTACATAAGACTTGTTGTTTAGAACTTGGCATATAAGACATAGTATACAAGTTTAGAGATGTAAGAGTTGTTTTATATGCCAAGTCTTATATACTGACTTGGTGTATAACACTTGGGTTTAATATATAAATCTTCTGAATAAATTAAAAACTTTAATTTTAAAATGCAAACAGAGTCAGTTTCTCTGCTTGCGCCACTTGACGTCATATTTTATAACATATTTTAAAGATCATCTTAGTTGGTAAGCAATTATGGCAAAGCATAAATACATATACATATGTGTGTATATATATATATATATATATATATTTATTTCTAGAGCGATACAACTTTATATATATATAAAAGCTGTGCAAAGTCTACAAATACTTGGGTGATAATGATGAGATGTTACTAAATATATATATATATATATATATATATATATATATATATATATATATATATATATATATATATATATATATATATATATATATATATTATATATATGTATATATTAAGCTAATTATGCGTGTTGAGCTGAGCAAATGCCAAAGCTGAAGCCGCAGTGGATGCTTACAAAAGAATAAACAAAAACAATTGAAGCCGAGAAGAAAACTGCAAACTTTGATATGCTTTAGATAATCATTTATTCAAATCGTTGCCAACTAACAAAGCCAACAAAGAGGGAGAGAGAGAGAGAGAGGGATAGATAGAAGGAAAGCAACTGAAGAGGGAAACTTAAAAGAACTTAAGCAAAACTTTTAATATATATTTCAGCTAGTTTAGCAGGTGGATTTTCTTCGTATTTTTGGCAGCAGGTGTATTTTGATTAATTTATTTTCATATTTTTTTTTTTTTGAATAATTTGTGCTATTTTGTTTTGGGTACTTCTCATAGCCATAGTCTTTGTAGAAGTCCTTCTCTTTGTCCTTGTCCTTCTTCTTGGCCGTTGCGGGCGTGCTCTTGCGCGGCCGATTCATAAGCGGATCGTCCATAGTGCGCGATGCTTGCTGACGCACCTGGGCGGGCGGACCGGGAGGTTTCTTCTTCTTCTTCTCGGGCTGCTGTTGCAGCAGCAAAATCGCCGGCTGCTGCTGCTGCTGCAGCTGTTGCTGTTGCTGCTGCAGCTGCAACTGTTGCTGCTCGCGTCGCTCCAAGAACGCCGCATTCGCTGAGGCAACGGTTGCGATGCGCTGCTGCTGCTCGAGCTGCTCCAGTTGCTGCTTCTTCTTATGGAACTGCACCATGTGCGAGCTGCGACGTCGCAGCGCTGAACCGTAGGGTCCTAGGCCATCGCCATTTGCTGAGCCACCGACGCCAAAGAGTTTGCGTATGCGCCGCTTGTTGATGAAGCCACCGAAATTGACAGCAAGCCCCAGAGCACCACCAGCTGCACCGCCACCACCGCCATTAAATGCCATGGTGCAGGGGCTGTGCCCAGTGGAGCTGCCCGCCTCGCTGCCGCCAGCAACCATTTGGCTGAAATTGCTGTCCAGATCGCAGCTGGCGCTGCCGTTGAAGGTGCCACCACCGATGGTGCCCGCTGAGTCGGCACCACACGGAAACAGATATGTATTCAGCGTGCTCAGCGTTGTCGTAGTCGCTGGCCGACTGATGGCGCCCAGGCTCAGGCCGTTGCTGCTGCTGCTCTGATTGCTCTGGTCGGGCACGAGTTGCAGCGTGAGCGGCAGCGGCAACATGATTGCCGTCGAGCCACTTATGTTGCCGCTGCCGGTGGTGCTGTTGCTGTCGTAGCTATGCGGATTCACATATATGTGATTGTTGTTGCTGCTGCTGTTGCTGCTGTGTGATATTGTTGCAGCTGCTCCTGTGTTGTTGTTGCTGATGCCACTGACCATCAAGCTGCTGCTGTTGCTGCTCTCGCTGGTGTTGTGATTGTTGTTGCTGGGCTGATGGTGTTGGCTATTGTTGTAGCCATTGCCGCTTGCTGGCAAGCTTGTGCTGTTGTTGTTGTTGTTGTTATTATTGTTATTGCTGCATCTGCCACGCTCCGGCGCCGTGGCAGGTCGCGGCTGTGCTGCTGGCACTGCAGATGCTGCTGCTGTTGTTGATGTAGCAATGTCCACAAACTGACGACTATTGGTAGTTGCTGTCGCTGTTGCTGTTGCTGTTGCTGTTGCACGTGGCTGTGCTTGCTGCTCTCGCTCATGGCCATTGCCGTTGCCATTGCTGTTGGCATTGCCATTGCTGTTGCTGTTGCCGTTGTGTGCACTCATTGTTGCGCGTTTGTTGAAACCAATTGATGCAAAATTTTGAACTCTTTTTCTCAACTTTTATTTGAAGTTGTTGGATTTTATTGTTTTTGTTTTTATAAATTTCATTTAAGTGCTTCCAAAATACTTTTGTGTTGCTTAAAATTGTTTACATATTTGATTCAAGTGTTAAATTTGATAATAAATTCATTGCAGTTTTAAGTTTTTAAGTTTAAGTTAAGTTTAAGTTAAGTTTATGTTTATATATAACTAAAGTTTTATCAATAGAACTTTTAAACTTATGTTTTCATAAATTGTTTATAGATTTTAATATATTCTTTTGTTAAATATCATTTAAGTTTTTATTTTTGTTTTATTCAATTATTGTGTATTTTTATTTTTATTTTTATTTATTATATTTAAGTATGTTTAGTAAAACATTTTATTTATTAATTAAATCTAAAAAATGTTTTTTAATATTATTTTTTTGATTAAATACTTTTTAAAATGTACACAAAATTCTTTTTATAGAGCTACTAATTAATATATTCTTGAACTTTTAAGTCATTTATATTAAGTTAAGTTATATATACAATTTTTTTTTTTTAAATTTGTTATTTTAAAGAGAGTTAATAAATTTGAGCTACAAAAAAATTAGTAAAATATATTTATAATTTTATATTGATTTGGATTATTTATTATATTACTTATTTTACTATATTATATTATTTACTATAATCTTTATTTTTATTTCAATTAGTTTCTTTAAACTTTTCACTGTTTGTTTTTTTTTTTATTGCATAACACATTATTTCTATTAATTTTTAAATAGACTTTTTTGATATATTTTCTTTAGATTTTTCTTTTTTTTTCAGCACAGTTAGACACATGAGTTTTCATTTATTTTCACTGCATTTCGCACTGTTGCACATGAGAAGAAAGCAAAAAAATTAAGGTTTTCGGTTGATAGGCCACTCGATTATCACAGTGTTGGTAAGTGCATTGATAAGGCTTTGCACACTTTGAAAGCTCAAAAAAATGAGAAAAAAACAATGAAAAAAATTGAAGTTTGAATAGCGCGCGGCACTCTGAACTGCAGTGCCTGTCGCACGCATGCACACACACACACACACACATGCGCTCGCAAACTCACACACGCAGTGAGTGAGAGAGAGCCTCTGACTGTGCCGCTGCTGTTATCAGTCAGAGCCACGTGCTTAACGGGCCGCGTGCCACAATTGTATGAACTCTGCGGCGCGTTGTTGACAATGCCGCACTGCCAACAGCCGCAGCAGCAACGAACTCACAGCGAGAACGACGGAGAAAGAGAGAGAGAGACAGAGAGAAAGAAAGACAGTTAGACAGGGAGAGCGAGTGAGAGCGAGCGAGCGGGTTACTAGCGAAACTCATGCACACGCACACGCACGAAGCCATTCGCGCTGTTAGCTGCGTGTAAATGTGTTTGCCTCTGTGTGTGTTGTTAACTGGGCCGACGAGCTGGCTAACAGGAACTGTGGGCCAGACTCGCGCTGTCTGCCAGCGCGTTGTGACTTCTTCAAAAAATGCCAAACAATTGGCCAGAAATCTAAGCCAAAAGCAGCGCAGACAAACCACTTGAGGCACATACACATACACACACACACACACACACAAACACACACACACATAGTTGTAGTTGTTGCCGTGCTCGGGCTCAATTTCGGGAGTGTTTCGGTTCAGTTGAGTTCACTTCATGGCTAACTTAACTAAATGCCGCGCTGCAGCATGAGTAGCAGCAATACACACACACACGCACACACACACATACACACACACACTCGACTTTAACTCAACTCGGCTGCTCATCGGCTGGCAACTCGTGAACTCTGACAAAGCTGTGACTGTAACTAATGTATTATTGTTGCTGTTGCTGTTAGTTTAATATGTCGTTGTCGTTGTTGTTGTTGCTGTTGCTGCTGCTGCTGCTGCTGCTGCTGCTGCTACTGCTAGCCGAGGCGGCAACATTTCAATTCGGATTTAGCGAATCGTGCGGCTGTTCCGCCAGCCTTTTCCATAGTTGTTGTTCGCCTCGACCTCAGCTCAGTTGCTCTTTTTGCCTACCTCCTAGACACACACACACATAGCCAAATAAATATAATTTTTTTCTTTTATGTTTTTGTTGATTTCGTAACAGTTAATACTATAAATATGTATGTGTGTCTCTGTATGTGTGTGCAGCAGCAGCTGCTGCTGTTGCCATAAAGCCGTCGTTTATTCCACTGCTGCTCCTGTAGGTCACATCAACAACATCTGCAACATTGTCAACAACAATGTCCGCTGCTGCTACTGCTGCTGCCGCCACTGCCAATGCTGCTGTTGGTCACACTTAACCTCCATATGCATATGTAAGTGCTTAAGCGCATAGCACAAGCAGCCATATATCTTCCAGCATATACCATTTCCCAGCTGTGACAGGCAATACGATGCAATTGCTTTTAATTGTGACATATAAGAAATGCCCATTGTATTTTGAATCCATTTAATATATCCACATCCATTTAATATATTGCATAACATTCTATATCTATATATACATATATTTTTTATGTTCACATAAATAGAGGTGTAGTCCTTTTAATATTAATAATATTAGCTGAAGACCGTGAGTGATATCTAAGCCTAATCATGGGTTTTGGAGTCTGCTAGGCTTCCTTCTCCTTTCAATGGGTAAAATTGATAAGGTTAAAGTAAAAGCCAAAAGAACCCATATCTATATCATATGTAAGATTTCCAATATTTCTTATGGTCGTACTATTGCATTACCTATAAATCATATATATATATATATATATATATATATATATATATATATATATATATCTAAAACACTCGTTCTCAAAATGATTCACGTTAGTGAGATGTGCACTAGATACTTCTTAGTACCCTCTTTAGATATAGAAAGAGTAAACTATATCTAGTATGGTAGATAGTTTGCTATAGAACGCGCTAATACTTAAACACAGATTCTAGGACATCGTAAGGAGATCGTAAGAAATTAATAAATATTGTATCTGTTAAGCTCCTCCAAAAATGCGTGTCTAAAGGATGTGGCAAAAGGAAAACTGTATCTCCCAACGACAGATATATATATATATATATTTTGTTCTATTTATGATATGGTGCTTATTATTTTGACCGCAGTGGGACAAGAAGCCAACGAAAGTGCTTATTAATGCTTGATGCTTGGCATGGCCAACGCGTCGCATGCGCAATTTGTTGAATTGACGTGACGCATACGCAACGTGGCACAGTGGAAGAGTGAGGGTGAGAGGGCTGTGGGCTTGCGGAATATGACGGAAAACGTGTTTGGATCATAACAGATATGCAAAACACTTCTGGCTGCAGTTGGAATACTATTTTGCCTGCCTGCTCGCCTGCCTGTCAAAGCAAATTGACGGTGTCATAGTGAAGAGTTTTTTCCATTTTAGTTGGTTTCCATATTTTTTTTTATTATGCGATTCTTTTCGCCATTCTGTTGTTGCGCGCGTTTCTGTTGTTGTTGGTTCGCTTTGCGTTTTTGCGGCAACCTTCATGGCTAATAAGCAGGCTGGCAGCAGTCACGGCACGTGGAATAAACTGACTTTTACTCCGACGAGAGAAAGGGAGAGTGAGAGAGGGAGACAGAGAGGCAACAGAAATATTGATCAAATTTTTGTTTGTCAGCGTTGCCACAACAGCAAATGGGACAAATAAATTGGTGGGACAACCCGCTTCGTACTCCACCCCCGCACCCTACACTCATCACCCTTCTGCTCAGCAGCGACAGAGCGAATGTCAGGCAAACAAACTAATAAATTCCCAGCGCCCACCCACTCGCTGTAATGGATCAGCAGGCAGGCACCCGCACGCCACCCCCCCCCCTCCGCTCTTGCTGAACATGACCCCTGCCACGCCTCTCAGACAACCGCTGAGAAGCTGTCTCTAGCAATCTCAAACTGCAGCTGAGGATGACGCTTTGCATTTGACATAAGTAAACAGCAGCAGCTTGCCTCTGCCACTATCCCCTACCAACCAACGCCCCCCTCGACCTTCCTCTCTGTCCCTCTGCGTCGGCTCTTGTCTCGGTCACATACAATGGCAAAACGATTTTCGTGCTAAAAATAACAAAATTGATGGCGTCTTTTAGAAACCCCCCGCCCAGACACATACACACACACACAGAGTCGCGAGTGTTCATGGCGCACTTGCATGTGCCCGCGTGTGCTCCATAAAGCAAGCAACGCGAGGGCCTTGGGGGCGTAAAGGGCGGGGCATTCGTCTATCGGCCAGCTGGTCATGGCCACGGTGAAGGCAAAAGCAAAGAGCACAAAACACAAGCAAATCAATTAAAAATTTTGCGTTAAGCGCAACCAAAACAAAGACATCGCCTCGAGAAATACAAAAAAAGTGGATTTGTGAACGGACGAATCACCTCTTAGCCCCCTACCCTCGGTCCCTTAGACCAGCGAATTCAGCTGGCTTGGGGCAATTGGCCCATTGTAGCGCCTCTTGATGGCATTATTTCGTGCCGCTTGACATTTCCGGCTGTGATTTTCATGATTTGCCAACTTCAACTCGGCGGCCGGCTCATTATGCTCGACTCTGACAGCTAACGCAGCCAAACATCAGATTTATATATATATATATATATATATATATATATATATATATATATATATATATATATATATATATATATATATATATATATATATATATATATATATATATATATATATATATATATATTTATATATATCAGATTTATATATTTATATACAGTGTACAGTGTACAAAGTTAATTGTGAAGCATTGCCTTAAATTCACTGTTCGTGCTGCTCAACTGTACTCAAAGCGAAACAGTGTTGAGCAACGTCAATCGGCTTAATAATGCAGATCATTAAATTAATTAAGACTTGTTTTGTATATCCAAATTGTAAATAAAACAATATTGCGACATTGCACAAAAAAAATAACTAAATAAATGGAGTTTGCTCATCCGTTAAAATAAATTGTAAGAACGTCGTTCTTTAGATGCATCTGCATTTCACAATTGGACGCGAAGACTGTTAACAGGGTATTTTTGATCATCCACTCCCCAACGAGAGCCGAAGAAATATTCATTTATGTATGGATACAGGACATTAAAATTAAAATTAAAATTAAAATTAAGTTTATTCAAATTTGAATTTTGTTCAAAACTCTAATACTTCAAAAGAAAGGGCTTTGCCACGCCTCCTATGATATATTACACCTTTTGTCCCTTCGGGAAGAGTATGAAATACAATAAATAGAATGAATATAATAATAAATTTAAAGAACCTTAAAAGTATTTTATATTATTCTGATTTCAATTAACCAATTTCCACACCTCTGCGAACTTGAAAAAAAAATTTTTATAGATTTAATCTCTTAACTGACAATCAACTTATCGATTGAATTGATATGTATTGAGATTGTAAAGGAATATACGAAGTAAATATGTAAACGTATTATACCTAATAATGAATTGTATTATTTTTAATAAATTAATAATTCTATTTAATAATTAATAATAATCGATTAATAATATTTTTCAAAAAAGTCTATTATACATTTACTGATTTTTATCATTTAAGAATAAATTCTACAGCTAAATTACTAAATAACTAATGAATAAATTTGTTGGGTATTCCAATTTGTCATGCTGACTTATCGATTAATGTATCTAATTATATAACTTAGTATTTTATTGGTTCAATTTCAATTATCGATATTTCTTTTTATTTTTTTGCTCATTGCAATAAATAGATAGTCGAAAATTTCAATTATAAAATATAATATTAGTATCAATAATTATAATAATGTCAATAATAGCAAATAATCCTTTTTATCGTTCGATAAATTAATAATCGATTTACTTATGCTTTAAAGGTAAGCTATAAAATATATGCTGGCGAAATATATATATTAAATATATAATAAATAATATGTAATAGATAATCCCATGAAGGACAAATGCTATGCATCGACTTAGATCATTATTTTATCAATGGAAAGCGTTTGCGCAGGGTATTATGACAATGTTCCATCATATATAAGGCTGACTGATGAGTGGCAAGCTATAAGAATGAATTGATATAATTGAATAGAATGAATAGCGCTGTTTTCCCAACATATTGAATGATTATCGATACTAAGTATCGATTATCAAGATTGTATAACTGACCATACCAGATCCGAATAATTTTAGCATATGAGTAGAAGTACCTGAGATAGTTCTAGCGAATCAGTGGAAATCAACTTCAGATGGCTACGGTGAAATAATAATTAATCGATATATTTACATCATTTTAAAGTTATCCTGCATGACAAACTGCTTTTGTCTGTGGTTGTCGATGCCGTACGATTGGTTCGGTGATTGGTTGGGCGGCCACACACACACACGCACACCAACACACATAAAGCAAATCATACACATGCAAAAAAAAGAAACGACAACAACAAAATAAATTTTAGACATTTTTCTTCTTCCTTTAGCATATTTTATACAGAGATTGGCATTCTAATTGAGTTGTGTTTGGAACAGGCTTCGGGCAGTGATTCTGTGGTTGATTGGCTTAGGCCATGCGGTTGGGCTACCTCTTCTTCTTGTGACGCATCTCTGCTGGCGAGCGCACAGCGGGCGCCGCGTGCATTATTCCCGACACCAGCTTTGTAGTTACAACAACAGCAACAACAACAACAACAACGATGCGAGTCACAACAACAACAGAAGCAGCAAAAGCGTGAAAAGCGTGAAAAGCGCGTCGATGTGAACGGGCGCGCGCGCCTCTTTCAAATGCGCCAGCAAACAACATGAGACGCCCCGAGTCCGATTGGGTTTGCAGCAACAGAGGCACAGGGGTGCGAATGGGGTGGGGGGAGGGGCGGAATACGAGAGCGTTTGCTAGCGCGACTCAATGATCGTTGACAATGTTTTATTTTGCTTTTAGTTTCTAATTTAATTTTCAAGCCTTGTCAGTGGCCCTTAGCCGGAAGTGAACAAGAGCTCAGAGAGCGAGAGAGAGAGAGAGAGAGGCAGAGACAGAGAAAGGGAGAGAACACGCAAAAATATGAGTGCACACGCCTCTCGCAGCACATGGCCAATGTCCAAGTGCCGAGCAAAGAGCAACAAATTGCAGGCACGCAGAGGTGCACAGGGCTTGTAGGGTGGCAGGGGGTGAGGCCAAGGGGGTGCTTTGGCACGAGCGACAAGCACGCGCGCTTGTTAGCGCATTTTAAGCTGCGCTCAAGGCCAAACGTTTGGTCGCTGTCCGTGCTTAATAATCGGCCGCAATATGGCCAAGCCCAACCCCAACAGAACCCTTTACCTCTCTTCAGGCTACCAAAAACAACAGCAACAACAACAAATGCTGGGTCTTATGCATATGCAGCGTTAATTGGCTGCGAAATGGCAATCGATGATGGCGAGTGGAAAAAACATAACTGTAAAACACACACATGTACACTTTCATTGCCCAGTATTTTGGGTCTTTCAACAAATTGAGACAAAGACAAAAAGGTAGAAACATTTTACAGGCTTGACTTACTAAGCAAGAGAGCCAAGTGCCAAGTGCCAAGTGGCGGCTGGAATGTGACAGGTGCCAGCTGACAGGTGGCAAGTGACAGGTGAATCGCTAAACAGCTCAAGCTACCAACTATTCAAGTGGCTTTAACGTTCCCGCATTGGGCTCAAGTCGCATTTCAAACAATTATTTGAACCGTTTTATTAGGCCAAGTCTCTTGGAATATATATATGTATATACATATAAGTAAATATATAAATTTATTTAAGTCAAAATATATATAAAAAAATGTTTAAGTTTATTTGTATTTTCATATAAATAAATATATACATTTATTTAAATAAAAATATATATGATACATAAATATATAAATTTATTTCTTGTTAAACAAATATATATATATATATATATCCCAGGCTAAATGGTTCTGGTTCATGTTGCGAATCTTATATTATAATATATATATTTAAATATAAGAGGGAAATCGCAAGTTTTCCCTTTTATGAAAGTTATGAAGTTTACAGTGAAAACCTGTCTGATGTCGCTCTGAACTAGGATTGTAAATCATTAAAAGCATTACCCAATATAATATTAGTTAAACGACTAGATTAGACAGTTAATCAAATTTGATATAATCTCACAGCATATTTAGAAAATATTTAACATTTCACATGAGCGAGCCATAGTCAAAGTGCACTAGCTTAAAGTGACTGACCAACAGATACCCTTACTTCAGCGAAGAGCTGCCAATTTAATAAATCTTCTCTTACACATAGCCTCATACATCTGGTAAATCATTTTCAATTTTGGGTGGATTATAGTTGAAAAGTATCAAAACTAAACATATTCAAATTATTATTTAACACAGGGAATTATATAAAAAAAAAAAGAATTATATAAAATAATCGTTTTTAAAGAAGAAGGTAGTGCTAGTCACTTTCAGATGCCTTAAGTGAACTGCGGGTGATTTGGATAACCAAGATTCGGAATTACGTTCAGTGCAGCAGAGATTGCTGTGCTCATTCAATCGATATTTATCGGTAGCAAATTATTGACATGGGTAAACACAATCTGTACTTATATAACTGTAAAGCAGTAACAGCTTTTCGTAAAAGGCGACTAAATCTACAACCGAATACGTTCGGAACTCTTAGTTATCGGGGTAAAATAATTAGGGGACCTCTAATTTCGGTACAACAGGTTGAAATCTGTTTTTCAAGCTATCTCATTGAGATAGGCCTCTTGTGTTAAATCATGGTGGCTGCGGTGCACAGCGTTGGCGTCAATCACCTCGAGGAGTTCCTTCAAGTTCCTTTGAGGTGCTTCAATGGGAGATCAATACTAAACACTTACTAATATCGAGACAGCGAACAGAACATAAGCTATGGAGAGTTGATAAATTGGACTAATTGCAATTACCCTACTATAGGTAGACCATAAGCGCGTATTAAAAATATTCCGGAAATTAACCAGTGCTTAGCGAGTGGATATCGTCGACCGAGCTCTGCTTCAAGCTATATCGGCAGAGTTATAAACGTTGATAAAATTAATAGCGATCTATTCATAATAAGATAATGAGAATATATTTTTTATCAGATTATAATGTTTTTGTGCAAATGTATGTAACAGGCAGAAGGAGGCGTGCCACACCAGCTCGAAGCGCAAAGTTGAACTAGCCCTGTCAGCCTGTCCGTAAGTCCGTCCGTGAAAATATTTGGAGTTCGTAAACCACAAAAGCTAGAGACTAGAAATGAAAGGCAAAATACTCGATAATACCATACGCTGTACGATAATCGATAACTATCGAAAATATCACTTTGTTTTTGAGGCCAAGCGTGCACAATATAGAATCCTGTACTAAGTTGTGGTTGATTGCTATATTGAATACGCATATTTTGTTATCTTTGAATTTTGGATGCCACGCCGCTTTCGCCCACAATTCACAAAAATTCACAAATCCCGTATATCAAATACTAAAAACTTGAAATTTGGCGAATAGGCACATATAGATGTCATTATTATGCGCTAAGACTTCCATTAAGAACGTATGTCAAGAACAAACTTATTGAACAATTATATTTTCATAGTACAGCCTATGCTGCAGTTGCTGCTTCACCCAGTCCACGGCGATATTTTGAAAGATAATCTTCAAGTGCTCAATTCGAAATGCTTGCGGCAAGTGTTTACGCGCCCATAAATTATGCTGGGTATTTGTTTTATTTTTGCTGCTGATGCTTGAGTTTAATAAAATTTAATTGATATTTTCGATTTTGTTTCTTTTGTCTTAATAGATTTTTGAATGTTTCCATCGGCCCACACGACGTATGCGCAATAAGCCAAAAAGCAATTAAATGGTAAATGAAGCAAATGGAAATAAAGAAGCCAGCGAGTAATATGCGCTGCCAACTTTGGTAAACAATTTATTTGTTAATTAAAGCATAAGACATGCAATATCAGGAATCATTGAAAATCAACAGAGAAATTATAGAAAATATGAAGGAAAATAATCGGAAGGCAAAAAGAAATGAAAAAGCAAAAAGTTCTTGCATATGGCGGACGATGGATCGTAAATCGCTTGGAATTTAGCTAACCTATGTAAATATTTAGAAAATAATAAAAGAAACTTTTAATTCTTGTTCGCTTTTTTATCAGCAGCAGCGTCAGCCGAGCAGCGACCGCGGCAGAAGAACTAGAGGAAAGCGAAATGTGGAAGAGAAAGCAGCTGCAGCTGCAGCTGCAAGAAATTAATGCGAATCGCAGCTTGACGTAGGCGCGGAGAGTAGAGCGATGATCGATGGGCGATGGGCAATGGGTGGTGTTGCTAGAGAAAGATGGGGGCGCGGCGGTAATTGTTTTTGGCAACATTTGCTGCTTACCTTGGCGCTTGGCTTAAGCTGCCGTGCGTCGTCGTGATGTGGGCCATGCAGGCGATCCATTAACTTACTCCTCTGCGTTCCACTGGGTCAAATCTACAGATAAGTACATATACGCACACACACACACACATATATATATATATATATATATATATATATATATTTAGTGTATATACATATGTGATCCTATGTGGGTCTATATACAGCTTGCAGCGGGGTTAGGGGCACGACGTATAGGTACATATAAGAGTACGTATATACAGATCTAGGCAGTTTTATGACACACAAACACACACACATACACAGATACACACACACGCATATATAGCTGCTGAGATGTACATAAATACATTTAATATGTTACGTATACGTAATATGGTTATTATTGTGGCTGTTGTGCTTGTTGTTGTTGCTGCTACTGCTACTGCTGCTGTGTCTAGCTGAGCATATATTTATGGAGCAGACATATAGACAGACGCCGAAATATATATATTTATTTATATTCAAATTCAAATGACAAAAGAAATGAAACGAAACGAAACGAAACAATTTTCTTTCTTTAGTTCTTGTTTTTTATTTGTTTTTCCCGAGCTGCAGACGCGGGTCGACGGGGGCAACATTTGTCGCACACATTTTTCACATATTCAACAACGACAACAACAACAAGAGCAACTCATGAATTCCACACGACAGCGAAGCTGTATGAAAGACGACAACGTGCACAGACTGACAGAGAGAGTGTGAGAGATAGAGAGAGAGAGAGAGAGAGAGAGCGGGGCGGGGGCGAGAAAGGGAAGGAGTGTGGGAGGGAGGGGGACAAGTGTGTGTAGGTGGGGCGAGCTGTGTGAGTAGGCAGGGGAGCTGTGTGTGCAGTGTACGCGACGTCATTGGCGACACTTTTTCACATCATTTACTTTTTGGCTTAATTGCCGCCTGCTGTTTGTATTAAACAAAACACTGCACGAACCGTGAGGCCAACGGGACACACGAATTTGGACACAGCAAAAAAAAATTGAAGAAAATGGGAAAAACGTAAAATCTGTGAGGAAAACGCGCACTGGAAATATTTCGCTCAACGGATTGCGGATTGTGAAGGCAAGTGCGAAGCGTTCACCGGCGTGCGAGTCACTGAAGATCGCCAGCGACGGCAGCGTCAGCGGCAGCAGCGACGGCAACGTCGGCAACCAGCGACAGCGACAGCAGCAGCAGCGACAGTGACAGCGGCAGCGGCAGCGGCACGCCTTATGGACTACGGACGAATAGGCAGACCAGGAGAAGGCGCCAGCAGAAGCAAAGGCAACAACTTAGAAGACGGCGGTGCTTTTGAGAATATCCAGCGCATAGCAGAGGTAGTAGAGAGACCGAAGAGAGTAGAGAGATAGAAAGAGAGAGAAACAAAGATCCATGAAGATTGCGAGAAGAGAGAGAGTAGAGAGACCGAAGAGAGTAGAGAGAGAGAGAGAGAGAGAAAGATCTGTGAAGATTGCGAGAAGAGAGAAAGAGAGACAGAGAAGGAGAGAGATAGTAAGATAGAAAGAGAGAGAGAAATATGGAGAGAGATTTCGAGAAGAGAGATTAAGTGGATTTAGAGAGAGAGAGAGAGAAAGAGAGAGGAAAAGATGGAAAGAGATTGCGAGAAGGGAGATTAAGTGGATTTTGAGAGAGAGAGAGAGATGGAGATGGTGAGCGATTCCGAAAAGAGAGATTAAGTAGTTTTAGAGAGAGATAGTGAGACAGATATTAACGAGCTTTTTCTTTGAGATAGGAAAAGAACGGACATAAACTGAAAGAGAGAGAGAGAGAGAAAATAAAAGAGAGAAAAAAAGAAAGATAGGGGAAGAGGTTGTGGGGGAAGACAAATGCGTAGAAATAGAGCAAATCTAGAAATAAAACGAGAGAGAAAATATGCGAAAGAGAAGAAAGAGACAGAGAAATAGAGAAAGATCAACATTAACATAAATGGAGAGTAAAAGATGTGAAAAAAGTTATAGAGATAGAGAGAGACTCAGAATATTAATATATATGGAGCTAAGCCTAGATACATACCTAGGCTAAGAGAGAATACCGATCAATCCAAAAATAATTTCCCACAAATGAAATGAAATGAAAATTTCTAGAGACCCTTGGTTACAAATCTGTGATCTTCTAATATATCATTCTTGGTTACATATTGATTGATTGATTGGACAAAAATAAGTTCAAGATCGACCGAGTCCACTGAATGGAAAAATTACATTTCCTTCTGATTTTCACGAACTGTCAAAGCGTTTAAGCGAAATCGGCGTTGACCGAGCTTCGACCTTGTCGGCCCATCTCGAGTTGCAGTTGAACTGCATTGGGCCAGAAAGACCTCGGCCTTGCTGCTTAAGTGCTCGAATGAAGCGTTTTAAGCAAAATATCAAATTGATTAGCATAAATAGATCTTTGTCGAAAGTGTTCTCTCAACAAAATAGTCTCTAAATTTGAGTATCACAAATAATATTATTTATAAACTTTGAAGTGTATTGAGATATTTCTTGCTCAAGTCATTATATGTGGTCATATCATCATTAGTTAAATACACAAAGGCCACAAATTTGCTCAACAATTTAAGAATTGCAGCAAACATACCAAAAATTTGTAGACAGATTTCGTTGGGAGTGCACGACGGGGAAATACCCAAACAACTCATGAGAAGACTCACCAATCTCTCGATTTTATTTATTTATTTATTTTTCTTAATGTCTGTTGATACATTCAGAGCATACAATAAACTCAATTCGTTTAAGATAAAACAAGTAACTAAACTCTAGTCGAGACTGCTCGACTAAGAGATACCCTGAATCCATTGAGCTGTAATACCAATCATAAAAAGTTTCATTTATTCATTAACAGTTAACAACACATGCACACACACACACACAAACATATGCATGCACGTAATATGCTCACTGCACAGTTTTGCGGCTGCAGCAGAGGCTGTGCTATGGAAACTTTATTGTTTAATAACTTTTTTTCTCGATCTATGTTCTTAATGAAATTTTCGGGGAATGATTATGACATCCAAATGTACCTATTTGCCAAATTTCAAGTCTCTAGTATTTGATTTACGTGAGTTATCGTTTTTGTTAAATTGTGGGCGAAAGGGGCGTGGCATCAAAAATCCAAAAATGACAAAATGTGCGGATTCAATATAGCTATCAAACACAACTTAGTGCACGATTCTATCTTTAACGGTGTGCACGCCAGACCTCAAAAACAAAGCGATATTTTCGATAGTTATCGATAAAAAAGAAATGGGACGAGTTATCGAAAAAAAAAAATAAACTCGTACAGCGTATGGTATTATCGAGCATTTTGCTTTTTATTTGAAGTCTCTAGCTTTTGTGGTTGCAGAAATCCAGGTGTTTACACGGACGGACGGACGGACGGACGGACGGACGGACGGACGGACGGACAGACGGACAGGGCTAGTTCAACTCAGCTCGTCGAGCTGATCAAGAATATATATACTTTATGGGGTGTGGCACGCCTCCTTCTGCCTGTTACATACATTTGCACAAAAACATTATACCCTGAAATTTCCATTTTCAATGGATTCAGGGTATAATGAAATGTGTACAGCATAGGGTTTTCTTTGTGATCCAGAATATATACATTGATCCAAAAGACGAATCAATTTGAACTATGGCATTATTGCGTCTTCATTTTCAAATATAAATATCTATAAATACATATGTTATATATTTTTGTGTCCCTATTAATCAGTGAATACATTGATGACATAGGGCAGTTCAAGGAAAACTACGCCAATTTAATTTTAATTTTCAATTTTATTTCAATAATTATTCTCAACAAGCTTAATATGCGGATCTACAAGTTTACTTTATATGCAGGTATAGAGAATTTCGCCAAATACAAAAACACTTCCCAAGTATTGCTATTGAGTCCATAATTTATATTTTGAGAATAAATTTAAATTGTTTTATACAACAGAAAAACCATACATAGATGATTCTGGCTCTAGAATGAACAACATCGTCACTCTTGATTTCTGGATGGCTCAAGTTTTTTTTTTGACATCAAGTTTCTGCCGCCTATCAAAGTTATCGGTAAGTATTAATATTTTTATATTATCGAGCAAATTTAATATTACATCATCTTACAAGGTAATGCCAACAAGCGTAAGTTTCGAATTTGAAAAGAGACATTCAGATGGATGGTCGCATTCGTGGAAAATATATGCTTTAAATATATACTGAAAGGCTTAGTCTTTTGGAACGGTATTACAGGTATTTTCAAGTCGGGCACTTGCCATTAAAGCAAAATATATTTTGTTTTTGAGTTATTTAAGCGAGTTGAGCGACACTTTGACAACTCACTTACCGAGCAGTGCGATGTGCTAGCTGTAAATGTATGTTTGTATATTAGTATGTATGTATATGTGCATTTATGCAAGAATTATATGTATATACGCACTGTTGTCATGTATGTATGTATTGTATATATGTATGTGCATTGCATGAACTGTATATATATATATATATATATATATATATACGTATGCAAACATATATACATATATATATGTGTATGCCTGTATTTATGTACATATATGTATATCTTGTTTTTGTTTCACTCAATGTTTCATCGAGTCAGCGCAGAAATTGCAAAACTATTGATTAGACAAAGTTATTCGAGCTGGCAAATGAGTGAGTTGAATGCAAATATCTGCTTAGGCAAAAGTTGGCTAAATATATAAATTGCAGAGGCTATATACATATATATTTAGTTATATATATATAAATCAGCCGGGGGTGGCATGGAGGCTGGCTGATCTCGCATGACAAATGACAAACAATTTAGAGAAATTTGCAAATTGCACAAATTTCTGCACTATTTACTTTTTTCTCTTAATGGTTTAAGTTTAATTTATCGTATCTGTTTTATATGCAACGTCAATGGATTAAAGAAAAACACGCAGAGTAAGAGCGAGAGCGAGAGCGAGAGAGAGAAAGGGATAGAGAGTGGGCAATTGCTGAGTACTTCCAGCTAAATCGTTAAGCAAATTTTTGTTTTCATGAGTTATTAATGCGTTTTATAGCTCAAAAAAAAAAAAAAAAAAACAAAGTGGCCTAAGTGGAAGAGGAAGAAGCAGCAGCAGCATCAGCATCGAGCGACCTTCGCTCGCATTTTCTATTCATTTTCAATTTCCCACTCGCTAGCTGCTAGCTGAACGCACATTGCGTAAATGTTGCTCAGATACTTTTGGTATGAGCACAAAGATAGATACATCTATCTATCTATCCATCTATCTATCATCTGCTGGGTACGCAGCAGTGCTGTTGCCTTGCTTTCGTCAATTGTCGACAATATCTCTTTATTTGTTTCAAAAGCCAAAGCCAAACAACAAAAACAAGAGCAAAACGAAACAATTTTCAAATAATTTTAATGCATTTTCATTCTCAAGTTTTGCCGATTGATTTGCTGTTGATTTTCGCCAAAAAAGTGATTTGAAGCAAACACGAACGTTACCCTTTGAAAATGGAAATATGTACGGTATATCGTGCTGGCCTAAAGATAAGCAACAACGCGATTTCATTACTAATAGCATCTTATCAAGTCCCTTCTTAGATGCATTAGATTTAAAAGTACAAAAAATATTTTATATCCATAAAAAATCTATGTTATCGATAAATATCGATTTTTTAATTTTGTTTCTAAGTCATAAATATTTATCAACTGTAATATTTGCAAAGTCGATCTACACGCAGAATAAAAATTTTCACTTCCACCTCTATATACATCAGCATTGAAAAATATATTTAAAGTATTTCAGTTAAGTCGTAGGCTTTCTTATTTATACATATTTGTGTGCTATATTTATGCCCCAGAGATTTCACTACGAGCCGGCGCTGTACATAACTAATTGCCGATAGTAACGATCTCTATGGGTATGCGTGTGTGTGTATGTCTTTCTCTCTCTTTCTCTATCTATCTATCTATATCCCTATCTATCTATCTATGTATTTTTCCATCTTCCTCTCTAACTATTTATTTTTCTTCCTATCTATCTATCTATCTATCTATCTATCTATCTATTTCTTCTCTCGCTCTCTCTCTCTCTCTCTCTCTCTCTCTCTCTCCCACTCTCTCTCTCTCTCTATCTCTCTGCCTTTATAGGGCATTTCCCAGTCGTGCACACCCGTTTTTCAACAATTGTGTCTAGCGAGGGCATCAGCGGGGCGAGGCGTGGCCTTTGGGGCAACGAGCTGTTGATGGGTGCGAATGGAGCAAATGCAGTGCACGGCACAGCCGCCCGCCCCCAAGCGAGTGTGGGCGTGGTTGCCGAAGAAAATGTTTACACAAATTAGCTTCGATATTCGTGTTTAATTGAGTCTTTTTGGCATTTGAATTGCTTGTTTGTTATTTGTTTGTTCGACAAGTGTATTCGGCTCTGTCAATTGACCGATCGAATCTGTGCACTTGATTGATGCATACAGCATGGCAGGTGCAACAACTTTTGCTTTTGCTTTTGCTTTCGCTTTCGCATGCATTCGTGTTGCATTAGAGTCACGGAATGCACATTAAATATATAGACGGAGAATCGTTAAGGAACATATGGAAAAATTCATTTCGTATCAAATCAGTTTCAAGTCTTTTCTTAGCTCCGCAATGTCTGTGACGTCAGCACTGACACAATAACCCTCGAGTGACAGCAGCGCATTGGGGGAACAGTGACAGAAGGTAGGCGTGGCCAAACTGAGCGGAACTGCATTAGCAACATGGCCAAGCATCATGCCGGCAATATGTATGCAAGCAACATGCTGCCATCAGCTGTGGTAAATGCTGTAAAGGAACACACGATAGCAACATGTAGTGGCAGCAAGTTGCAAGTCATTAAAAGTGCAACGATGAATTGTTTCAGAAACAGTTCAATAGCAACATTTGACTGAAACGTCGCAATGCAATATTTCAAAAGCAATATCGTCATTATAAAACTTGCTGCTGAATACAATAATAGTCACATTGTAATCGCAACTTATAGTGGCATAAGTCCAAGCAACAAATTAGACTTGTTCAAAGTATCTGAGCAACATTAGGCGACAGCAAATGCCAGGGCAACATGAAGCTAAGCAAGAATTAACGAGAAACAGAAAGTATAAATTAAAATTCACTATTTACGCATTACAAGAGTTACAGCAAAAATATTGTAAGTATCCCATTGGCGACTCACGGTAATTCCATCAATTCTTTCAATAACCATTAGACGTCTTCTATGCAGAAGACATATATCGCAACTCTTAGCCTAGACACAAACCGCATTATACTCGCTTGCATACTCGTTTCGTTCGATTGGGGTCGTGGGGGTCTATAGATTCAGGTACTCACCTGAAAAGAGAAGAGAACAGAAGAAAAATCATATTAGTCAAGTGGCGATGTCAAAAATTGTGCTGACGTCACGAGCTTAAACACGTGACCTCGATTCAAGTTCGTCTGTGAAATGCGAAACTGAGCGTAAGCAAAGTTCAAGGGACATTGACATATGAATATAGTGGGGCAACTGTGACGTCGGCAACTTTAACGGCAAAAGCACTCGATCAGATCAGCCGCGCAGCTTTCGATTATATCAAGGAGCTTGCAAAGCGTCAACCAAGCTTTAAGTCACATCGACAAAGGCGCCCTCTGTGTGAAAGCTGAAGCAACGCAAGCTGCGAAAGTTTCGCTCGTTCGTCGCATGCTTTTCGAACTTCCAGCGGCTGTTGGCTTTTTCGAAATTTCAACAAGTTTCGTTGCGTACGCTGCAGACAGACGACGCCGCGTCGCCGCCGACGTCGACTGCGACGCATGTGTTGCTCAGTAGCAGCAGCGAGCACGTGCTTGCCGCTCGGCTCGTCGCGATTCGCAACTCGATTCGTGGAGCGTCGCCTCGACTCGGCTGCGCTCGGCTGCTGCGGCACTTTTTAAGACACTCATGCGCTGCGTCTCAGCCAGCTGCGTGTCTTCAGCTTGTCTCTATGCCGATGTGTGTGTCTGAGTGTGTCCGTATGTGTGTGTGGGTGTGTGTTCATTCTCAGCAATAAAAAAAATGCTGCACTGCCGGCACGGGCTGCTGTGTGTGCTACGTGCCACACTTCAAACTTATCAGTTCTCAATGCCAGCCCGTCGTCGGCTTCCTCTTCCTCTTCCTCTAGCTCATCTTCTTCACTTTTTTTATATATTTTATTGTCTGCTGCCGAAACTCTTGATCCGTCAAAGGGCGCTACAGCCCGGTCCACCTCCTAAGGAGTACCCTTCCCACTCCCAGACAATTTACATTCCTGTGCGTTATTGAACATCAGCCGCAGCCGCAGTCTCAGCAGCAGCGACGCCGGCGTCGCCCTCATAAATATGCAAAGAAAATGCAAACGAACTAAACGAGTCGAAAATAAAAAAGAATAAAACAAGAAAATCGAGAGAAAATCGCTAAAAAAAATAAAGAGGAAATAAGGGAAAACCCAGCAAAAATGTCGAAAATTCAATAGCAGTGGAGCAAGTCCTAGCTGAAGCTGTAGCCGCGTCTGAGGCGTGGCAACTAGGGCGTGTGAATATTTAACTTCTTCAATTGCCACGCCCACAGCGGCAATTAGGGCAATTTAACAAGAAAATGTCGGCAAACGAAAGAAGTCACAAAGCCGAGAGCGAATTTTCTTTGTGTCGCGCTTTTCACTTCATTTTCTTCTGCAGCTTTTAATTGAAGCCTGCAGCTAAGCAATGCAGTCCTGCCACATCCCCATGCTCCACTAAGCACCCTTAATTTCGGCTTCAGATTCGGCTAGCGATATCGCACATAATCCTAATGCAATTCAAGCAATTTCCAATGCGAAACTTAGCGAATATGTATGGCAAGAAAAGCGTTTCATTTTAAGTCTAACTAAGAATTAATCCATCTCTGAACATAAATTAAGGTCAACTCTAATCAGCTGGTAGCGTGCTAGATGGTATTCATAGCCTTGCTCAAAAGACCAAGCCAATTGATTCATAAGTAACTAGCCTTTGTAGTAAGCGAGCTCAGACGGAAGGACGAACGGACAGACGGGCGAATAGACGGAGGGACAAAAAGACGGCGAGATGAATGGACATCCCTTCTTATATACATATATACACTTTTCATATAAACTCTTTTTGTATATATGTATTTTTATATATTACGAAGAGTTTATGTAAAAATATAATTGGTTTTTGCCACGCCTTCCTCAGTCATTCTGGTAACTTGACATATTTTCAATTGGAATTTAGGTTAGAAAAATGCATCTAAAGGCACGAGAAGCACGAGAAGCCCAATCGCATTTTAAATAATATAAAATAGTTCAACTGGATTGATTTAAGTGCAGCTCGGCTAGTGCTTTAGCTCTGCTGTAGCCTGAGCCACGCTTCAAACTGAAATTAATTTAAAACTTCTGCCATTGGGCAACTCTACTCAAGTTTCTCAAGTGCAGCAATAAAAACAAAAAAAAAAAAAAACAAAAATAAGGGAAAAAAGTCTCTAGCGACATTTTCAATTTCATTTGTTGCTTGGCTCAGATGCAAAATGTTGTTCGCCTCTTTCTTCTTCTTCTTTCCTCTTCTTTAACTTCCATTTCCATTACCATTGCCGCGCTCATAAAAAAGCAGTTGAAAGTGCGCCTGGCACAGTCGTAAAATCCTTTAGTTAATTTCTTCGCACAGGCAACATTGTACCAGAGACCAGAGACCAGAGAGGGGTCCAGAGCCCGTTGACTTGTGTCAAGCAGAGCATACGCACTCAAATAGTTTACAGCATTCAAAAAATCCTATATCAAGCAGCAATACTCAAACTAACCAACTAAGCGAGCTGACTAACCATTTATTAATGGGTTTAACCTTTTTTCTTAAATATATTTTATACAAAAATATATGTTGATATGTTCTAGTCAATCAGATTCCACTGTAACATCATAGCCTCAATAATTTGTAGTATCTACAGTTTCATTTGCATTCAGCAAGATTTGTAGAATACAGGATGTCTTCTAGTCAGTCACTCACCCTCAAATACTTTCACACAGTTTATAAGTCAAGTGATTTTTGATCTATAACTAAATTTGGCCACAAGCAATGGCATTTCAGTGCAAACTTATTTACAGGATATCTTTTAGTCGTGCGTTCCGTTAAGTGGAAGTTAGTCCATTGCCAACTTTAGTCCGGCCCTTGACGGTGATTGAAAATAAGTCTTATTTACATCTATTTGACATTTTCTGTGAGTGAGCTATGGAAAATGGGAAAAGTATGAAAATCTTCTTCACTTTATTTTCCCTTTTTCTTTTGCTCTCGCTCAAAGCGAGTTCAGCAATTGCAAATTTATTTATACAACCAAAATGGATTTCTTTATATATATATATATATATATATATATATATATGTATATATATATATATATTTGCAGAAAGATTCAATCTGCTCTAACCACGCCCCTAATCTCATCCGCTGCCATTGCTGTTGTTTAAAAGCAGCTCAAAGGCAAAAGTAACATCTTGACATTTTGATTTATTTTACTAGAGACTGTTGCTGCTGTTGCTGCTGCTGTTGCTACTGTTGTTGCCGCTGCTGCGGCGGCTTGTTGCTTGGCATAAACATAATCGGCTTATTGGCATTGCCCTGGCAGACTAGAATCCAGTTGGGAGCTGATTTCGTTGCCAAATAACTGACACAGTTGTTGCCGCTATAGTTACTGTTGCTGCTGCTGCTGCTGCTGCTCACCTTAGCACCAGGGTAGCCTTCGTCCTGCGGCTTACTTGGCTATTGTCCGCTATCTGTCGCAACACTCTGGCCTAAGAAAGTGCTTTAATGCTTATGTAACTAAAAGTCAAATAAATTGCCGCTGCTGCTGCCGCTGCTGCTGCTGCCGCTGCTGCTGCTGCTGCTGTTGTTGTTGCTTCAATTGTTGCTGCTGCTCTTGGTGTTATTGTTGTCACAGAGTTAACGAGCTCGTTACATCTCATTGACTTCGGCAGCGCAGACTCTAATGGAAATTGAATTCACAAACCGATTTGCTTCCACGAATGCAAATGAAGTGCAAACTACTTACAGAAACAAGGGGCGTGGCCAAGTGGGGGCGGTTTGGGCAAATGTTAACTTTGTACAGGTGCTCGAGCTGTCTGAATTGCAGAGACAAAAAGAAAACAAAGAGAACAGAAAAAGAAAACCCAAAGAATCAGAGTCAGATTGCCCTGCACCCCGCCTTCCCCATCGCCTGCTTCGACATCATCTACTTCTTCGTCGAGTTCTTCATCATCATCATTGCCAGTTAAAACAACAGCTCCGACAAGTCTTTGCCTTACTTTTTGTACCTATGCAAACAATTGTGAATTGTGAAGAGCTTGAACAAATCTGAATGCCCACTTAAATGTAGCTCAAGTCCAACAAAGGAAAAACAATTGAGTGAAAACCTTTTCCAAGCTGGGACCTGCAAAGCGAGCTCTTACTCCTATCTACGTGATTCAAGTCCTCAAAGCAGATCTAAATGATGATTATTATGGCAATTATCTAGCAAACATTGCGAGTTCTTTAACGCAAACTTATTTCCATACATAAATTAATTTTAATTACAAGTTCAATCGACATTTATTGTTTTCAATTTGATATTAACAAAAACCATTAAGCCCTGATTTCCCACTTGTAATGGGTTCAGGGTGTAAAAAGCTTAATAAAAACGAGCAAACACGTTACAGCCTGATGCAACCGACCGCGGGATACTCTGTTCCCGTAGATGCACCTGACACAAGATGAGTGTGATTGGAGGGTTTTTTTTTCGACTTGACACGCCCCTAAAGGGGAGTACATTTTTTATTTGATGTATATATACCGAATCTTGCTATATAGCGCTTTATAAACTTGTCGCTATACGCGAGCATATAATCAAAGTTTCCCCAATGCTGTTCAAAATACAAACAAATTTATTCGATAAAACATTTAGTAAAATTTAGATCACTTGCCAAATGAGTTCACGCTTCAGCTCTATAGCTGTAGAAGATAAGGCTTCGCACGATTCGCTACACCTCTATTTTAAGTATATATCAGTCATCTGTTTTTGATCTTAGGCTCTTAACGATTTTCCACGTCCCTAGTGGACGTATAGCCACGGGTATGAATCCAAAATTTCAAAACAATTACCTTAGGAGCAGCGAAATTGCTTGCGTTTACATGGAAAGACGAACGGAAATTGCAAAGAACCAATATACTCTTTTTCCCTTTGGGAACAGAGTGTAACAAAGCAATATTTAAAAATAAAATGATTTAATAAAATGTTTTCGAGCGAATCAAGCAAAAAGATAATTTATTCCGACAAAAGGAAATCGAAAACTTTTACAAAATGTTCGGAAAAAAAGAAAATAAATCATATTAAAATAGAAAAATTGAAAAAAAGAAAATAAATCATAATAAAACTGAAACACAGAAAACAAAATTCATTCAGAAAAAGTAAAGACATACAAAAAATAACACGATATAATAAATAATTATATTCTACAATCGCTGACTTTTGAGTGGCCACGCCCCAATGGGGGCACCATATAATTGATATGTTCAGCTGTGCCCAGATCTGAGGCTGTAAAAGATATAATTTCTTTTTTTTTACCATCTTCAACAATACTCAAAAGCGCCTAGATAAGATAAGAAATGTAAGAGTTAAGCTCTCAAAGCGGTTAACTGTAGTTTGCCTTTTCGTCGAATTGGGGTAAATAAAGCTTATTTAGATAGACAATTGTCAATGCTTGTGAACTAAATAAGTCAATATCCAAAAAATATATATTTCAATTTCTAATTTTCCACGCCTCTATTACGGGCATACAAAGTCTGGTAACAATTTTTAAGACAAGCCTAACAATTAGTATATTATTATGTATATTCACTTCCGGTTTGCAAATAGTAAGCTCTTGTAGTAAAATTTTAAAACTTTAAAAAGAGATATATATAGAAAAAAATACAATTTAAATATGGTTCAACTATATATGTATATATATATAATAAAATAGTCATAATAATCAAATAATTATAAATAGAAAGTTGCTATAGCTTATGGCTGTTGTATGAATGCTCTACACAGATATTGAATCAAAAAGATGTATATAAATTGAAATATAGGAATATAATTATAATTATATTTACGTACATTTCTGTATAAATTTCTACTAATACCAAATGATACAAATGCAAATCACATCATAATAAATAGCTTCAAATGGAACCGATCAGCGTAAATGGAATCACAAATATATGATTAAATGCTAATGCAAATGCGATTTAAGAGAACATAAATTAAATTGACAGTTGCAGCCTGATAAATGGTCGTCGTGTGGAGCTGTGGATGGGGGCACTGCTGCTGTCGCCTTCATACTTGTTGAGGATATGTGTGGTGCTGATATGTGTGTATTTTGTGGGTCGAGAGAGCAGCACACGACTTAGCCACTCACAGGCTTCGAAAGCAAACAAGCAAGAAGAAGAATCGGAACATGTGCGTAATTTTTTATTTATTTTATTTTTTGGTCGCGGCCCCCGCCGACACAGGCAGCGCTCCTGCAATGTTGTGGCATGCAAGAGGACGCATGCGTCTGCCTGGATAAGTAAGGTAAATAAAAGCGCTCTGGTCACATTGCCGAGCTCCAGTCGTCACTGAAAGCTGTTGCTCGCCATCTCAAACTTCAAATACATGTTTTGAAATACCTAACTGTATTTTTATGAATAATAAAAAGAAAATAAGTTCGAGCGTATTTCAACTGATGCTTCTAAGTTGCTTATGCCGTCGCTCTCTTGAAGTTCTCTTTGCGCTGTGAAGTTGCGAATGTCTGGTTTGGCTCTCTTATAAAAACAAAAAGTAAGCCCCACACACACGCACACATTCAGCCACACACACACACACACACACACACACACGGAGTCCGCTTGCCGGCGAAATGGAAAATTGTCGCACACAAAATTTTTAGTCGGAAATTAGACGCCAACGCGCTAGCAACTCAGAGCGCGCGCGCTCTCTTTCTTTGTCTCTCTCTCTCGCTCTCTCTCTCTCTCTCTCTGACGCCGTCGCTCCCGCTCTCTCACACATTCTCCTACTGTCTCACTCGCTCGCACACACGCGCTGACCGCCACAGTGTGGCCAGCAAGTGCTAAAAGGTTGTCAAACGCAGCAAAACGCATCGGATCGAACGTATGTATATATACATATATACAAAGCTAAATATATATATTCAGAGTTTGTCAACAAACATGCAGCGGAAATTAACGTAGAACTTGTGACTTTTACACTAGTTCCGCAGTCATCAGCAAAACAAAAACAAAACAAAAAAGAAAAAAAAACGCACGAAAGGAAAACAACAATTGACTTGAGTGTCTGGACTAAGAAATAAAATCGAGAATAATAAAAAGTAGAAAGCCTCTTCGATTTGTATACCTAAACTCGTGTCGACGACGCGTATAAATAGAGCGCGCCCACTTGGATATTCTAAGAATAGGAGCGAGTGGTTCATTCGACACATCTATTTATCTGTTTATTTATTTCTGTTTTATTATCTGGCTGCACCCGTGGCCCATAAATCAGGCGGCTGTTTCAATTGAACCGATCGAACAGGTGCCCGCCAAACATGCTGCTGGCCGTTAATCAGAGTGTGAATAATTCAAAAAAGCGACGCGACGCAGAGGCTGCCGCAACGGCAGCAGCAGCCGAAGCAACAGCAACACACAGCAGTGCCTCCAGAGAGCTGACCGATTCCAGCACACAGTTGGTGGCCAACATGATGCTGCAGGATGCGACAACTCCCATGGGCGGTGTCTGCCAGAGTTGCCAGCACCGCCTGCGACAGAGCCGCCAGCCAGCGGGCTGCGCATGCAACTGCAAGTGCGTCAACAAGCAGGACGTCCCGCCGCCCACCTCGCTAGTCCTTGTCTACTTGTACTTGGGTGCGCTTACTCTGATGTTGGCCACATTGTCGATACTCTTCTATACGTACACCCAGGCGGGCGAGGAGTCGGTGACGGTTGACGTTCATAGTCAGCGAGGACATCGGAACCAGTTCCAGGATGAACTGATGCGTTCGGAACATATTCTGCGAGCCATGGTTACTCAGATCATGGAAAGGGACTATCCCATGGAGGCGAGGTTCGTTTTATGTTTCTAAGCTGGTGCCAGTTCTACATCATGTTCAGATTCGAGTTACAATTTAGAAATACTATTGTTTTAGTTCAATATTTTATTTAAAAATTTACGACTGTAGGTCCTATAAGGATTATCGAACGGATTGCGTTAGAAATCAATTCAAGTTTAAAACGAATTCATAATGTCAATTTTTGATCAAGTTCAAGCTCCAGCGAGATTCATTTATATTTCCCACTCACGTTTCAGCCAAACAACAACTCAGCCGATCAGCGTTGTCCGCAACGAGCGGAAGATGAACCACAATTTCATTAGCCAATTTCCAGTCGAGAAGCGCATTCGAAGAGACATCGCCTCGTCGTCGCCCGCCTCGATGCATGGCAAGTGAAGGAATGCGGGAACCAGTTCAATTGCTTACATTTTGAATCTGTATATTGTGTACTTGCAGCAGATCCATTGATTGAGTTCTTCAATCCGAATCACCGCAAGGCCCTGGAGGAACAAGACACAGAGATACGAAAGCGCACGGGACTGAAGGGCGCGGCGCCTGGCGGAGATGAATGGATCTATCTAAATACATATTGCCGTGTGCCGGAAAAGATTATCACGGGCTTTTGCAAGGGCACACAAGATTACTGCCCGCCAGCCCCAATTGGCCCCATTGGTCCAATAGGACCCAAAGGACCAACCGGCAATCCCGGCCTGCCGGGTATACCCGGTCCCAAGGGAAATCGCGGTGATGTCGGCCTACCAGGCGCACCGGGCGTCGACGGTGTGGGTCAACAGGGATCAACCGGTCCACGCGGCCCCAAGGGTGATGCTGGGGCCGTTGGCCGCGCCGGCCTAGACGGACGAGATGGTGTACCGGGCGAGCCGGGCTTGGATGGAGTACCGGGTCGAGCAGGCGCTGATGGTAAAAATGGCTTAGCCGGACGCGATGGCAAGGATGGACTCAATGGTAAAGATGGCAAAGATGGCATGTCCATAACAGGTCCCAAAGGAGCTCAAGGTCCACCCGGCGAAAGAGGACTGAAGGGTAAGTGAATAATAAATTAGCTTTCGATTACATCGACCCCCTCTCTCTTTATCTCGCTCTTTCAGGCATTGCGGGGCCACGCGGACGTCCAGGCAAGCCGGGCACCAATGGCACACCTGGTATTCCGGGCATCAACACCTGGAAGATGCAATATCCCAATGGCAGCGCCTCCAACGACCTGCTCATACCACCTTCCATTACAGGTGAGTGGCCACACAGAGTTTTATGTTTTCGTGAGTTCGAGTTAAGATCATCTCTGACTGCAGACGTCAATGCACCTAACTTCCGACGCAATGTCATCGTCGAGGAGGGTAAAACGCTCAATATGAGCTGCTCGGCCACAGGCAACCCGCAGCCTCAGGTGGAATGGCGTCGCGACGATGGACGCACCATCAATGTGAATGGCATTGAGCGTAAGTAGAAAAGCGCTCAGCGAGGTAACTTCTAATAAGCTTATCTATGATTTGACAGTAAGCTCCATTAGTGGGCAGTTCCTCAAGTTCGGCAACATAACGCGACACCAGATGGCTGCCTACACGTGTCATGCCAACAATGGCATTGCGCCCGTCGCCAACGCCACGTTCCTGGTCGAAGTGCACTGTGAGTAGAAAAGCAAAATAATTCTAACGGTGCGTTAAGTCCCCATAATCTCCCTCACTTATGGTAGTTGCACCCATGATATCTGTTTATCGCCAAATGATCTATGCGGAGTATCAGAGCAGTGCTACCCTGGAGTGTCAAGTCGAAGCCTTCCCGGAGGCCATACGGTATTGGGAGCGCGCCTATGATGGCAAAATTCTAGATCCTAGTGATAAGTACCGCATTGAATCCTATCCAGATGGGTAAGTGCTCATCGAGAACTCTCTAGGCTGTAACTAAATATTTCACTTCAGTTTCAAAACTTCTATGCGCTTGACCATAAGCAACCTACGCAAGGATGACTTCGGCTATTACCACTGCGTTGCACGGAATGAGCTAAATGCAACTATGGTTAATTTCGAAATAGCACGTAAGTTAGATACTTAATTTATAAATCTATTTATAAAATATTAATAAATCCTTTCTGAACTTATAGCCCAGGATCCAAATAGTGAAATACCTTATGTGGGCAACAATGTCAAGGTCTACGGCCAGCGACCGCCCGAAAGCGAATGTCCCGTTTGTGATCAGTGTCCAGACCCCAGGTGAGTGCCACCCAACTACTCGATGACTCAATTATAACTCTCTCAATATCAATGTAGCCTGTATCAGTGCAAGGACTCCATACTCAACAACTTTGAGATACAGCCCACAGGCAATCGCAGCTACCCGGGATTGCCGAAGCGTGTGAAAAGTAAGTTCCTGCTAGAGCCTAGTAATATCTACTACTAATAATAATACATCCTCTCTCACTCTGTGCACAGCCTGCTATCTGTATGCAGTGGGTAAGCCAGTTTTCCACAAGGTGGTCAATGAGAAGTATGGCTCTTGGCTGCGGGATCCTGCGCCCAGGGAAGTTGATCGGGAGAAAACCTTTGTGACCAACGAGAACGATGCAAATAATCTGTTTGAGTTCTCCACACGCACGCAATACCGCGTGAACAGTGTGCCCAGGCACAAATACGAAATATCTGAGGGTTTCCAAGTAAGCCAATTGTAAATGATATCACAAATGATATGAACTCCATACAATCCCTAGGGCAATGCGCACGTGGTCTACAACGGCTCGTTCTACTACCAGCAGAAGAACTCCGATTTGGTTGTAAAACTGGATTTGACGACCTCCAAGAAAACAAGTGAGTCTAGATTAAATTTATCATATATGCATATACATATATTTATATATTTTTACAGGCATACAATTGCCTTATTCGGGCATTGCGACTGGCAATCGACTCTACGCAACGGACTACAATTATATGGACTTTAACGTGGATGAGGTCGGTCTTTGGGTCATCTACAGCACGCACGATTCGAACAATACGCTGGTAGCTAAAGTAAGTCTCTCTCTCTCTATCTGTGCCTCTTCTTCTTAACTTCTTTATATTTGCTTAATCTATTAATCTAGCTGGATGCCGAGACTTTGCGCATGCAGTATAATTTTAATATAACACTCGATCATAAACAATTCGGCGAAATGTTTATTGTCTGCGGCAATTTGTATGCCATCGATTCGGGCACCGATAAAAATACCCAGATACGCTACGTGGTCGATCTCTACAAGGGCAAGCTGCTCAATGCGAATCTACCCTTCTCCAATCCATTCAGCTACACGACTACAGTCGGCTACAATCCCCTCACAGTGGTAAGTCCTTCTTGCTTAGGGCTTGGATCTATGTTGAGAATATTGCACTCTTATCTTCAGGAACTTTACTCTTGGGACAAGGGCAATGCACTCACATATCCCATACGCTACAATGAACATCGTCTAGTTACGGATAATATCTAAGTCAAATGTTTAATAATAATAAATGCAAATTGTTCTTTTTTTTACCACATATATTTGTCACCTATTCTCTTAATTAGCGTGTCAATTGGGTGGGTTGAAGTAGAGACAACTGAAATTTATTTTATGTTACAATGAAACTCTCAAGATTTGCCTAAGATCGACTTGGCTAATTAACGGAAATAAAAGTAAGTCAACGTCAGCAGAAGAACACTACAGACAAGCAAAGCAGAATTTATTATTCAATTTGAGAGTTACATAAATTTAGCAAATAGTTGCATTCATATTCGAATATAATCAGCCATAACTTGGCATATTTACCTATGACACTTGCACAAATAATTTGAGCTCAGCGATTGCATTTCTCGTCAGCAACTTGAAATTGAGTATGCAATGAAATTCGATATTGTAACAGATTGGCAAGGTGCGAAATGTTTATTTGTGACAACATTCAAACAGACAGCAGACAGCTGGTAGAAATCACAGCTTAGCAAAGACAAACAAATGTCGAAGTAGACACGACTCAGTCGACACAGTCAATAAATGGAATAATGCAAACAAAAGCTGAGATAAACTTGCTAATAAAGCACAGATACACAGCATAATAAAATCAGCTATTTATTGGATTGACTTGTAGAATCAGCCTGGACAGCATGATGACTAAGAAGACTACGAAGCCCAATAAGCAAAATCTCTATAAAGTCACTCCATACGAATAGATAAGAGTTGTTTCTTAAGAGCAAAAAGTGTCTGAGAAGAGAGATTCAATTTATTGTCATTAAACAAATTTAAGAGTTTTTATCACTAGAGTTTATCTTATAACTTTTTCTCTTAACAATAATAACATATAGACATAATCTAATGGGATCTATGTAGAGGCAAAATTGTCAATTGGGCAGTGACACTATTTAATCATATTTAATAATATTTAATATTTTTATACCCTGAATCCATTGAAAATGGAAATTTCAGGGCAGAAGGGGGCGTGCCACACCCCATAAAGTATATATATTCTTGATCAGCTCGATGAGTTGAGTTGAACTAGCCCTGTCCGTCTGTCCGTGTGAACACGTGGATTTCTTAAACCACAAAAGCTAGAGACTTCAAATAAAAAGCAAAATGCTCGATAATACCATACGCTGTACGAGTTTATTTTTTTTTTTCGATAACTCATCCCATTTCTTTATTATCGATAACTATCGAAAATATCGCTTTGTTTTTGAGGTCTGGCGTGCACACCGTTGAAGATAGAATCGTGCACTAAGTTGTGTTTATTTGCTATATCGAATCCGCACACTTTGTCGATTTTGGATTTTTGATGCCACGCCCCTTTCGCCCAAAATTAAACAAAAACGATAACTCACGTATATCAAATACTAGAGACTTGAAATTTGGCAAATAGGTACATTTGAATGTCATAATCATTCCCCGAAAATTTCAGTAAGAACGTATGTCGAGAAAAAAAAGTTATTAAGCAATAAAGTTTCCACAGCACAGCCTCTTCTGCAGTCGCATAGCTGCGCAGTACGCATATTACGTGCATGTTCGTGGATGCATATGTTTGTGTGTGTGCATGTGTTGTTTAATATTAATGAATAAATGAAACTCTTAATGATTGGTATTACAGCTCAATGGATTCAGGGTATCTCTTAGTCGAGTAGTCTCGACTAGAGTTTTGTTACTTGTTTTACTTAATTAAATTAGAAAATTAATCAATAAATTACCGATAAACGTCAGAGTTTGAGCACAAGAAGTCTGCCTTCTAGCTTCTGTGGAAATTAAGAATATACATATATATATTCAGAGTCAAAATTTTAAAAGGCAAGTTAAGAAAGTGGAAAGCAGATTATATTGTCTTCATTCTGTCATTATGAAGGACATGTCAGAACAGATGATCCAGTTATAGCAAAGCTCTTACACAGTTGTTGAGCCAAGCCATGAGTTTACCAACACTCTACAGATATTTCTTAAATTATTGATTTTCCGAATTAAATATAGATGCTTTTGGGATCGTCAGCTTCACTGAGCCCTGTGCAGCTGCTTCTACTCCTTCCAGTGGTTGTGCTGAGGCTAATTGATTGCTGCAATGCCAAAATAAATACAATTTTCTTTTTGTTCAGCTGAGCTCTTTGAGTGCAAAGGGCCGTTGGCAACATTTCACTAACTAAATTTGCATGGCCGGGGATTCGTCTCAATTCGTTTGCAATTAGTTGCAAAAATGTTTGCATTTGCTGTGTCTGCTTCATCAATTATGTGTGTCTGGCAGCTTTGCTGCCCCCCTGCCCCGCTTCCCCGGCTCCCACTGCAGCAACAAGTTCCAGCAGCTGACTGACGGACTGATGGACTGACGGACTGACTGGCTGGCGGAATGGCTAACTGACTGATTGACTGCATGTCATGACTTGGCATCGAGCTTATTTGATGGCCTGACAGCCGCCCTCAACGGGCATTCAGCTGTCACCTACACCAAGCTCCAGCTCTGGCCACTGCCACTGACTGCTTTAATCAGCCCCTCGGCACCCACTGCGTGGCAGCTCGCATTGATTGCTTTGTGCTTTTGTGTCCAACCAAAGAATTGACTTTGTATCCAGCTATTGCCCACGCGCCCCGCCTTCGCCGCGCCCTCGCCATCCAGCCGGCATTTGGCCACATTTCAATTCCGTTTCACATTTGGGCTCATGTGCGTGTTCGCCGTCTCATACATATTTGTAGGCGCGCAGCCTCCGACTGTGTGCTGCATGCCTGACGATTTGCATTTCTCGTTTGCTCACTGCAACTGCAGCAGTGCAGCTCGCCCCGTCGCGCCTCGCCTATCCTCTGTCCCAGCTGTGTTTGCGCTTGTAATTGCGTGCGCAATTGCCAAATGCTTTCCTCACATGCTTTTCACATTTTCCACTGTTTTTAGCCCCCAGCGTTGTCTCTCCTTTAATCAAGGGGACAAGCAGCAGACTGCAGCTGGAATTGATTAAAAGTTTATCGTATTAGCAATTTGATGCCAGCAAATGCATCGCATGAATTCTGGACAAAATTTGTCAAGTTACTCGAAATCATTTTGTACTCAACATCCACACAAAATCTATATCGAATTGCTTCCTTTGACGACTTTGGACATTTTGGCATACTCAATAGAATTTCAGCAGAGACTCGCCCTGCAATTAGATTACAGCTACAGTTGCCCTTGCTCTATCTGCTCGAGACTGTATAACTCTCCTGGATAATTGCAGTTGAGTGGGACAATTCGAATTTCAGAGTTGAATTTGTTGATTAGATTTGCTGACTTTCAGCAAATTCACCCAAATTATAGACGAGCAAATAAAAGCAATTAGAAATGTTTTCCAATGAAACTAAGATGGCTTAAGATATTTGACACACATATGTAAGAAATTATTTCCATTTGCTTAAGAAACAGCACACCATTCGAATGGCTCACTTTGTTGTAAACGAGGTAGTGCGCAAAGCAGCAAAATCAGATGAAATGCCTTGAGCATTGCCAAAGAAATCGGAAACAAAAAACCTAGATTTGGCCAGAGGCAATACTTGAAGGTTGTCAAACAACAGAATCATGCAGAGATAACAGAATACACTTCCCAATTCGAATTTCAACCGATATTTCAAACAATTCTTTAAGCTTCTCTTACTCACTTGGGAAGTCTTATTGAATATTTCAGTAACTGCATGATATCGATATCTTAAATACATCTGGATATTTAATTATCGGAAGCTAACACTGGAGCTTGTTCAATCTTCATATGCAACGTTGATCTAGAGTAATTATTTGAGCACTGTCATGATTGCTTAAGTTTCTCCATCACAATTTCAGTCGATATTTAAATAAATTATTGTTTTAGTTATTTCTTTTCATATTCCAAATATTTTTAAATATTTCGACGACTGCGTGTTATCGATAGCTTTAAAAACGTGTCATTCATCGAGCTAGTATGCCCTGGTCTGGTCAAACTTAATATGCTACACCTGCAACTCGCACCTTTTGCAGGTGCTTTCGCTTGACCGAGTTTTCCTATAGTTCCTGTTTTTCCTTATTTGGAATCAGCTCCCAAAATTTCAGCACACACACACAAGCACTTATGCTATTAATTTAAATCATTTATCATTATGAGTTTTTAATTTTTAGCTTTCATTAAATCGCACTTTTTCAATCCGTGGCTAATTGAGCGCCAACTGACGTTCATTCTGGCTTTATTAAATTACCATTGGCAGTGTCAACATTTGCTCCAGTGTGTGTGACTGTGTGTGTGTGTACGTATTTTGATTTATGCAGTTTTAAATATATCCGCACAATTTGGCAAAGCGCCAACAAAAACAGCTTGACTTGCCGCCTCTCGCTCTCACTCACTCTCTCTCGCGGCAACATTCATATCATTTTTCAAATATATATTTTTCTTTAATTTTTTTGCTCGAAACAGTGGACTAGGCACTTGGCGCAGCTGTTGTCGGACAGCCATTTGTAAGGATAATGCGCCGTTGTCAAATTGCCAAGAGTCTGAAGTTTATAGAGAGCTGGAGCTGTGTCTGGGGGTGGCGCTGACTAGAGTGGGTCAGCGTGAGTTTGATGCGGATGTGGAAACAGCTGTTTAGCGCTTAAGCGTATTTTGGCAGTTGCTTTCACTTTGCCTTTCACTTTGCTTGTCCACTTTCGAAGCCACATAGCTGGCAGCTGACCAAGCCACGACCCCCATCAACCGTGACCCTGAGAGGCAACCTTTGCCTCTGGCCTATGGCCGCTGGACTCTGTTAACAGCTTCGAGTGCAGCGTGTGTATGTGTGTGTGTGTGTGTGTGGAAGGAGTTCAATCAAAATGCAAAATATAATTGCAATTTTTCTGCGTGTGTGCGTGTGTGCAGCTCACTGGAGCGTAAAAAGCAATACAATTTCATGACCTTGCTCAACCCCGACTCGATTTTGTGTCTGGCAACCCAAACCGACAGCAATTACAATTGAAACAACAGCGATTTGGTGTGACAATAATCAGGGCACAAATATGCAAAAGCCGTTGATGCGGTAAATTATTTTTCGCTACTCAGCTTTAAGTGGGCGTCTAGAGATATTTAAATGTGTGGGCGTGGCACGTTCACGTTCCAGAAAAAAAAACAAAGACTGCGCCCAACACACATTTGTCATTAGGGAAAATTACATTTCCTTGGGAGTAGGCCTTTAAAACTTGAGCCCCAGATGAGCGCATCAGTGGTATTCCCAAAACAATTTGAATGACGGCTGCTTAGGCTCTCAACAGCTCCAAATTGATAAGTAATGTAATCGAATAGAGAGTAATATAGTAGAGTTATATACAGTTGCTTTGATTATCCATTGCCGTTCATCGGAGTTTTCATAAACTGAACTCATTTATGATGAAAATTCAGCTTAGAAATGTTCATGGGAAAATGTTTGTAACAATGGATAAAACTGTTGCAGGCAGTAATAAATCTAGAACAAATCTGGAAGCAAAACGAGCTGCGGTGCTATAGTCTGATACCGCCGGAATGTCCGTCCGTCTACGCGTCTACCCATCCGTCTGTCTATACAACCATGCGTCTGTATTCCTGTCGGTGCGTTTGTCCGTCAGTCAGTCTGCCCGTCCGCCTTTCCGTTCGTCCGTCAATCGGTCTATCCACTCGTCCACCTATCCGATGTCGATTTCAAAATCCTTTTCATCCTATACCCATTTGCATCATAAAAGTTCTGCAACTTCTCAGCAAAAATAATATAAGGAACTGTAAGTTCAACGAACAATATCCTAAATAAGAGGATTTTTTTTAAATGTTTGTATTTGTTTTTAGAGAAGTCCAATAAATAAAATGTTCAGAAATTATTATAGTTTAAAATTAAAGTAAATATTTGTCTGGACTTTAAAGTGACATAAATTCTCTAGGTGGAGCTAGATTGTTCCAACTTCCCATTCGGAGTGTCAGAGGGCTCCTCTCTCTCACTCTCTCTCTCTCTATCTCTCTCTATCTCTCTCTATTTCGCAAAAACTCTCTCTTCCCTTGCGGTATGCATTTTAATGGCTCAATATGCTCGGCTAGCGTTTCCCCATTGCATGTTTTTGTGTTGGCTGCTTCTAAGCATCCTTTTTGGAGAGCCTCATCTCAATTGCCGAGCACATTGTAGTCAACGTTCACATGGCGCCGCATTGTGTGGCAGACAATGGTCCAGGTAGCCGCCGCTGCTGCTGCTGCTGCTGCGTGCCACAAACAAAAGCTGCAGGCTTACAATGCACAACAGCAGCAACAACAATAAGAGAAACAGCAGCAGCAACGCTTGTCATGCCTGAAATAAACATACACATTCACACGCACTCACACTCACTCGCACTCGCACTCGCACTCGCACTCGCACTCACACTCACACTCACACGTTCCCAATCAACACACGGCCAAGTGCAGTCCGACTCAGCTCAACAGAATGTGGTAGTTGTGAGCTATTCAAGCTGAGGGGGCGTGGCAGTTGCTGCTGCTGCTCCTGCTGCATATGCATTGTAGTTTTAAATGCGTTAATTGAGTGCTGCCAATTTTTGTTGCCTTTGTCGTTGCTGCTGTTGTTTCTCAGCCAGTTTCCTTGGCGCCTCTCGAAATCAAAGGCAAATCTTTAGCTGCTGCTGCTGCTGCTGCTTTGTCCTCTTCTTTTTTATGGCTGCGCCAATTGAAATGTCAGCCAAAATTGTTGGCCAAGTTGTTGAATCGAAATACCCCGGCATTTGTGAGGTACTTTGCAGTGGGGCATATGCAAATTCTCAAGCACAACTCAGACTTGAACCAAACCTTTGTTAGCCGAAAGAATGCCTGCTGTGATTGAAAATGTTTCTGTAAACTGACTCTTTAAAACAGTTTGCCTTAAATGCATTTCTGACATAGCCAAGCGCTGATATTGTAGATTGCACTCTCAGCTCTTATTCCCACAATTTCCATGAAATGTGAACTTATTCGGTATGTGCTTTAAAAGTATTGCAAATATTGAGTTTCCGCAGTTCACACTTTTTGTCTGCCGCGTTGCTTGTGTGCCTTACTTATGCCGACCACTGCGAATGCTCATTAGGCTATCTTGGCTCTTCCTTGGCTTTGTCATATTATCACAAAAAGAGCTGAGAATTTGCATCAAATGTTAAACCTTAAAAAAATACTAATGACACCGTAGCCATCCTATACAATCGACCTGACCTTAATGTGTCTTTTTCTTTTTCCTCGAACCAAAGAAGCGCATGGAAGGATGATGCTACGCCATTAATGAGTTGATAAAGTGGACATCAAAAGCGTATTTTTTTAGTGCTACGAGTATTGGAAAACACACTAGCAAAAATTTACAACACGTGATGGGAACTAAATAGATATTCAATGAGGAATATGCTTATAATAATATAAAATCTGTTTTTGAACAGATCTCGTACAGATGCTTAAGACAAGTCCATCAATCAGTCAACACAGTGGGCAGAGCTAAGGATTGTCAGAGCTTATTTCCATTAGTTCGAGCATATAGAGGGTATCTTGCGGTAGTGCTTAGCTGACTTTTGCACTGTCTTTTTCAATCGCTTCGCAATTCGCATTGACACTCTGCGTTTTATGAGCGTCATTAAAGTGCCAAATGACCAGCTGACAGACAGACAGAGTGACACACATGCCGACCAGCACGGCGTGGCCCCCTGTTGCTTGCCACCCACGACCTACTAGTCCCTCATCTCTCTGGGGACCTCTGCAAGCCCCGGCTTGCATTTGGGTTGTTCGCTTTAGTGCACTTCAGTGGACGCCCCTTGGCGCGTGTGATGGCCATTGAGGCCGCTTATGCGCTCATTAATTTCGCTTGAACGAAGTTCAATGGAACTGTCTCACACTTGCCCTGATGCCCCACCGGCTGGGGTTCCCCCACTTCGAAAGCCTCGCGAATTTTAACTGGCAAATGAAAAATGATTTGACCGACCCTAACAAATGTGTAGCCCGAACGATTCGCTAACTTGCCAGGTTGCAACAGACGCGGCGACTCGTCTCGTTGCCTCGCTTCGCGTGTTACGCCACCGATAAGCGCTTGCAAAAAGCGGGTGTTAGCGGCAGCAGCAGAGGCGTGGCAACGGCAGACGCGGCATTTCCCTAACAAATGACCCGCAATTAGACAACTAAAATGCTTGGCAACAGCTCAGCAAAAGCGAATATAAATGGAACTGCCCCAACGCCGACCAAAGCACGAATCATCATTTACCAGAGTCCAGCCCACCTTTCAGCTCCTTTCTTGCCTATGTCTGCAACATTATAATATAGTATACATTATATACTAGTATACTTATATATATATATATATATATATATATATATATATATATATATATCATTGCTTTCACGTCGCGTGCGAGGCTAGCTTAATGTTTGCATTTCGCTTTAATTAACAATTTTGTTGCATATGTTCGACCAATTTGCTTTTAAGTTATGCAAGACTTCTTTACAGTGCATTCCAACTCACATCTAATGTAATCCTATCTATCATTTGTATATCTACCTATCTTATCATTTGTCAAGCTATTGCGTGTGCATTTCGAATCTTTTTTAAGAACAGAAACACCCGGAACAGCCAACTAAGCTTAATAAGCTTAAGAAAAAACTTTGTTTTGAAATCTATGAATACATATAGCAAGCGGGGTAGCACAGTCAATAGTATCCAACTAAGAGATACCTTGAGCATTCACACACACATACATATAGAGTGCAGAGCTTAGGGCTTTACTATTGTTGTTGAATAACGTTTGTTACAGATGGTCTTTGCCAATCTAATAATAATAAACTATAATGAGATAATGCGATTTTGATTTCTCATTTGGAGAAGTGGGTGGAGGTATTTACAAGCATTTATATTACAAATGTTCAAGTTACAGCAAACAAAAGAATCAATTTGAAGTATTTGTAGCAATCGGACTATGCTTATGAAGTGAAACTCAAATGGTCGACATTTTTTATTATAAGCGAAGATATTGTAATGTCTTCTGGTATTGGTGTACTATGTAGATGTCTTACATCACTGAGCTCATACAGATTAACGAACAAACGAACGGACTTGCCTAGATTGACTCAGATCTTCAATTTGTCAAGTATGTATTTAACAAATCTATCTTGGGCTCCCATTTTCTATGATATAATCTCAAATATTAATATGTCTTCCTAAATAAATAAATCGATTTTCATAATTATACCCTGAATCCATTGAAAATGGAAATTTCAGGGTATAATGTTTTTGTGCAAATGTATGTAACAGGCAGAAGGAGGCGTGCCACACCCCATAAAGTATATATATTCTTGATCAGCTCGATGAGCTGAGTTGAACTAGCCCTGTCCGTCTGTCCGTCCGTCCGTCCGTCCGTGTAAACACCTGGATTTCTGCAACCACAAAAGCTAGAGACTTCAAATAAAAAGCAAAGTGCTCGATAATACCATACGCTGTACGAGTTTATTTTTTTTTTTCGATAACTCGTCCCATTTCTTTTTTATCGATAACTATCGAAAATATCGCTTTGTTTTTGAGGTCTGGCGTGCACACCGTTAAAGATAGAATCGTGAACTAAGTTGTGTTTGATTGCTATATTGAATCCGCACATTTTTTCATTTTTGGATTTTTGATGCCACGCCCCTTTCGCCCACAATTCAATAAAAACGATAACTCACGTATATCAAATACTAGAGACTTGAAATGTAGCAAATAGGTACATTTGGATGTCATAATCATTCCCCGAAAATTTCATTAAGAACATAGGTCGAGAAAAAAAGTTATTAAGCAATAAAGTTTGCATAGCACAGCCTCTTCTGCAGCCGCAATACTGCGCAGTGAGCATATTACGTGCATGCATATGTTTGTGTATGTGTGTGTGCTTGTGTTGGTTACTATTAATGAATAAATGAAGCTCTTAATGATTGGTATTACAGCTCAATGGATTCAGGGTATCTCTTAGTCGAGCAGTCTCGACTAGAGTTTCGTTACTTGTTTTTACTTGATTTACTTGATATTTAATTGAATATACAATATATTCTATATGCACTGAATAAGCTATATACAGTTTATACTACATACATTCTCTATTTGACTTAAATACACATTATAAACTCTATATATTGTAGTTTTCCAGCTGTCTATGAAAGTAAAATTTAAGAGAGCAAATCTTTAAATGCAGAAAAAAACTTTTTTTTTTTTGCCAATGAATATGTGTTAATTAGATGATTGCTGATGTTGCACACATGTTGACAGCAGCAACAGCAACGGCAGCAGCAACAATTGAAACGAGAGCAGCAACACAATTTGTTACGTGTAAAGTGTTAAATGGGCCAAGAGTTTCTGGCAGTCAGTGAGTTCGTTCAGTTACTGTATAAAGTACATGGTCTTTCACATCAACGTACACAGCAAGAGTGAGTAGAAGAGAGAGAGAGAGAGAGAGAGAGGAGAAGAGGGAGAGAGAGAGAAAGGAAGCGAGAGAGAAAGAGACACATTGACAACAGCCGCAGCTGCCTGGCTTCAACTAATGATTGGGCACAAAAGTTGCGAACATTTCAATTTCAATGCAAAATAGTCGACTGAGTGTTGGCCCCCTAAATAAATGTGCATGTGTATGTGACGGTGTGTGTATGTGTGTGTGTACTTGGCATTCTATGTCCAAAGTATTTTGTTGCTTTGGCGTTAAATATTACAACTACGTATATTCCTTCTGTCTGCCGCAGCTAGGCGCACTGGGCGACCCTTTGCATAAATAAAGCCTTTCACACACACAATCACACCTCCACATCCACACCCACACACCTACACATACAACTACATTTGAGGGGCTTATAAAATATTCATATGCACATACCAGTCCAATGCTTTTGAAGCTATCAACACACATACTCGAGCGAAGGCAACGCCCAAACAAATGGAAAAAGTTTTTCGTGCAACAAATTCCAAGTTTAGCTGCAAAACATGCCACACGTGGCCAATGAAGGATTCTAACGAAACTTATGCAAATTTCACAAATGTTCAACTGTTGCATACAACATAATAAGAGCACACACACACATACACACAAACCCACATACACACACTCGGACCCACAATTCGCAACATTCACGCTTAAATTTTCGTTGCCTGCTTCGAGGCGCACATTTCAATTGCTTGCCCCATGCCTGATCTCTCCGGCTCAGCTCGAGTCGGCGACTTGAAGCATGCTTCAAGTGCTCCGCCCCACAGTCCACAGTGCATTCCCATTCCCACTCTCATTCCACAGATGACACACAGCCTGACCCGTGCGGGCTGAGAACCCTTTTTTATGTCAGCCACTTCTGACCTTCGTCGTGCTTATGCATAAAATGTGTCCATTGTTATTGTTGGTGTTTTTTCCTTTTTTTGTTGTTATTCTTCTTCTTGCCTACTTATGCTTGCCTCCTTAGCGTGTTTGGTCGTTATGCAAGGGGCGGAGACAGCAGCAAATTATGACCGAAGTGATAAATGTCAGTAACATTTTGCATTTCGACCTTTCACGAAAATTTTCTCTGATGCAATTGATAATATATATAACACATAATTTAACAATTATAATATAATATATTAATATATATATATATATATATATATATATATATATATATATATATATATATATACATAATAATATATATATGTATACATATATATATAACTAACTGATTGACAAGTGCCGCTGTCCAACGAGAAATAAGTTGAGCTTGATTTCTTACAATACATAAATAATAATCTATTTATAATAATACATAAATAACAAGAAAGAAAACTGTAGTGCCCGACTACAGGATAGCAAGATCCCATAGCCCATAGCTCATATGTAGAACCATATCACGCGACTTAAATCTATGACAATGGACTAAGAATATCAATCAAAGATAAAAAAATCCACAAAAAAATTCTACCAACACACTTTTGCAAGCCCACAACAATTGTTCCGTTACTATTAAAGAAGAATAATCGCACAAAGCGCCGAGTGGCAAGCTTAAAGTAGGTAGCCGAAAATTTTAAACCGATAAAAATTATTCGGAAATAGTTATCGATTTTCTGAAACAAACTCGATATGACTCGTATACACGAGCCTAACAAAAAATTTCAAGTTTCTAGCTCTTATAGGTTCTTAGATCGATGCGTTCATACATACGGACAGACGGACGAACGGACGGACAGACATACAGACGTACAGGGCTCAATCAACTGGGCTTGTCCTCCTAATCAAGAATATATATTTTATGGGGTGTGGCACGCCTCCTTCTACCTGTTACATACTTTTAACAAAACCAATATACCCTTTTTCACGTTTTTAATGGGATCAGGGTATAAAAATATTAAAATAAAGAAATGTTTTTATACCCTGGAAATTAAATGAAAATGTGTTCCAAGGGTTCAGTTAAAATGTATTTAACATGTAGAATAAAAATTGACCCCTTACACTTGTCGATTTATCTATATGTTATAACCAATCAGAACTAAAGATATTAAAAAATTTTTTTATAAAAACTTATATCTTTTTAAATCCTTCAAATTCAAGCTTAGTTGTAAATATCGTCAATATGAAAAAGAGATTGCAAAATAGAATATGTTCCTCAGATCATTGCATAGAAATCTCTTGATTAACATAGTAAATGACAGTAGGTATGGAATGTCGCATAGTTGCAGTTTTTATGACTGATGATGTAGAAGGTTTGTTAATTGTACAATTATACTATTGATACAAACTATGGGAGCATTTCAGAAAAGTTCTACTTGTCCAAGTGTATTTTTCTATTGAAATCAAATTTACTTTACTCTGATGCTGTAATGTATTCTTAAAGTAATACTTATATTACTCTATATGTATGTTACTTTGCTCTTCATTTTGCTTATTATTTTGCATTGCTTCACTTGATTCCAAACCATTTTGCTGGCAGCACAGCCCGCAGAGCTCAATTGAAGCGGAATCAACTGCAAATGAAGGCAAGCATGGAGCAGGGACTCATATCATTTAGCTGAATTCAATCTGAGAGTTGCCTTCCGCTCAGTGAAGCACTCGCAACCAGAGTTTCCTATTCTTAAAGAATCGAATCAAGTGGTTGCCCTAGTTGCTCTTGCCCAAGGGGAGCTTCAACAATACAAGCACAAAAAAACAAGGAAAATATATTTATATGTACATAAGTGAAATTTTTATTTTCCATTTGTTTTCAAGTGCCTTTTTATTATCCACATTAATTCGCCTTGTCTACAATGGATGGCCGAGGGCACATTTGAATGAAGCAACTGGAAATGAAACACAGTATTTCCGGAAATGAAATATGTATAAATGGAGCTATAAGAATTCGGTTTTTATACTCTGTTCCCAAATAGAAAACGAGTATATTGTTTTTATGCACTTTCCGAGTGGCCATCCGTCCGTCTGTCTGTATGAACACAAACCATTATGTCGCTATTGAAGCTTTATATAAACTTAGAATTTTAAATATAACCATACATACTCATGCGATACGCCCAGGATATGGTAAGTCCTGAATGTGAGAAACACTTCTTGCTAAAGTGCTAGAGTGTTAAAATTTGAATTATTGACATACCAAAATCAAAAAGATATAAACCTCCTTATTGGGGGGATAGCAAGCCGTAAAACTGTATATTTTACAGTTCAAGATCTAGAGCCGAAAATCGCAAAAGTCTATTAATTCTAAGTCTATATATTCTGAACTATCAGAGCTAGAAAAATTAACTTGAACGTTTGAGCTCCTCCTCGATAGAAGTCCTGTCATTTACATAAGTTTTGAGCTAAAGCTTAAAATGTTTTAAGTGTGTTATTTTCAGATCTTAGCTTTCTATTTGCTATTCAGTAGCTGAAATGAGATTTCTGTTTGGGAGTCAAAGATACTTTATGAAGCAAACGGAAATTAAACAAGCTGAAATGGAAGTACTTTTGCTTAAAATAGCTGGCTATGAAATTCGAATTAGTATTTGTAAGTTACATTTGATTGAAACGTTTGGAAAAAAATCCAACTCAATTTGGTTACAGCATTAAGAATACATTTAAAAGTAAAAATTAAAGTATAATTTATATTTTGAAAGTCAAACGACTAGGATTGAAACACGTTTGAGAGTTCCAGTAGACCCTGCATTTGCAACTTGGCAATTGAGGAAATGACTAAAAATGAAACACACTCAACTATTTAAAGGTTATGTGTAATGTCCCACTTCCATTGTTGGAGTTAAGCAAATGAAACGAAAATGAAAACTGCAAATAGTACAAATAATTGTGAAATGCGACAAACAATATTGACTTTTCAAGGACATCGAGAACGGCTTTATAATTTTAAAAAGCTACATTGTATGCGCTTGACGATGGTAATGAAACATTGTGATGCAACGAGAAGATCAACGCACACTTACCCTATAAATATATAAATATTATATTTATTTCGACCGAGTTGTCTAACTGCTGCCATTTATGTGCACAACTTGGAGAAGATATAGAAAATTCATCTCTAATAAGCAAGGGGCTTCGATATTCGATTACCCTCGCTCATACCTGTTAACATTAAATATTGAGCACAATAAGTGAACGCCGAGTCGTGCTCGCTGCGCAATTTCTCCTGTGTAAATATGGTGGTGGGGGCGGGGCGGTGCGGTGCTGGGCGTGGCATAATGGCAGCATGTTGTTGCAGCATGCAACATGGAAATGGAAATGGATTGCAGCAACGAGCAGCATGTATGTAAATCCATTTATGCTTCAGCGCACTTATAGCCAATTTTAAAAGCCCAAAGAGCCGCAGCGCTGCTGCTGTGGTGCACTGGTGCTGCTGTGGTGCCACCAGGTGGCTGGACAGTTCCGTTGATTTGTGTCTGCGAGCGTGTGCGGCGCAATTACAATTCAATGTACTGCAGCGTGTGGCCATTGCTTTTCATTTACAATAAGCAGAAGGGAGGGCTAGATAAGAGCTAGAGGCGGAGATCGGGCTGGTACGATGGATTTGGTCATTTAATTGCGCAATTGCCGCATGCTTTACGACTACTCGTTCGCAGCACTCAAAGCACACAGTCGCATGCATATTCACGCTCCAAGACTCAATGTTGCATACCTCCGCTCGCAAGCAAAGTGTCGAGTGCGTGCCTGCACGTAAAAAGTTTGCTCCATCCGCAGCTGCTTTGCTCATGGACGTCCAGCTATGCGAAATGTTGCTTATCAGCGCGTTAGCAATGTAGAGAATGTAGCGAATAGGGAGGTGAAGAGAGGAACAGGAAGCAGGAAGCAGGGAGCTAGGAGCAAAGAGCAAAGAGCAACCTATTACATGACAGTTTAGAAATTTGTGTCTTCAGCAAGCACTTTTTTTGTTGCTATCTTAGATTTTCTTCTTTCACTTTGCACAAAACCGTAATTTACATTCTCCAAATTGCTTCTCAAACTATGCTTAAATCACGCTTATGAAATGTTCGGATAGAAGGGGCAGCTACGTACTTAGCGAGACTCATATAACATCAGACTGAAGCAAAGCTCTATATTATGATATTGGTGTCACTCTTGACTGAAGGCTGACTTGAAAGGCATATACGTAAATATATATAAAATATAAGGTATATAAGCTATGTGACCAAAATATGAAAAACCAAATTTACATAAAATATACATGAAACTACCCTACGAAATAGAAATGAAATAGCTTCAGAGGCTATAGCGGTGGGTCGGATATGACAACGAACAAATTTAAATTTTTGCGAAACTTAACGCTACCAAGAAGGACTGAATAAAGCTCACTAGCTTGCAAGGGATCCATAAATAAAAATGGATCTAGCGATTTCTACAGTACTTATTATGCAAGAATTTCGATATGAAGATAGACTAAGTAACAGCTCACCCAAAACAGCTCGCATCGAATATGACTAAAAGTAACAATAAAGAAAGTCTATCCGCTGGTCAGCAGGATAATCTATAGAACTTGCAATATTAGAAAATGTAATAAGGTATAAATTAGTCTAGTCTTTAGATTTATATATATGCTACTTTACAGGGCCTTTTATAACTGAAGGCGCCAAAGTGTCTAGAACCAAAAGTTTCCAGAATAGTAAATAAGATATATTTCAACAATTGTTTAATATTTAATATTTTCTTGAACATCCATATATTTACTTTCTTTTCAGATATTATGTGATCTAATCTACCTACCGTTTCACCTTTATGAACTTCTTTTTAGGAATAATATCAATTAGGTATATTATTTCCATAAAACATCTCTCGATTTTCATAATTCCTTCTACTTCACAATTATTTTTCAATTCTTATTCCGTTCTCCAGTCTCTAATTTGTTTTGATGGCTAAGTAAAACTCATTTGGTATTTTCTTGCCTCAATGGCTGAACAATGACTATATCAGTTATTGCCCCGCTGATAGAGCAAATCAACTGTAATTCAAATGCCACAACTACAAAAAGAATATATATCAGACCTGAACCATATACAGCTTTGGGCTGATTAAGTGAACGAAGCTGGACTGCAATGTGTTCTGCTATCAGTAAACACATTTCACTTATTGAAGAATTATAAAAAGAGTACAATATAAATAAATATATAAAATATATCTATATATATATATATATATATATATATATATATATATATATATATATATATATATATATATAGCGATTAATTTAATGTACTCACTGATTCAAGTTGCGCTCGTTGGAGCCGCTCTGGCTTTGCACATTGTCCGTGTGCCGTCGCTCCTTGTGCACGATGCCCATCAGTTTCATCCATGGATTGTTTTGGGAGCCATGGCCTCCCATGCCGCCACTCTGCCACATCGTCATCTTGGCGTTTGGGGCGTGGCAGTGGCTGTGGCAGCTTTAGCCCAAACGAACGGCGATGCAAACTCGCTGTTAGAAACCTGACGAACGCGACGATAATTGCATAGATTCAAGTAACTTTAGTTATTGTTATTTTTTAATTTCTCGATTTCTCGTGTTTTTTTACGCCCGCTTTTTTTGCGCTACTGATTTTCAATTAAGTTATGTTAAAGTGTTGTTTTGACAGGCTCGAAAATTGAAGGGAGTGAAGCGTGTGGCGTAGCCGCTGCCCTTGCTGTCGCTGGCAGCAGCATCCAGATTTCTGTTGCATACCCTTAGGAGGTGCTCATAATTGCTTGGCCCGCAACAATTTGATATCTTGGATGGAATTTAGCTCAGAGTTTATTGTGGCTTGCTTGCTATTGTTGTTCCTTGGCTTATTTAAGTGTAGCTTGTTGTTGTTGTGGGCGGCTGGCGTTGCGTTCTGCTGAATTTTCTAATTTTCCTAACTGGAATTTTGCCTTTTTTTGGTTCATTAATATATATACAGTTATATATGTATATGTATTTCTCTAGCTCTTCAAGTTTTGCGGCTTTTGGTCATTTAGCTTTTATTTATTTCAGTTGCTATTTTGTGTTTGGCTCGATTTATGCTTTGTGGCTTTTTTGGTTTCGTTTTGTTGTTTTAAAGCTTTCGTAATTTTACGTTTTGTTTTTAATTAAAAACTTAATATTTATTTAATATTTATGTTTGTTTTTGTTTTTCACATAATGTCTAAAATTAAGAATCACAATGGCGTAAATTGGGTTGTATTTGTATTTGTTTGTGTTGTATTTGTATTGTAATTTTAATGTTAAATTTACTATTTCAATTTGTAACTATTAATTTAATAATTCTCGTTTTGTTAACCATTTAATGCTAATTATTGTTAAATGTTTTGTATTTCTGCTTTGCTATTTTTTATCTTCGTCTAATCAAACGTAATTTAGTTAATTAATTGTTTATCGCTTATTAGATGTTAATTCATTAATTATTATTGCCTTGCTGTGTATATAATTTTGTATATTTTTTATTTTTAATTAATTTAGGATATTCATTTGTATTTTTATATTTTTAGTACGTCTCTAGCTAAATTGCGTCTGGCCTTGATTTCTATTTTGTTTTAGTTTTTTTTTATTTCTTTTTTGTTTTTTGCTGTTAATTATTATCCTCGCCGAGCATTTGCGTATTTTCAGAAAAAAAAACTTGGATAAATTTACACATTTATTTTTTACTCATTGCTCAATTTCCTAATCATTGCATTGGATTGACGATATGAATATGATATCCGGCATATAGACAGCAGCTGAAAAACAAAATCGAAAATTAATTAAAATAGCTTATAACGCATACAGACAAATGCATATAGCAATATGAATAGAAAAAGAGAGATCTTGTAATTATAGTTTATTTTTTATTATGTCATAGTCATTGAATGATGAGCATTGAAATAAATATCTAATATCTATCTTGGTATCTAGAATTCGAAATAATTAAGTCATAGAAATTATCAACAGAAAAGTGAACTTTCCTATCTTCTAAGGTGATCTTAAAAAAACAAAGTACAATAAACGATTTCTATTGATAATAAGGAAACTAAAATAGTTATCGATAAAAATGATATCGTTTAAAACGTACACGAGTATCTTGTATCGCTGTATGACGACGAACAGACAAACGGATAGGGCTATTACAAGTAATAGATAATAGACCCGAAAGAATCCTATGAATATACATACAATCCACTTATAATCATCAATATAAATATGTTAAATATAATTTAGTACAAAAAGTTCTTCAGTTTAATCAAGATATTGACAATTTTATCTGGAGGAATTTAGCCAAACAATAATGATATATATAACGTAAAAAGCTTTTATCAAACAATTTTTTTAGCTTCCATGTGATTGCTTCAATTTACTCAAAACCAAAGACATACAAATTCAGTTTTAAGCAATTAATTTTGATATTTTTGCTCAAAATATGAATATTCATAGATTTTATAAATATATACAGTTGTTGTCCGTATCAATCTATACTAAGCTGAGCAGTAGCTATTGTCCAACGTAACTGACACTTTCATCAGCCTGACGCATATTTATATCATATATATGAATATATAAATGTATATAAAGGCAATGTGAGGCAAGGTAACAGAGTTTGAAGGAAAAGCCAAAAGCAAGACAGATAAAGCCTCGCAAAGTTGCTGAGTAGATTGTCAGTTGTTGCAATGGACAAAATATTTTATAGACAGCAGCTGAGACCAAAGTGAGCCGATGATAAAATGAACGCACAATGTGTGTGTGTGCATGTGCTTGCCGTCACAATAAACGTCACAATAAGCACATTGTGAGCTTTTCCCTAAAAGAAAATGTGAAATGCTTTCGAATTGTCTTTCTACTTGGGGCAGTTGCTTGCCCACAGGCAGTGACTATATAATTATAAAATCGTGCCAAACGCTGAGCAGCCAGCACTTGCCAACACCAAGGCACACGCGCACACCGCACATACACACACACACATGCATGGATATTAAAGTAAATTGACTGTAATTAATAATCGTTACACTTTGCAAGAATTTTCCAGCTACTGTGCATATGAAAGAGAGAGAAAGATAAAGAGCGGGAGAGACAGAGAACGAGAGTGTTGGCGTTGCATTGACCGCCTTTGGCAAGCTGCCCGCTTAACTGGCTGGCAATTCTCCATGCTCGAAGCCGCAACAGCACCAGGCGCTGCCGCATCAGCCAGAAGCATCTGCACAACCATGCGAACAGCAATTTGTCAAGCAGCTGACAACAAAAAATATATATGAAAAAATGCACCCAAATGCAACGAGTCGAAGCTGAAATACACTTCATATACTTGAAGTTATGTTCTCTCTTTTGACATATACATATATAAATACATATTCAATTTGATGATTTTAACTCAACAAATTCTACATGAAATTAAATAAAATAAGCTTAGTTATTGGTATTCTTTGATATATTTGTATATCTTGTAAATTAATACTTAATGAATTATTTCAATTGCATTACATATGCATCAATTACTATTATCAATTTCTGTTCAATTGGTCAGTAGGTTATATGACATCTTTGAAGTTTACTATCAGACTACTATTACTATCTCAAAGCGACTGCGCTTTCTCGTGGACTCATTGAAAGAGTATACGAAAAAAATTACATGAAAATTAAAATGAATGGGAAAACTGTGAAACTGTAATGTTTCAATTTTAACCCGAGAGCTAACCAAAATGTCCAAATTTTTAAAACTAATATGGATAGATATAAACAAATATAGTTATATAACATGGTTATTTTATTAACACATACTTAACTCTATTTTACTATTCTATTTCGTTCTGTCCGTTAGTCCCTCACTTCATCTTCATTTCACTTTTTCGATATTGCATTATCTTTGCTCTATCTCTATTACTTTATCTTCACCTCCCCTTATTCCTCTATCTTCTTCTCTTATTGATTATCATTAATTTTCTCATATACATCACTCTGCCTGATCATACATATTATCTTATTTGTCCCCATCTCATCTCTTTCCCCTTTTATTCTTTTCTCATTTCTTCTTACCTGCTAACTCTTATATTATATCATCTCCTCCTTTGATTCACATCTCATATTCGTCTTTCTCTCACATTTAATTTTCTCTCATTCCTCGCAAGCTCTCTCACTATCTACTGCATTCTTGAGCTTAGTATAAGCTGCGCTCAGCAAACTTTTACTGTTACTAGTTAAATTTAGTTTCACCTTATAAAAAAAAGTATTTACATTAGCTAAATTTTTCATTTTTAGAGACTTATATGAAATACATTGAATTAGAAACTTGCTTCTGCCAGAAGCACTGCAGCATTGATAAATACAGATTTAAATTGGCTTTCACACAGCTGCGCCAATTTGGGTTAAGCTGCGTTACAAACAGAGCTCGGTTCAGTTGAGTTGCGTTGAAGCTGAAGCTCAAGCTGCTGCAGGCAGATACTATATATATACATTTATATATATATATATATATATGTATTATATTCACAAAATGTTGTCACATTGCAAAGTGCGCTGAAGCGTGTCGCACTCAGACTGAAGGCAGATGTATCTATGACTGTAACTGCTGTCGCGCTTGTCCCTTTGTCCCATGTCCCTTTGTCCTACGTCCTTTGTCCTTTGTCGTTTGTCGTTTGTTCGCTTGTCGTCTGTCAGCATCGCTTCAGCTCAACGATTTATCAACGTCAACGGTGCGTATGACAAATTTTATATTGTGCTGCCAACACCCCGGCACAAATGCTTCAGCTGCTTGCAAATGAAATGAAAGCAAAAACCAAGCTAATTACGCATGCGGCTTTATCATTTATTGGCATGCAAACAGTATTTCTTTCTTTCTTTCTTCCCTCACTTCTCTTCTTCGTCTTCCCCCACATACGTATATATGCTATAAATATATATGACTGACTGGCACATATATCACAGCGTAGCTGGCAGCTGGCACCAGCTTTGTCACAGCTTACACCAAGGATTATGCACTGCCCGCTGCAGTCAAATATTTAACTCAGGGCCATGCATAACAGCAGCAGCAACAACAAAACCAGCTGCCATAAATTACATTTGTAGTGCAATATTTTTGTTTGCTTGCGAATCTTGCTTTCAGCTTTAGTTTTTCAACTTCTGGTCTTCTCTGTGGACCTATGTGGACTACGTGGACTTATGGGGCACCAATCTGCGGCACTGTCAGTCACTCCACTGCAAGTAGAGTGGTTAGAACAATTTCCAACACGGAAATCCACCAAAAGCTCAGAGTCTGAGTCATCAAGAAATTTGCAGGCATCAACTTACTTGATAGCATTGATAGCACTGAAGTAGCTGTGATTGAATCGCCCACTCCTTGAGCTCTGGTCATACGGAAAATATAATGCAAATGCTAATGCAATGTAATTATAATTTTATGATTATTAAATTAACAGGTGCAAAATACCATACTCAGATTTAAAATTTAAGGTCTATTAAGAATGAATCACATAGAGGAAATCTGTCCGTATCAATTGCTTAAGTTAGCAGCAAGTGGATTACTATTGACTTCAGCTATAATCGCATCCGGCATTAAAAAATATCATCCCATGAGAAAAACTATATTTTTTGAACATTTTTGACACTTTTACAACTGAAATTCAACTGGTCTTGTCCTACAGTAAAGATTTGAAAGATTTCCTTACTTATGAATATATGTACTTAAATTTGGTAGCGCAATCTTTGCTGCTAGTTGCAATCGTTTTCCGGGGCCCAAGAGGCTGCACATAAAACTGATAAGCCGAGGTTGGCCCTGGATGCAGCAATTAGCCGAAAAATGTGAAATGCGAGACTGAGCGGCAGAGCGGCGGAGCTGAAGCGCTGTGACCTGCTATTTAAATTGCCAGGTAATTAGCCTTCGTTGTCACCTTACCTTGCCTGTCTCCTACACAGCGCACAAACTTTATGCTATCTGCAACGGCACGAAAACATGGGCCTTGTCGCGAAAAAAGTTCAAATTAGGCGTAAAATAGGAAAATAGAAAACCTAAAGCAAAGCACCCAATCAGCGAGCACAAACTGAGTTTGAGACACGGCGCTGACAGAAAAAAACAGAAAACTTTTGCTCTATAATAATGGAAATTCCGTGAAAGTTGCGTGCATGGCATTTCAAATATATATTTTCTCTTTAAATATGTTAAAAGTGTGAATAAAATATATATATATATATATATATATATATATATATATATTGTATAATAATTGGGAATGATTAGAGTTATATTAATAATAATCAGGCAAATATGTAATACAAAATAATAGAAAATAATTCTATAAGTTATTGTTGTGTTGTTTGATTTAGCTTGCAGAGCTGTCAGTGAACGAGCATCTGAAGTCAACGACGCTTGCCTTCTTAATGATCCAACTACGACTGACAGCTTAGCTGTTTTTTATATATTTATATATAAGGTTAGCAAATTAAATTAAATTAATTAATATTAAACCTCAACCTAATATTTAATTTCGCAATCTAAATTCTTAAAAATGGTATAAAAATACTATACATATTATATCATGAATATACTGCTTTATTTGATGCATAAAACTTTAATTAGATTTATATTTGGGACAGAATTGTGACAACAAAAAGTATCTAAGCTACTTTTACTCAAAGCATCTTTATTGCTTATTAGACCCACTTCTGGGTATAATGGTTTTGTGATGGTTTGGCTACAAGCAGAAGGAGGCGTGCCACACCCGATAGAGAAATTCTTGATTAGGACGAGAGATTTTACTGTATAGTTGTGTGTACCATAGGCAGTACGAGCATGTTTTATTTTTTTCGATGTCAATGAATTTTCTTATAATCGCTAATTTGACTTGGCGTAGCCTGAAGATAGAAACAAATACATTACTGAGAGAATTTGGACTTTGCTTATTTGAATTTGAATTTGAATAGCACCAATACCAGTCGCCCTCCCCATTCACCTACATTAATAATTTAGGAGACTCGAGACTTGGCTCGCTAGTGGTCGTATTGCAGTTAGTCTTGCAAGTGCATCGCAACTAGAGTAATGTATTGCTTAGAAGTGAGAACTTAAATATAAACCTATTTATGAATACATCTACATATAAAAGCACAACCTTGCATGTGGTTTCTACCCTATAGCTTAATGCCGATCTGTTCTTACATCTACCTGACTGCGATTTAACTAAATCATTTGCATCCATGCAATAAACGAATTAAAATAGTAACAAAGTAAGAAAAACTCAAAGTAATGTAAACACCTGTTTACATTTAACTCATTGTATATTACAGCCTGTATTAATTAATTAACATCTGGTTACTTAAACAAATTTTATATCTAACATCTGCAGCATCTCAGAAAACAACAGCCACGAAACGTATCTTACAATTTGGTTTGTCCACAATAATCAAGCCGAGCAACACGCACGTCTTCCACATGGGCATCTGTGGACGCTAACGCGGAAAAGATGAAGAACAAGAGAGCCAGTGAGCGAGAGCGAGAGAGAGAGAAAGAGAGATGACAGCAGTTGGCAACTTACTGTTAGCTGATCCCCGGTAGCAGCTTAAGCCACAAGGGCATGACGTGAAAATCCAATGACGCCTTCCATCATGATAACCGCAAGCCCTTTCGCCTCTCTCACTCTCTCCCTCTCTCTCTCTCTCTCTGGGTGCCTGCCAACAACAAGTGCAAAAGGTTAAAGAGCAAAATGTTCGCAGCCCCCAAAGGAATATTTAATTAGGGTATGTAGCTGTTGCCACTGATACTGCAAGCTGAAGCTGCAAGCTGTTTTGATGCTTTGTATTGGCCAGGTGTGTGTTTTAGCCGAGGGACTTACGTGGCGCAAGGCTGGGCCAAACCAACAGCAATAACTAACAACCGAAAAACAACATCAACAACTAGTTGTAGCCATAGCTGCTGCTAGTTGGATCAATAAACAGCAACTGTGCGGCAATTGGCTTTTGGCATGCGGTATTTGGTATTTGGTATTTGGCAACTGGGAGCGGCCGATGCAGCGGAGCAATAGAGCACAGCATGGTGAGTGGGTGTAGCACTGAAATTGGTAATTGAAATAAAATTAAAACGTAATCAAAATTGAATTACAGCCGCCCAAGAAGAAGCTGTCGAAGAAGGAGAAGGCACGTCTCGAGGCCGAACAGGCCGAGATGTTGCGCATCGAAATGGAGAAGGAAAAGTTCGTATATTAAGCAAAAAGGATTAGCATACAAATCCATTTGAAACATTCCCCAACTACAGACTAAAGAAACTGGAGGAGGCGCGTCAGCGCAAGAAACTGGAAATGGAGCAGGCGAAGCATCGTCAGCAGCATGAAGTGGCTGAGAATCGCTTGCGGCGCGGCCAACTCAAGGATAGCATGAGGTTCTTCGACAATGTGCATACAACCATCGAAGCGATCAAAGCAGGCGAGCGGCATCAGTGTGACTGGGAGAAGTTCATGCGCTGCAATGGGCTGCCCAATGCGGCCAGTCCCAGCGATCTGCGCAAATACATCCATCAGTGGCACGCGGACATTGCCCAGCGTCAGCTCGAAGCGCGCAACTGGCTGCTGAGCACAGATGAGCGTACCCTCCTCACCCAGGACTCTCAGGTGCCGGATCTGACACGTGTCTCGCTGCGACAGCAACAGGGCAATCTCGGCGATATTTATGCGCACCGCATCAAGGAAGTGCTGGGCGTAGGTCCGATTCACATGTCAGCCCGAGCAAATAACTAATATTGATGTCGCCCACAGATTCTCAGTGAACTGGACCAGTCGTTGTCGTACACGAAGTCTCGCTCGGCTCATGTGGCCGCTGATCTTGTGAAGCTAAAGACGGAGATGCGGGTGTTCCTTAAACAGCACCTCGACGAGTTCACCCACAAGACAATGTCACACATTGAGCGTGACATGGAGTTAGTACTCTGCAGTCTGATCGGAGTAGACATTGCTAAGAGCTTGCTCTCTCAATTGCAGAATCGATAGACCTGGCGTCTCCAAGCACATCTATAACTCGGATGTCTTTCAGAGTTTCGTCTGGACGTTCTCCAAGGATGCTCAAATGTGAGTGCTTCAATTCTAAATACTCTTTGTTTTATTCCTTACGACTTTTTTTTATTTCTCTGCTATTCATAGTCTGAAATTATCACACTACTCATAAGTTCTGCTTCTAGCTCTATATTGACAAGAACTTAGTCAAATTTGCGTTGCCCATTTTTATAACCGCAAACCAAGCGAGCTGGAACTTGGAATTTTAAATACATATTTTGGTTCTCGTATAACGTACCACACCTCAATTATATAATAAATCATTTTATTATTATTGGTAGAAATGGATATTTCCTCTACACATTTCTGTGATATATACTCAAATTCTGATTGGTTCTGTTTCATCAAGTGTGTTTACGTGTTTCTGTTGGAGTTCTTGTCTATGTAATGTGTATGCAAGGGCCCCAGAATGATTGAACTAGCAGCACTTAGCTCGAAGTATCCTTTAGTGGAACACTTCGCCCAAAGCACTCTGACTTAATTTGTTACTTGTGATCTGCCTCTCTTAATTAGTGTCCTTCATTGTGTAACGTAATATACTCAGACATATATTTTTCTGCTGATGTTTTCTTTAAAGTTTATTGTATGCTTTATTTTAACTTTTATTTTTCCACTTTGCCACTTTCACTCACAGCGCTGTCAATCCCAAAGCTCGCATTGGCGAACAATCTACCCACAATGAGATTGATTTCCCCACCATCGAGATGAACATCTCACTGCCGCCGACTGTACAGCTACAAAGCTCGGCGCTGCGAGGCCTTTGGCTCAACTATGATCACTTCAGTGACTATTGCAGCAGCTTTGAACTAAAACACGCCCGCTCGGAAAATGCTAGTATGTACTTCAATTACTTAATCAGTTTCAAGCTTTTCACCTTCGTTTTAATATTCTAGCTATTTTACGGCAAACGAAACGGGAGTGGCGTAAACGCAAGGAGATTCTGCAGTCCATGCTGGATGAGTGCGCCCGCGAGATTCCGTTGTCAGAGCTGGAGCAGCTGACTCAGGAGCAGCACTCGTCCAGCTCGCAACCACCACGGGAGCGTAGCTACGATGTAGACAAGCTCTATGCTCAATACGAGGATGAGCTCAACAAGGCACGTCGACGAGCAGTTGGACCCGAGGCATATGGCTTGCTAGAAACAGATGTGAATTTGCGCAAATATCGCATCATTTCTGGCGTCTACTGCATCGATTTTCTGGAGACGCCACAGCAGGACAAGCAGCTCAATGCTCGCTCCTTTATACGCACTGGTGGGTAGACCAACCAAACACAACTCACAACAATCGACTCTTGTTGCTATTTGCGCTTGCAGTTGCTGCGGCAAACAATCTGATGCACAAGGAATACTATCAAACCTATAAGCCACCGCCTCCAGTGCTGCCTGGCGTGCGTCGCCTGCCCGAGGAAATTGAGGCTGAGATGCGCATGATTGAAGCAGCGCTGGATAAGCTCGCCTTGGTCACACTGCAGTAAGTAATCGACTTGCCCGTCTAGTTGTATGTATATAGTAACCAGGCACATTTACGACCTGCGATTCACAAAGCCATCTCTGAGCTCGTTGCGAATAGCGAGCTCGGTGAGATGCAAAACTTTTTATACCCTGAATCCATTGAAAATTGAAAGTCAGGGTATAATGTTTTCGTGAAAATGTATGTAACAGACAGAAGAAGGCGTGCCACACCCCATAAAGTATATATATTCTTGATCAGCTCGATAAGCTGAGTTGAACTAGCCCTGTCCGTCTGTCCGTCCGTCCATCCGTCCGTGTAAACACGTAGATTTCGTAAACACAAAAGCTAGAGACTTAAAATAAAAAGCAAAATGCTCGACCATATGCTGTACGAGTTTATTTTTTTTTCGATAACTCATCCCATTTCCTTATAATCGATAACTATCGAAAATATCGCTTTGTTTTTGAGGCCTTGTGTGCACACCGTTAAGGATAGAATCGTGCACCAAAAATGTAGTTGATTGCTATATTACGCATATTTATACTAGAGACTTGCGATTTGGCAAATAGGTACATTTGAATGTCATAATCACTCCCCGATTTCATTAAGAACATAAGTCGAGAAAAAAAGTTATTAAACAACAAAGTTTCCATAGTACAGCCTCTTCTGCATGCATATGTTTGTGTGTGTGTGTGTGCATGTGCTGTTTACTATCAATGAATAAATGAAACTTTTAATGATTGGTATTACAGCTCAATGGATTCAGGGTATCTCTTAGTCGAGCAGTCTCGACTAGAGTTTTGTTACTTGTGTTGCTTTGGCTTTGTATTCAAAACCCATTGAGCCCATTGACAAATGGGAATTCTAAGAATAATATTTGGGTAAGTGCAGGCAGGGAATGACACCGTTATATGTATTCTAAGTTAGCAGCTACAAGCTGAGCTATCTATGTGCGCCAATTTGTCCTATTAAAGCTAGCGAAATTTCTTTATCAATAAAAATCAATGTAGCTCACTTTTCCGATTAAAATTGACCCAAATCGACTCGCTAAGTTGAGTTTAAGTCTAAGCTGGTCTAAAACCCATAGTCACAGATCAATTCCCTATCTATGCTAATTACCGCTTCAGCTAAATCTTAGCATTTTGCCTATCTACCTTACAGATTGCCCGATTCAGTTATTTGGTTTGAGCCGCCGATTGCCTGTAGATGGGAGACAGACATTGAGACGCTCGAGTCGCAATTGGCGGATTGCGTTAAGCCAGATGCTGCGGCGACAACGGCGGTGGCAGCTACTACAGCCACGCCCACCGAGGCAACACCACTTTCGACAAACGCCCAGCCCAGCCCGTTGAAGAGCTCGCCACGCGGCCCAGCTAGAATGCGCTCCCAGAAATCGGATCTAGCTGCATTGCAGGCGCAAACGCTGCGTGAAATCGGAGACTTTGATTTGCGTGCCATACCCAGGAATGTGGATTTGTATGGGCTGGTCAAGGACTTTGTGGTGCCACGCCTGCCGCAGGGCTTCTGCGTGCGCCTTGAACAGCAGACGCCGCAGTCGAGCAGCGGACAGCCGCAACGGCAGGTGATGTTTCTGGCGCGTCAGACACACGTGCGGTTGGGTCAGGGTACTGCTGCGGCAATGCCCGTGAGTGCAACAGACTCGCGGCAGCCGGCCAGTAGCTTGGGCATAGGCGCCGAGTTTCTGGATACGGGAGAGCCGGCCGAACTCTTTCCCCCTATCTGCTTTCACAAGCTACTCAAGTTTCGCAGCCAGGCGCGTCCGCCGCCTGTGACGCCCAGCGGGTGCTATCTCTTCTCGCAGCTGATCGAGGACATGGATCGGCTGTGGCGCATGCAACTGCCGCGAGAACAGCACGAGGAGCTGCTGCAACAAATATCGGAACAGCTATCGCCCAGCGGCTCACAGCAGGATGTCAATGAGGAGCTGGCCGACGATCTGCGTCCACTGAGCCAGGAGCTGGTCGAAGTGCTACAGCCGGCAGCAGCTGCTGCTGCCTTTGCCTACTATACGGGCATCTCCTTCATCCGCGATGCACAGCTGCCCGCACAGTCAGACGCGGAGGCGCAGGCCAAGTCGCCTGGCAGCCAGGACAGCAGCGATGATGACGCTGACGATGATGATGACGAAGACAGCCTCTTAGATCTGCTCGAGGGCAATACTGGTAACGAGTCATCAGCGGGCGGCACACTGCAGCAGGTGTTCAGTGGAAACAGCAACAGCGACAACTGCGACAGCGAAGCGTAAGATCCAATTGGTATTTCGTTGATCGGCTCTGATTTCTTGTTCTAGTCGCAGACAAAAGCAGAGCAGCATGGCTGCCATTACACAGGGTAAATGGAGTACGCGCGATGTCCATGACACCAAATTCAACGAGGACAAGCTATCCATACAGTTTCGCACTGGCCGCCTTGGTAAAACGATTCCCATCACTCAAGTTTTTCAATCGGAAACTAAATCTTTTGATCTTCAGGTATTTTTGGCTTCGCCCTGAACAAGTATAGCAACATGCCGTACCAGACTTGGGATCTGAGGCCAGATATGAAAAAGTAGGTGACATCTACAACTCGATCCATATAAAAGAAGAATTATTGAGTTAATGTTTAATAATGCCCTTTGTCAGTCCGGGAACCATATTCTTCAGTCTGACTGCCTCGCTGATCAGCCTGGAGATGACTATCACTGAGGCGGGCTACACTGTGCACAATTTCCAGGGCGGTAGCACACAAGGCATTACCGATATGCTGGGCAAGACGTTGAGCTTGGCAGAGTTGAAGGCGACGCTAATTCTGTCTGCCGTAGACATATTTCCGGACGAGGATGCCTTCTGCTATACTGAGGGCTCCTGCGAGAAGAACTTTGTGATGGAGATGCACACCTATGCCTGCATCTCCACCCTGGCATTATCGCACAACTTTAGCTGGTCCCGCTGGAATTTGTTGGCGGGCTCTCGCACAGCTGTGCTACTCGTCCGCGAGCTGCTCGAAGGCAAAAAGGTCCCCTACTATTCCACGCTGCTGGTAACCCCGCTGAAGACCTCAATTATCGACTGCACCGAAGTGTCGGCTAGCTTCAATGCAGTGGGCATTGCCGGCATGGAATACTATGCGGATCTCTACCAACTATCGCAGGCCCACGCACAGCCCGTCAGCCTAGAGAAGCAGCGCACGATGAGTCCAATTCTTAGGGATAATGTGGCCAGCATTTTAATTGGCATTAGACCTCTAAGCTTTTGCTGAAAAATTCTAATCTTAATATAATCTATAAAAATAATTTAGTATACAAAAATTTGAATTTTGCCTCTCTATTCAATTCTCATACATTTAAGACTCCTACAGTGAAGTGGTTTGCTTAGCCAAAAACCTACTATTGTCTGTTTATACATGTTTTATATTTATATTTGTATACTTGTAGCATACAACTAAACTAACTCTCCATGGCACCTTGAACCATTCGCACACTCAATGCATAAGAGCTCTTAGTCGATGGCTCTTCAGTGCTATCAAAGTCTTAACAACGTAGCTTATCATCCAACTGTTTACCTTGTATAGGACCCAGTCCGTACTTCAATTATTTCTCTAGTTTTTTCTTTTTCTTTTAGCCCTAACTGTAATCCCAAAAATTATGAATAGCCAAGAGTGAAAATTATTCATTTGAAAGTGCTCAAATCTTTCAACAAGTTTCAACAGTCACCCCGGTGCTGACCACGTTGAATGTCAATTGGCACACACAAGCACACACACACACACTTTGAAGTGTTATAATAAATATGGTTACATAGCAAAAATGTTGGCCAAGCGCTCATATTTTAGCCCACTTGTAAATTTATGTAAAATAAAATGCAAGCCAAGTTTGCTAACGTTGGCAAGGGAATTCCTATCAAAAGGGGCTTAGCAGACCACACACACATCCCCCACACACACATCTATTAAATGAACGTTTTTCTTAGTTTTTTTTTATTTTCCAACTTTGCGCTGCGGGCTGCCAACAAAATTTATGCTCCAACAGCTAAGCGCCTCAAATGGTCACAAAAGGCCCAGCGGCCAGTCAAACAAAATAACAAAAAACAAGTAACTAAACTCTAGTCGAGACTGCTCGACTAAGAGATACCCTGAATCCATTGAGCTGTAATACCAATCATTAATAGTAACCAAGACATGCACACACACACGCACACAAACATATGCATGCACGTAATATGCTCACTGCGCAGTTTTGCGGCTGCAGAAGAGGCTGTACTATGGAAACTTTATTGTTTAATAACTTTTTTTCTAGACCTATGTTCTTAATGAAATTTTCGGGGAGTGATTATGACATACAAATGTACCTATTTGCCAAATTTCAAGTCTCTAGTATTTGATATACGTAAGTTATCGTTTTTGTTGAATTGTGGGCGAAAGGGGCGTGGCATCAAAAATCCAAAAATGACAAAATGTGCGGATTCAATATAGCAATCAAACACAACTTAGTGCACGATTCTATCTTTAACGGTGTGCACGCCAGACCTCAAAAACAAAGCGATATTTTCGATAGTTATCGATAAAAAAGAAATGGGACGAGTTATCGAAAAAAAAAAATAAACTCGTACAGCGTATGGTATTATCGAGCATTTTGCTTTTTATTTGAAGTCTCTAGCTTTTGTGGTTGCAGAAATCCAGGTGTTTACACGGACGGACGGACGGACGGACGGACGGACGGACGGACGGACGGACGGACGGACAGACGGACAGGGCTAGTTCAACTCAGCTCATCGAGCTGATCAAGAATATATATACTTTATGGGGTGTGGCACGCCTCCTTCTGCCTGTTACATACATTTGCACAAAAACATTATACCCTGAAATTTCCATTTTCAATGGATTCAGGGTATAAAAAACAAAACAAATGCAACCAGTAGACATCCAAATGCGTCCGGTTCTGGCCCAAAAGGTTCAATTTGGAGGCGGGACCTCAGCAGATCTGTTGCATAAACTCTGGCAGCTGAATTAGCTCGTATTGAATCTCCATCGCCCAACTAGTGCTGCAAGAAGCAAAATCAAGTTCAATGAATAATTCCAATATTTAATACACAAACACACACACACATGCTCACACACACACACACATACACACACACAAACTGAAAATTTGATTGCTCATTATAAATTGATGCGACGAGAAAACTTCAAATATTAGTTGAGCCATTTCAGGCCACATTTTGGCACAGTGGTCATAAGCAACATGAAAACATCTCAAATATATATTCTATGTCAACATTGTTCAACTGTCTCTCTATACTACAGCCCGTTTTAGTTCGACTGTTTTAGTTCGACTTTAATAAATAGCTATTTGTCCATGGAATATCTCAAACTGTCTCAGGTATTAAACTCTAATGTTTCGCATTTCATTGTTCCATAAGCTAATTGGTTTTCATATTAATATTTATTTGAGATCCTGCTTCCATCGTTCCGTGCCGCAGTATAAATATTATATTATCTAGATCTATAACTTAATAGTGCTGAAATTGTACAGCCTTTTGCCATTATTACACAGTTTTTTATGGTCACAATGTGCATTGTTCCTGAAATTTCGTTGTTCTATAGTTCGGTATTCCATAATCCCATTGCTGTTTTATCTCGCATTTTACAGCTCTTTTGTTCCATTGTTCCATTGTTTCATGGCTCGTCGGTTGGTCCTGAAATGGATGACAGAATTTCAGCTCATTTGGTTGCCATGGTCGCACTATTGTGGGTGGAAGCGCGTTCCTGGCCGTACAGTCCGGAAAAGTACAGGCAGGTGTCAAACACGGAAACGGAAACGTAACCAAAAATGTGACTGCCACAAACTAAGCTCCCACCCCATGAGCGAGCAAAGCGCTGTCAGCTTTTAACAGGCAACCACACAACCGTGTTTTGCGGCTTTATGGCATCCGCTTCAAACCGAACTCCCTCAGCCCCAGAAGGCACAAAAAAAAACTAACATAAAAACAAACAAAACAGCAGCTGAAAATATTTGAAAATTAATTGCTAAATGTGTCAGCGGAAACAAAATGGCGCTGATATACAAAATCTTGTTGTGTTTCGTTTCGTTTCAAACAATTGAAAAGTTTACCTAAGGGCAGGCGGCGCGAGGAGTACGCGTTGCGGCTGCTTAGCTCAACCAGAAGAACAAACACTTTTTAATTATTTATTCATATACGAGCTGCTGCTGCTGCTGCTGCTGCTGCTGCTGGGACGACGCCTCGTGGCACGTGGGTGGGGCGTGGGCTGTGGTTCAGGCACTCGCTCATTAACAAAACAAACGACAGCCCAAAAGCAGCAGCGGCAGCAGCAGCAGCGACAGCAGCAGACAAACAGGCGCCGCGGGCAACGCGCGAACGCGGACCGGCTAGAGGTTAAGGAGGGGGCAGGGCATGAGGCTTAAGGGCAATGATTGCTGGCACTCAGACAGCGGGGCACCCAATGTAGCTGGTGACCTTCACAAACACACATATACACGCACGCATGCACACACACATGCACACACAGAGAGACAGAATACGCATTAAGTCGCGCATTTCCCGCATGTCACTGTCAGAATAAGCGTAAGAAATTGAAAGATGGGACGCCGCATTAAGGGATAACTTGCTCAAAATATGTTAATTTGTCTGCGAAAGCAGTTAACAAACAGTCAGACATGCAAACACATGCATAAACATGTGTATGTGTGTGTGTTTGGCAGTTAATAAAATCGCGTTTCTCTTCTCCCCGACATGAGTAACAGAAACGCGCCGGCTCATATACATATTTAACGATACATCACACACTCGCATAATTTAATAGTTCATATCATAATATACAAGTTGACTATATTAATATGCGTGTACATACATACATCTGCGTGCATAAGTATATGCGTAATAAAACTTAGCTAAGACGAGCTCTTATGCTGCTCTAGTGCCTCGCTGTAAGAATGCTACGGAAATGCCTTTGAAATGTGCAATAAATAATATATTAGCCAATTTGCATATAATTAGATAATCTTCATTAGAAATTAAATTATTGTATACACCTTAAATAAAATATAAATATGTATTGAACAATACAAATTTGAAATAATTAAACTTTTCTCAAATTTTCGTGATAAAAATGTCTCGTTTATAAGTTATTTTCGAAGTTATATTGCTTCTTCTTTTATTCAAAGTTTAATCGGTCCATTAATTGGTCTTTTTGTTAGAAATTCATCAGCCTATTATCATTCGGGTCATCAGACACCTCATTAGTTAGTCAGACTTCTCATTAGTTAGTTCATCAGTCAGTTAATTAATCAATTACTCCATCAGTAAACGTAGTTCATTAGTTGACTCAACCAAAGTAACTCATCAATGATGTTCATCAGTCAAATCATCGTTCAGATCAATCAGATTATCAGCCAGAAAAACAGCTAGCTCAATATTCAACTTCAGATCATCCTTCAATTCATCATTTTACTTATCAAATCACTCATGAGTCAGTTCATCAGTCAGATCACCCTTCAATTCATCTCTCTAATCATTAGTCAACATTCACATTCGCCTCATGAATCTCTTCATCATTCAGATCAACCGTGAGATCATCACTTCACTCATCAGTCAACTCGTTAGTTCATCAGTCAACACATTACTACACTCATCAGACTGCTCATCAGTCAAAGCAAACAACATGTATTTGTTATTACTTATGCTATTACTTATGCGCACATACATACATAAATATATACATACATTTCACTTAAGCTTATGTTTTGTGATATTTAATTTTTTGGTTTGGCCAACGCTAAGCGTCTTGGCAAATTGCCTAAACTAGTCCATTGTGCATGGTTTGTGACGCTAGAGTTGCCAGGTCGTTTGTCAGCTGTCGCTTTAGCTAAAGTTTCCGGGCTAAGCACAGCTATTCCATGTGCCTAAATATGTACAAACATATATATATATATATATATATATATAGAGTATGTATCTTTAGATATATACATATAAGCATGCATGCCGTAAGCAACATTCTCTGGGGCATTAGCATAGTGCCATAAATGTAACGGTACATCCATTTGAACGCAACTTTTTTTGCACACATAATACAAAAAGTTGTTGTTGTTGTTGTTGTTTTTGTTGCTGCTGCTGCTGTTGGCATTCCAAGACTTTGCATACCGCCAAGCATCTTGTGTTGCTGTTGTTGTTGTGTCTCCAATTGTAGTTGTTGCTGCTGTTGCTGCTGCTGCTATTTGGCATTAAACATTCGCGTATTTTCACAGCAGGCGGCCAACAACAAAAGCCATTGCCGCGGCTTTACATGTGTTAAATGCCAAACATACATAGCTGTGCATATGCTCTAGCCATGTGTGTCTGTGTCAGTGTGTGAGCGAATTTTTACTTTAATCAAGGCAAAGGCAGCTGGCGCACTAAAAATGTGTTGCCTGGCGCAAACAATAAATTTTACTGCTGCTGCTGCTGTTCTATGTATATGTTGTGCTTGATGCGTGTGTGTGTGTGTGTGTGTGTGTGTGTGTGTGTGTGTGTGTGTATGTGTGTGTATGCGGGTGCTTGCTGTAACCAGGACAGGTGAATTTAATGCGCTGCTTTTGTAACATTCGCTGCTAGCATTAAATTCACTCGCAGGCGGCGCACAAAAGTATGCAACGTATACGTAATTTAAGTTAATAGCAAATGACTTTGAGCCTGAGCCAAAGCTCCAATGCGCCTGCCTTCCCTGTGCTACCTAAGCCGCATGCAAGTCTGTTCAAATTACAATTCATTATGTCAACGCTAAGTGTACGACTGTCTCTCTCCCTCTCTTTCTCTCCTTCCCACTCTTTCTCTGTGTGAGCTCGTCTCGGCTGCAGCTTGAGAACTTCCGTTTCGCAGGCGACACTTGAAGTGCATTGTTGTTGCTGCTGCTGCCGTTGGCATCCATACCATGCCCCGCCTCTCCGGCCACTTTACCCACATTCCATTGTTGTTGTTGCTGCTGCCATTGCCGTGCGCAGTGCTTCAGCAATTTGCGTCAAATTTCGAGTTAAAGTGTCAATTACAACAAACAAAACAACGCGAGCAGCAGCTGCTGCCGCCATGGCTGCAGCGCTTCTACACCTGTCTGCTACACACACACACACGCCCGCATATGCCACATGTGTATGACCCTCTGTCAGCGTTCTTCAAGTTGTCAGCTTTTGCATTTCATTTCGTTTTCTTTCCATTTCATTTTATGATACCCTGTAAAAGCGCACAAGTCGCTCAAGGGCATTAGAGACTCAGACATCTATTGCCACATATACCACAGGCTATCTATTTATTATATTATATTTGACTTTTGGCTCCATTCAACTCGCTCAATTGGCCAACATTATACTTATGCAGGGTATCACTTAGTTTACATTTTGGCCTATTTTATTTTAGGTTTGATTTCGCTTGGCTTTTGCTTTAGTTTTTCTTGAACTCTGCCTCGTTTCTAACAACAATATTTGTGCCTAGGATACTGCCGTCCACCTGCTTGAAATGCATGAGTGTGTGTGTGTGTGTGTGTGTGTGCGAAATCTTACTTGACTCGTATGTGATTGTTGTTGTCGTTGCTATTGCGGCTGCTGCTGCTCTGCTGCTTTGCTGCTGTCGCAGTTGCCTCTTGTCGACGACTTTTAACTTCTGCGTTGCCATTTTGACACAGTTGATTACAGCGCCACCTAGCGACCGCACGCAACTAAGCGGGGGCTATGTATGTATATATAAATATAATATAAATACGTATATACATTTAAGTATAGGTGTATGTGGGTGTGCGCGCGTGTGGGCTTAAAGGGCAGGGCTGCCAGCCATATTTATGCAAATGGGGCACAGGGGACAGGCCACGCGCAGCTCAAGCGGCTGCATAAAGTTTTGCTATCTGTAAACGGACACAGACACACACACCCGCTCACACACACACTCTTACAAACACATACACAGAACCATTAACTTACCCATTGTACGAAATTTGTGTGTGTTTATTAATTGCATTCCACAATTTATGCATTTCACTTGAATTATTTGCATTCGAGATTGTGAATTCTGCGCAGAGAATTGTAAAATTTTAATGCAACAAATGGACTTAAGAGACCAAAAAGGGAGAGGTCTACAGCTATGTTCATGAAAATAGAAGCTAGAAAACATAAAATATATATATATATATATATATATATATATATATGTATATATATAAATATATATTTGTTGAATTATACATAGTCGGCCTATATTGATAAGAGTAAATGGTGCTACCACACCCAAAGACTTTCGAGCATGGGATAAAACCTTATTTAAAATTTTGTGAATGGAAAATTTATGATATTCCAAAATTAGGAAATTTTGTGTCTAGATATTAATCTGGAAATTCTAGTTAATATTCAATAATTCCACTGTTTATTTTATTACAAGGTTATGGGACTTTCATGATCGATAGTCATTAATGGTGAATAAGCAGCTGGGACTTAACAAATGAATAGCTAAATAAAACAAATTGAAGTTATGAGCGAATAACAACAAATATATATATTTAAGTGTTGAGTATATATATACATATATATATAGTATATATATATATATGTATATATATACATATATATATAGTATATATATATATATATATACATATATATATATATATATATAAATATAAATATTACAATTCAAATGGCTATATATATTACAAATCAAATGGCTATTAAGATTTCTAGGATTATATTTTCTTTAATTAAAATCTACTTGAGAGTTGAGACAGCTTTTTCTTAAGTAGAATAGCTGATGAGAGAATCGCACTTAAAGTGTCCACCGTGACGTATACTTAATTTGAGCAGCTAGGCATTCAGGTGACACACACACACACCCACCTGCAATACACAAGGGCCAAATGTGGGGCAATGGGGCGTGGCCTGACCTCAGACCCCAGAGAATGAAGCCAAAGCAGAGAGGCGAAGTTGAAGAAGCATCCGCAGCAGCTGCGGCTGCTCACCAAAAATATTTGGTCTAAAAGCAACTGCTTGGAACCAAGCTACAAAAAACAGAAAGAAAAAAAGACGACAACGAAGAAGAAGAGGAAGAAAATGTATATGACCCGTCTTCTGTATGCTCACACGTGTGCGAGTGTGCGTGTGGGTTAGAATGTGTGCCGTTGTAATCTAAACATTCCGCAGCAGAGAGCACTTGTGTGTGCGTCTGTATCCGTGTGCCACTGTGGCCGTGTGCGTGTGCTGTGTCTGTGTGTGTGTGTGTGTGTAATTTGAGCATCTGCACGTACGCAGCTCAAGTTGCAGGATCTAGCAATAAAATAGAAAAATTTCACAAGCTGATGAAAAGGAAATGACCACAAATTGCCATCGCTATGTGCACACCACAATACTCCCACACACACATATATACGCAATAAACGATTTAACGTATTTAATTTCTGACAGATACACACGCACACACACACATTCCCACACACGGGTAGGGGATAGATAGAGGAGGCATAACTGTTTGGGATTCTAACGAGAGGCCCGTTTCCCAACAATTTATAAAATAGCGTGCCTGGAAAAAGTTCAGTAAACCCCAACAGCACATTTGCTCTGCACTGTCTCTTACCATTATTTTCCTTTCTCTCTCTCTCTCTATCTCTCCCTGTCTGCCTCTCTTTCTGTTCGCGTGTGTTTGCCTGTTAGAAAATAATTAAAAGTTTTCGTGATTTCGTGCCAGTAGCTACGATTTTTCTCAATTTAAAATGAATTCGAGCAGTAACTCGCACCTGACGCGCAGACACCCTGTAAGTGAGTCCACTGTTGCAAGCCTATCTGCAGCATTTAATATTTTTATACCCTGAATCCATTGAAAATGGAAATTTCAGGGTATAATGTTTTTGTGCAAATGTATGTAACAGGCAGAAGGAGGCGTGCCACACCCCATAAAGTATATATATTCTTGATCAGCTCGACGAGCTGAGTTGAACTAGCCCTGTCCGTCTGTCCGTCCGTCCGTCCGTCCGTCCGTCCGTCCGTCCGTCCGTCCGTCCGTCCGTCCGTCCGTCCGTCCGTCCGTCCGTCCGTCCGTCCGTCCGTGTAAACACCTGGATTTCTGCAACCACAAAAGCTAGAGACTTCAAATAAAAAGCAAAATGCTCGATAATACCATACGCTGTACGAGTTTATTTTTTTTTTTCGATAACTCGTCCCATTTCTTTTTTATCGATAACTATCGAAAATATCGCTTTGTTTTTGAGGTCTGGCGTGTACACCGTTAAAGATAGAATCGTGCACTAAGTTGTGTTTGGTTGTTATATTGAATCCGCACATTTTGTCTTTTTTGGATTTTTGATGCCACGCCCCTTTCGCCCACAATTCAACAAAAACGATAACTCACGCATATCAAATACTAGAGACTTGAAATTTGGCAAATAGGTACATTTAGATGTCATAATCACTCCCCGAAAATTTCAATAAGAACATAGGTCGAGAAAAAAAGTTATTAAACAATAAAGTTTCCATAGCACAGCCTCTGCTGCAGCCGCAAAACTGTGCAGTAAGCATATTACGTGCATGCATATGTTTGTGTGTGTGTGTGTGCATGTGTTGTTTACTATTAATGAATAAATTAAGCTCTTAATGATTGGTATTACAGCCCAATGGATTCAGGGTATCTCTTAGTCGAGCAGTCTCGACTAGAGTTTAGTTACTTGTTTTTAACTGTGTTTAATTAGTTAATTTTGAGTCTAATAAATATTTGATTATATATTCGTTAATTTTTCGACTTTTATTATCATTTTTAGGTTCCTAAATGTTTTTTAAAAAATGTTTTTGTGTGATACCTTCTGACTCAAATATATATGAGTTTATATATTTTTTGATTGGCGAAAACTCTTGTACCATAATCGTCCTACTGAATATGTATGCGGCAGACCTGAATAAGATATATACGAATAACTTTCAAAAATAAAAATAATACGAAAATAATTTTAATATACTTTACTCTGTTTTTTTCCTTTTACAAAAATTCATTGCATTATGTGCTAGGCGTAGTAGATCCATATTTTGAATGAATGAATGAATCTGACTAACGATCCAGCAGGGAATCACAGTCTAAGAAATATAATTTAAGTTAAATGAAACTTAAGCGAAATCATTGACTTTCAGAGTCAATAAACAGAAGACAATTAACAAAATTAAAACAAAAACATAGAAAAATAATTAAAAAAAAAAAAAAAAAAAAAAACAATAATTGAAAAGCATATATATAATAACAAAGATTTAATTAGTGGAATAGCATGATTAATTTTTATTGTTACACATTCTATATTAAAATGGCATGCAAATATGCTTCAAATAATTTCCTCATATTTTATTTCTCTTTTATTTGCACATATACTTTTACTCTTTATAAAAATTTATTTCACTTTGATTAAACACACAATAAAGCTTATAGGGTATAACAACTGCAGCTGCCGCCGTGCTGTAGGCATACATAAATGTGCATGTGTGTGTGTATGTATGCGATGTATGCTTGTGTGTGTGAATACCTTTCACTTTGCTACACCCTTGACCAGCCAACCATCGTTAAGGCCGGCCGCCCACAGTGCGCTTGCCTTTGATTAGTTATTGCTGTTCTTTCCTTATGTTTATGTGGTTGTTGTTGTTGTTGTTGCTGCTGCTGCTGCTGCTGCTGCTACTACGGGCACTATTTTCAACATTCGTGCAGTTTTTGATTAGCAGCAATTTCGCTATTGTTGTTGCTGTTGTTGCTTTGGTGAAAATAATCGACGCGCTTTCAAAACGCTTCCGCAACGTTTTCACCTTTAATTTTGTTCTTTCGCTTTTCTTCTTTTGCGCCAATTTCAATTTATTTATTGATTGTGTATATGGGTGTGTGTGAGTGTGTATGTGGGTGTATGCCTGACCTTAAAAATCGCCCAATTAAAACATCGCGCATACATTGGCCAAAAGGCTCAGCGCATAAGCATTAAACAAAATGAGCGCAAAAAATAACAATTTGCATTCACTTTTTTGTCGCACGTTTTTTCTTTAATTTTATTTGCTTTTTTTGTTAATTCAGCCAAAATGGCAACGTCGACGTCGCAGTCGACGCCCACCACACCTCAGCATGGTCTATAAATAAATCCCATAATACGAAATAAAAGCGTCCGAAATCAAATCGAAATCAAATTTAAAACTCAATACACAAAATGTTGCGCCACTTTTTATCAGTAAAATCTTGTATATATATATTATACTTACACAGGGAAAAGTGATTTTTTCAGAATTATTATATATGTATTTAAATAATTGATTTCCGCTTATTTCTGATGACCATCTTGTTAATCAACAACCAATATTTCTCGTTGGTCAATGTCTTCGGACTGCTGACTTTGCCTTTCACAATATTTCACTGTCCCTTAATTACTCTAATTTCTTCTTTCCTAAATTTCTTTCATTCTTTCTATGTTACTTTCTCTTTCTACATATATGCTCTCTCTCTCTCTCTCTCTCTCTCTCTCTCTCTCTCTCTCTCTCTCTCTCTCTTTCTTGATACGTCCCTGTCTTTTATTTCATATTTTTCTCATTTTCATTATTATCATTCTCTATTTATATGTGTTCATCCATATTATGCTCGCTCTTTCTCTACTCATCCACCTCTCTGGCCTTTTCTTTCACTTCTTACTTCCCTTTGACTATATCTCTTTGTCTCCTTTTATACTTTCCCGTTTCTATCTGTCTCATACTATATAGTCTACTTATCCTTTCCAGTATTTTCCTTCCTGCTCTCTGTATTCTACTGTAATTCTAGACCACTCTTGGAGACATCTCTTTCTAATTACTAATTATGTGTTATCACAGTAAACTTTTGAGTATATATTAACTGTACCTGTTTCTGTGCCTTTTTTGTCTTTGACTTCGAATAGACAAATAACATGAACTTAATGTTAAATTCAGACTCAGAGACTCATTAAATTCAGACTCGGAGACTCATGTGAAGAGCATTTTTCCGAAGTACAAGAGTAGAGTAGAATTGATTAATGGACTAATATAGAAGTTTATCTAATTATTCGTTGAATGCCACTTTGGGGGCAATACTAAAATATTAGAAGAGATTTTCGACTTCCGTTCAATGCTGTTGGAGCTGTGAACAATTATTTTGCCAGCTCTCAATTTGTTGGCGATTTATTGCGCCAGTTGTTCTTACATGGGGGAGCAGGGCCATAGGTCATTCAAGGGAGTAGTCACTGTTCGAGCTGCTGTTTATCAATTGACACGCGCGTACCATAAAAAATGTATCTCGGCAAACGTTTGGATGGTTTTCGAGGCAGGCCCTGAGGGCACTTCGCCTGTGTCCTTCGCAAATGGGCGCGTCGACGACGAAACTCCTATAAATATCGTTGACGATTTATCAATACACACACATATATATATATATATATATATATATATATATATATTTAATATATAATATATAGAAGTGTGTGTCTATTGCGCGTGGGCCTATAAAATAGCTAAAACAAACAGCAACAACAGACAGGCATTTGCTTTTTAGACGCTTGATCGTTTGTCGGCCCATTTTCAATTTGTTTGATTTCGTTTGCCAATTTTCGACTTGTTCTTAATATACCCTGTAGCCATGAAATTGATAATAAAGGGCATGCTCAATCTATAAATACATATTTGAAATCAAAAGTTCTTTGCCCTCGTCATTTATTGACTTCTTCGTGTTATACCCTGTGATATCCTTCGCTGCCCAGTGGACATGGTCATATTCAATGATATTTGATCAATTCCAAGCATTCATCGAATTACAGGGCATCAATCTTGTCACCGATAAAATTGTAAAATGCCCCTCGAATACAATCGATGATGCGGGCAGCGACAAATGATCGCTGATCAACTTTAGATAGCTGTAAGACATTTGTTATAGCTCGTACGCGTAGTTGATATCCCAGTGCCAACTGTGTCAGTTGCATGTGAAATTCACCTATATATATATATATAGATATATATATGTCTGTGTTTGAGTGCGTGTGTATGTGAGTGCGACTGGGAGTGTGTATGGGAATACAATAATTCTATTTAAATTTCAACTATAGCTGAAACATTCCAGTCAAGGTGATGTTGACATTGATCTTACATGTTCACACTGCGATGCGTCATCTCCATAATACAATTTTTGTATTTCTTTTTTCATGGGAAAAGCACACATTCTCTGTCTCTCTCTCTCTCTCTCCCTCTGTCTGTACATATTTCTCACTCTCTCTCTCTCACTCTCGTCTATCTATGTATCCCTTTGTCTTTGCCTCAGCTTAGTATCGCTCAGTCTCTCACTCTCTCGCTCTCACTCTCACTCTCTCTCGCTCTCGCTCTCACTCTCTCTCCCTCCGTCTATACGTATTGCTACCTCTCTCTCTCTCTCTTTCTGTCTCTCTCTCTCCCTGTCTGTAAAATTGGCTCTTTCTCTGTCTCTGCCCCTCTGTCTATCTCTGTCCCTCTCTCTGTCTTTATCCCAATTTCTCTTTCTCTCTCTCTCTTTCTATGTCTCTCTGTATCTCTCTTTCTCTCTCTCTCTCTCTTTCTATGTCTCTCTGTATCTCTCTCTCTCTCTCTTTCTTGGCCACCCGCAAATATATATTTAGTCGTATTAATTTGTTCATCTTTCGCTTCTCCCTTTCTTTCATTAATCTCGTTACTCCTGCCTTTCACATATACACATATGAGAGAAAAAATGAATATAATTTCTTAATTGGTTTATTACTTCATATGACTGGGATAATTGGCTGGAACGAACCGCCTGGCTGAGCAAAATACAGCTTATTTGATTACAAGCTCCAACCCTTCTTTTTATTTCTATCTCTCCTTCGCACTCACTCTCTCCCTCTATCTCGATCTCTATATGTCTGCCTGCCACTGACTTCGCTGACCATTGCAGTTGTATCTCTCTGCAAATGCTCTGCGAGCAGGTTGCGATATTTTAATTCCATTTGGAAATGCACACACACAACACGCAGCATGCACACACTACTGTGTGTGTTAATTTGATTTCCCCAAACTAAAATATTCACCATTTCGCAACCGAACCTCGCCCGCAGCTTGATGCCTGCTGCGAGCCCTTCGCTCTGCTATTTTATGCATCCCCGCACAGCCGCAACGAGCCATTAAATATGTCGAGCTGCCACAGTTTAAAAGCCACAATGTAAATTAAACAATTCAATACAACGGCCTCTGTCATAGCAGCTCAACATGAATGCTACACATGTAACATTCAAATACGAGGGTCAGGCTCGCAAAGGTTGCCAAATGACAATAAATCTGGCTCTGGAGCGGCCAAAAATTAACAATGGATAACAGTTTGTCTATAACTCAATGAAATAAAATGAAAATTAATTATTCATAAAATATTTAATTAATATCTAGCAACTCCAGTAACAAGAATAAGAAAGAAAAATCTAAAATAAATGCATGATTTAAAATAAAAATGACATCTTAAGAATAAAAAATTTTCGATAAATTAATAATTAATTGCTTTGCCAAAACAACAAAATCAATACATTTTGTTGTTAGTATTTAATATATAATAATATACATTAACCATAATGAATTATTATCTCAGATCTGTCGAATAAGCTAAAGATAACATAAAAAGGAATTCTATGATCTAAAAAGTCAGCTCTACTACGTCTATCTCACCTATTTTGACATTGAAAGACTAACTGAAACAGAGACAGTTGCTTCAAAAACTTCTTTTACTGTTTGTCTATTGAACTTAGAGAATTTGTAGAACATAGATTTGTTTTCATATGACTGATGGCTGATGAGCTAATGAGCTGATGACTTAGGTTTTTTGTTTTTGATGAATCGAGTTTTAGTCAAGAAGTCTAGACTCGCTAATAGTATATTTTAATATATGTTTTGATAAAAGAGCTCAGAAAACAATTTAATTTTGGATAAATATCGAATTCAAGAGATTCTATTGACAGCTTTGAATCTAGAAACTGGAAAAAATAAACTTTTTTAAAGTGTGCTACAGCTAAAATCTTGTATGGAAAAAAAATGTATATGCATATATATAGAAAAGATATAGAAATATCTTATGAACTATCAGGGTTAAACAAACATTTTTTATACCCTGATCCCATTAAAAATGGGAATAAAGGGTATACTGAGCGCCACACACTCATAAAACATTCTTCATCAGGAAGACAAGCCGAGTTAATTTAGCCCGTTCCGTCTGTCTGTCCGTCCGTCTGTCCGTATGTATGAAAGCGTGAATCTCAGAGTAAATGTTGTCGATTTAAAACCATATGAAAAATCAATTAAGATTTTTTATCTTTTTCACCTTAAAAGCTAGAGTCTCGTATTTAGCTATATATATAATATAATTTTTTCCAATTTCGATTTTTGTTACATTTGTATACCGGTCCCCGATTTCGCCAAAATTTTTAAAATTATGTTCTGTGGCTAATATGGCATACATGTGAAAAGTTTTGTTTTTTAAAAAACAAAAAATATATATAAACATTTGGTGAAAGTTTAATAAATCTCCGTTAATAAACACAAAAGTTATAATACAATTTGAGAATTACAAAGTGGTTGCATTGTTAACTGCTACCCAAGTGTAATTTGAAATTAGCTACTCGATCGCCAAGCAGCGTAGTAGCTCAGTGAGTGAGACGATGCACGATGTGAAATGAGGTCGTGATTCAAATACGGAGTGAGTCGATATATTTCTTTATTATACCCTGAATCCATTGAAAATGGAAATTTCAGGGTATAATGTTTTTGTGCAAATGTATGTAACAGGCAGAAGGAGGCGTGCCACACCCCATAAAGTATATATATTCTTGATCAGCTCGATTAGCTGAGTTGAACTAGCCCTGTCCGTCTGTCCGTCCGTCCGTCCGTGTAAACACCTGGATTTCTGCAACCACAAAAGCTAGAGACTTCAAATAAAAAGCAAAATGCTCGATAATACCATACGCTGTACGAGTTATTAATGAATAAATGAAACTTTTTATGATTGGTATTACAGCTCAATGGATTCAGGGTATCTCTTAGTCGAGCAGTCTCGACTAGAGTTTAGTTACTTGTTATACAATATAAATATGAATAAGTGCTTTATGGGCTTAAATTTTGGTGTTCAATTTTCAAGCAGTGGCATGGCGCTGTTGTTAGAAACGTAGCTCGGTACCCGGCATACTTAAATCATTTCTTTTTTTTATTTACTAACCATTTTGTACAAACCGTTTCTGTTTACATTCAAAAACTAAGAGCGGGAGGAATTTGAGTATCTCCTAGAATAGAGTTTATTACTTGTTTCTTTATTGAGTTGGTGTTGAGCTGCTTTTTAGATGCATCAAAAAAAATGTTGTAATTCGCCCGACTTCAAAGTTCTACTTTATCAATTTAAAAATGAATAAATCTTATTTGATATCAAAGCTTTATATTCAACCAATTATTTCTACGTTGACTTTTACGACCTTGTTTACGATATATATGTGAAAATGCGAAATGTCTATTAACTAGCATTTGCTGATATTAATTATCAGGCAATTCTCACTAGAACACAAAAAATTTTTTTTAAATGTTAAAACTGAGTTGAAAATTAGCTAAATGATGGATAATTCGACTTCTTTTGACATTAAAATGGTAACTACGATATTAATCGAGTTAATTAGTCAACCTGGTCAGATAGATTAATAGACAAACATTGAGAAAAGTCTAATGGTAATAATATAAATTTGTCATTCAGAAGTATTGGAGATTACTTAAAGTGCTATCTATAATGCTCTCAGATAAGCCCCATTCAACTCCTTGTCCACTTCTTCATTTACAGCCAATCCCTTTGATATATAAGTCTTTGCTTATGACAAACGGCTGCTATGGCTTTTTCTGCTTTCATGAATGCTGTGCGTTTTGTTTTTAGTTTTATTTTAAATAAATTACTTGCTTTAGCACAAATTTACAAAATAGACAAGAAACAGCATTAAATAAATACGACTACTCTTGTCGGGAGTTACTGACTAGGTACTACCGCACATTTAATCTTCTAAGCAGGGCATTTCAATTTTATTTAAAATATTACTTATAGTCTGTATAAATGTGTCTAAAATAAATTTAAAAATTAAAATATATATTAAATATATAAAAACTGTGAAATTTGAAAACACTTTTAATTCTATTAATTATTCTATTCTAAGATATTCAGCCAGTGTGATTCTGAACGCATTCCATCTGAACGCGAACTTTAAATCACGAATCTCAATCTGTTAATAACTTTTCATGCCTATTGCCTGATACGTCATAGAACTTATATCAATATTCTGGAAATTAAAACTGATATAAGAAAAAGGCATTGACATGTATACTAATATGGGATCAACGAAACCAGTATACCCTGTTTACCCATTTTTTGTATTTCATTGAAAAAATTAATGCGAAAAAAAACGCGCGCATACATAAAAAACTCTTCAATGCAAATAAAAATAGAAAAGTCTAAAAATGCAAGCGCTGAAAATGAATGCAGCTGGCTGGTTCGACTTGCAACAACAACGGCAACACGGCCATAAAAATTAAAAATAAAACTTACATAAATTTAGAAGGAACTCTGGCGCGCTGCGTTGCTGCGTTGCAACGATATTTGTCGCACTGCTCCCAAAATGCTTTTTATTTTTGGACAAACAGCAACAACAGCAGCAGCATCAGCAACAAATTGCACGCTCAACTCTTTGGCAAGCAAACTGACTTTGAAATACAAACTGAAAGCACGAGCTCTATACAAGCGAAATGCCAGCGCTTGGCTTAAACAGCTTAAACGGCTTAACGTTTTAGCTGCTTTAAATGAATACGACGCAAAGGAATCAGAGTTCAGAGACTTCAACTACAATAACAACAACAATATTACCCAAATACATATAGATATACAAATATGTGCAGATATTCTATAAGCAACTCGGCCCAGTTATCTGCTCAAACAACTTGGCGTTGATTTTGCCATTGACACAACAACGACAGCAATAAGCAGTGCGTCTGTTATTAGCAAGACACAAAGTAAGTACGTTGCAGTCAGGCGCAACCAACTGCTTAATACTCGTCACAGTCTATGAGCTGATTTCATTCGTGTATCGATATTTTCCGAATTGCAATGCTTCAACACGTGGTCCATATGATTTATGGGTCTATCTATGGATTAAGTGAACCATAGACGTCTTGACTCTGAACGCTGTGGCATTTGTAGTCGAGTGAAAAAGAAAACAGCTCAATTGCAATTGGAAAATACAGACTCTGCTAACATCATAATTTTTATATAACTTTTTATAGTTTTTATAATAATTTAATCATTGATATGTAAGGGTGTATAGTGTATAGTAACTCAAAAGTCAAATATGTTCTCCATTTTGCACGCTCTCAAGGACAGATATACCCAATGTATCTTGTTGATCTTGGGTGGTCACCACGAGCACTTTTACATAGTATTTCCAGATTTGCTTCCGTTCTTGTCGGAAAAATCTAAGCCAGACCAGAGTATAAACAATTATATGTTCCAAATACCAAGTCTCTAGCTTCAGTAGTGGCTTAATGACTTGCACTCATATGAACTAGATAGAGGGATGCCTAGATACACAAAACCAATAGACTCTTTCAACTCAAATACATCTATGCCAATATACTCTCTACACTTTATAGGCGCGTGTGGAAAGCAAAAAAACAGTCGGCACTTGTCGCCATGGCCAAAATAAGTAGATTGGGAGTTTGGGGGCCATCTATTCCCGCTGCTGCTGCTGCTATGCGGGTGTATATCAATGTGTGTGTATGTGTGCGTGTACTATTGGATGCTGTTCCACTCTAAAATTCCAGGCACATTCCCACAATAAGCAGTTGGCAGCGACGATGAGAACAAAAAGACAAGCAAAGACTCCAGCGAGTCATAAAAACTGTGCGAGCGGGGCTTGTTTATACCCTAGAAATGCCACAAGTATGCTAAGTGAGTATGCGCACGCTCGAGAACAAGCCCAATGTGATATAAATATATGTTTCAAGAGTGCTTTAAATATTAGATTCGAGCCTTATCCAATAAAAATACTCTAAACTCTGCAACGATGTCATTGTGAAGTCATAATCTATCAAGCCTTTGCTTTCTATATTTGAGTTGAGCTCTCATAAACTAATTTGTTTACTTTTCCAGGGTATCTCAACAGCCATACTTTACTCAACTGCCAAGCACTAAGTTATTATTGCTGCTCTTTGTCGCGGGGGCAGAGACAGAGACAGACAACGGGTGGCACTGCGAATTTGGATTGGGACTGGGATTGGGATTGGGTTCGGGACATAGAGTTCGCATATTTGGATTCGTTAGAAGAGCTCCAGCTGCGAGAAGCGTTGGGGCAAATTAAATACAGGAAGTTTGCAAGAGTGAATGTAAGGCGAACAGCCAACAGCAGCATAATAATATAAATGAACAGTGCAAAGGACGCAGCGTTTCGCAACTGTTTCGAGGACTCGCAGCAAGAACGGCAAACGGCGGGCGAGTCAGAGAAGTGTGGAAAATATTTAGTAAATGTTGTAAGAGTTTTTGGCGTTTTTGGCGTTTGTGGCGCAACAAATTTGCACACAAAGAGACTTTCGTAGAACATAAGCAGGAAGAGTGCGAGTGTGAGCCTGTGAGTCTGTAAGCAGTGAAAATGTTTATGAGCACTTTAGCTGGCCACTGTCCACTGTTGTGCGGTCCCTGTCCGCCCATCATCAACATCATTCACATTTACGATGGAGCCCCAATGTGCTGGCGTCTGTTCACCCTCTAACCTCCATTGCTAGTGCCGCTTCCAGACCCCTCGTTGGAAATTTCCTGCCCTATATACAGCGTACAGCATGCCGTGCAGCTTCTGGGGCTTTTGCGTCTTTATTATTGTCAATGATTTGCTTTTGGGCTCATAAAATGCAAGCAAATTGAATTTTTTTCTCCCTTTCCATTGCTTATCTACGTCCTTTGCCGCTGGCTTTCCTGTTGCTTTTATTGGTGCTGCCGTTGCCGTTATGGCCGTTTTAGCTCTTCTCTTTGGCACACGTGACGTATGCTTAATTATGTTATTGCATAGTGCGCATACGCCATGCTGCACGCTCTGACCGGAGATCAAAGCAGAATGTTTTTAAAAGTACGACGGTCAGGTTGAATTAGTTTACAATTTCATTATATTATTTGGCATTATGCGCGGTCAAGGTCAGCTCTATTGATCGAAGCCAATCGAAAGACCATTTGACAAAGCAAAAGTTAAGGCTGAGTTTAATACGGCGAAAGTTATGTATTTTCACTGAATAGTATTGGAACTGGGCTTAGATATGGAAATAGCTTTCAAATATCTTCAATAAAAAAGTTTTAATCTCGGAATTGTACCCAATCTTCAATAAAAATAGAATGCAAATAAATTATTTAACACGCACTAATGCACTTTGCAATCGCTTTACTCGATATGGATTGAAGTTTAGTTCACAACAGCACTATAATCCCTTATTGCATTGAGCAATAGATTACGGTGAATTAAATTCTAAGCAGTTGGCAAGAGAGAAAAGGGAGCAAATTTTAATTAGAGATTGAAGTTACTCAGCAGGGACGGAAGCTGATTCGAGATTCCTGATTCTAGCAGACAGTGAGAAATCGTGAGTTAATTGCATTCGGTAATGTTCTTAATGCTAGATCCAAGATTGGCTGCTCGAAAGAGCAAGCAAAATACAATTAAGTGAATCACATTTGAGGAGCATTGTTGAGAAATGAATTCAATTTCAAGATTAAAGAGAATTATTTATTAGAAAAGCAATTACTTACCCAAGTGCGTTCTCCTTTTACGTTGCTTAGTTGATTTTTATAGTATCAAATGGATTGATATTTGTTGAGGTAAGTATTACCAGCTTTAATATTAAATATTAGTATTATTATTTTTATCATTTTATTATTATTATTATAATTTGAAGCAAGTTTATTTGTTGCATAGCATTTCGAGTAGAGCGAAAACGAAAGATAGTTCTGATATATATAACATATATATTATATATACATATGTCGATATTGCTTTCGAATTTCTTTGGCTTTTGCTTTTAGTTAGTTTTCACTTTGACTTTGGCTTGCATTGTGGGCAGCATTATCAACATCATCATCTTCATCATCATGGACTTCATCAGCATCTTCAGCATCATGCACATTATTTTCATTATCATCTCATCATATCATTTTAATATTAATTACAAATACTTTCAGCACATCACTTTTGAGGCGAACGAGAAAAAAATTTTAAAAAAATGAATATCAGGCGAATTTCCAATGATATCGAAACGCGCGCTATATAGAAAGGCCTCTCAGACACACAATCACACGAACAGACACCACATCCATCAACATACATACATACTCACACATATGGGGACACGTGCGCGTACGCGTTCGCGTTTTGGGTTTTTGCTCATTTAGTCGGCTCGAGTCGATTTAGAATTCACGGCGTTGAGCTTTTGCTTTACTGTCACGTTTATACATAATTATTCAATTATCATTCATTGCTGCATTAGTTTTGCTTACTAATCGCAGCTGCTGTTACTGCTGCTGCTGCTGCTGCTGTTGCTGCTACTGCGCGGCCTCGCATCCAGTTTTCATTTTGATCCAATGCTTCTCTTGCCTCTAGCCGCTTTAACAGTTCCAGCTCATTGAACGCGTTTAGCTCGACTTAAACTGAAATAGGAAGGGGAACTGGAACTGGAGCTGGAGCTGTAACCCTCTTGGGCTCTACCTTAACTGTTCCTTTTTTTCAGGGACTGGACCTGCCTCGTTTGCGGGCGGCTCTTTTTGTGTAATGCTGCAATGGCAACGGAAAGCAAAAAGGAAACGGAAATTTTTTATCGGCTTTTCAATAAATTTGCAACAAAATGAGGCAAATTGTGCACACGGCCAGCATTTCCTACTCTCCCCCTTTCCTTTGTGTGTGTGTGCTTTATATACATATTTATAATTTTATATTTCAGTAGATACTCCAAACAAGCAATTGGAATCCTTTTCCCGCTTCCCAACCTCATTTAATTGAATTTTAGCATTTTTGTCTTTCTCCTAATAAGGGTTCTTTATTTTTATAGCCGTACTCCCAATGAGAAAATTATGTATATTTGTCTCATACATAGTATATTTGTCACAACATTATGGACACAGCTGCGAAGAGATCTCTCACTACATCAAATATAACATATAAGTAAGATTACTCGACAAGGAGATACCCCAACCAAGAGCATGTCAATGACATACATAATAGTGTATTTGCCAAAGCTCTAATCTGTAGGAATTCTGAATAAAAAACTTAACAGCAAAATACATGTTCTATCTTCTATGAAATGTAAGCTATGCGCAAAAACTGCGTCAAACTATCGACGGCTATCGATAAAAAGGAAATGACATAAGTTATCAAAATAATGATAAACTCAAACTACGTATTGTACTCACTGCCTGTCACTATACTATCTGTATTTAAAATATCTAGCCTTTCTGGCTTACGAGATTTCTGCGCTTAACTCGTAGCGCTGATCAGTATATATACTGTATATTATATGTTCAATAGGTCAGGGTATAAAAACAAAAAAAAAAAAAACAAGGACAAGGAGATGATATATTCAGCGAGAGAAACAGAGCTACATTATAGTATATGTATAAATATATATATATATATATATATAAGAAACAGATAGACTTATTTATAGCAAAGGAAGACAGAGATAGCATTCCCAATAGGTAATGACGGTGTAAGTGTTTCTTCCAGCTTCCACTTCTACTCCCACATAACTTGCTTATAATTTCAAGTGTTTCATTCCTATACGGAATAGCAAATTTATTCGGAATCACAGCGACAGATACTTTTTAGCATCCTTTCAGTCACAGCCTAGGCTACAACTTTGGCTTGACTATTCACATTTTATTTCCACTCTTGTTGCGTGTACTTTGCATTTAGTTAGCAAACTGACTTTCTCTATTTACTGTCAGCTGCCACTTGCCCTTGCCTCAGTTCTCGCTTCTCTTTCACCTTGTATTGCGGACATCAACCACTCTTCGCCTTGCCTCTGACTCTGACTCTGTTTTGGCTGCTACCGTCTTCCTTTTACTTAATGTTTTTCACAAGGCTTTTAAACTTGTCATGCATATTGATATAAGTAAGTAGAATTTGCCCTGCGGACTTCTCGCTGTCAGCATATTCCAGCAATACCAGGCGTCTTGCCTCCCTTCTCTTTCCCTTTCGGCCTGCTTTCTAAAGTTCGCCCACTCTTCCTGCTCTCGCACTCAATGCTTAGAGCCCCCAAACTCGACGAGAATTTCTCTATGCTCGAGAATTCATATCGTAATTTAACGAAATTTGAGTCCTGACGTCCGATGCTTTGACTTCAGATTGACTTTTGTCGCTTGCAACTGCTCTTCTGATTCATCTCTTTAAGGTTCTTTAGCTTTCCTTCGATTTCAGATTTTCATTAGATTTACAACTTTCCTCTTTTTTCTGTACTTACAATAATTATTAGGTCTAACACTTTAAGTGTTAACTTAGGCAACTGTTAGTTTATCGGTGTTACGCTCATCCAATATTGGGAGCAGTAAGCCTTCATAGCTCGTCTTCATTTACTTTAAGCTTATTTTAATTTGTTTCACTTAATGGAGGTATCAACTTGCACATTTTAGTGGCTTGATTGAAAATTAAGAGCACTTAAAATTTAATTTGACTGGCTAAAGGGTAATACGTGCTAATCTACAACAACTTATTGTTTTGACGCTTTGAGGCAGATCCAATTTCAAGTCTGAAGCAAATTTCTTAACGTTGCCAAAAACTAAATTCGCTTGAAATGAAAGTTCCTCCAAAACTGAAATAGAACCTAACACCGGACTTTTCTCTCATGGTGTCACCCTGTAACAAAATGGCGAACTTGACAGATGCTTGTCGCTCACACATACACATACACACACAGGCACAAGGACGTTTGGCAGTGCGCAAAATACTAGATAGAACCAAATAGACTCTGACCCTAAGCGTAACCGAAACCGAAAACCGAATTCACATTAAAATAACATTTGATGAAGCATTTCGAGAAACCAGCAACAAGAATTCACATGTGAAAGCCATAAAAGTAAAAAAAAAACACACACACAGGGTAGATAATAATGCCTATGGGTTATGTAGAGTCTGGGGTTCCTGCAGTGTTATGAATATGAAAATGATTTTAACGAGGCGACACGTCGGGAAACGTATGTATCTATAAGTAAAATAAAAGTATTTGGAATATACAGATAGCTACAAATTTTTGGACGCTGTCTTTCGATTTACGTCACAACAGTTTTATGGCTCTTTAAATACTAATTAAAGACGATTAAAAAAATGTGTTTTTGTTCTTTTTTTCGATTATTCAGATAAATATTATACTAGCTGGCCGCCAACATCAAGATCATGAATCAAGTAGAGGGCGTATAGGGACACCTACCTCAAATAGCTCAGCAACGCAGCGCATCAACAAGCAAAAGTCAAAGAAAAAAAAATGTATTACCCCAAAAAAAAAAAAAAAAATCCCAATTTTAAGGTGTGCAACGATTTTGAGAACTAATGTTTAAAGGCCGCGAGACACGTCGAGGAGTTCTGAAGCATAGCCAACGAATTTGCACCAGAAAAAAATACAACAATAACAAAAAAAAAAAGAAAGATTTCTTCTGGGTTAGTTTCTTTAGAACCATTAGGCGCTATGCAAATGAGCGTTCTTCCTCTTCTCCATGCATTGCAATCGACAACCACAACGGCGACGACGACGACGGCGATAACAATGACGACGACGACGATGACGACAACGGCGACGACAACGGCAACGCTTGCGTTGTCTGCTACGACAACGGTGGCTACTAACACAGGGCAAGCGCTCAACGGCTCTGCGACAGCCTCTGCGGCTCTTGAGGCTCAACAACGGTTAACTGCTGCGTGCTGCGTTTTGCGTGTGGCGGCTGCTGATGTTGCTGCTGCTGCTGCTACGTGCTGCTGCGTGCTGCTGCGAAACGTTGCGTTCGCGTTCGCGGCTCTTAACATCGCGGCGTATACCCAACGACTATTTGGCCACGGACGCAGCGGCCGTGCTGGAGACCCGCCTGAACGATGCCGCTGCCGCTGCCGCCGCTGCAGGTTCGGCAAACGCACGACGCGTACGCTGAGCGAATCCGAAACGTAAATTGGCATCCGAATCAGTATCCGAATGCAGTCGCAGTCGCAGTCGACGCTGATGCCGCTGTCGTTAGCAACAGCAGCTGATGATGCTTTCACCTTGAGCTTTTGCCACTGCCGAGCTCTATGCCTAATGCGATTTTTTTATCTTCATAAGCAGAAACGACTGCGGCATCGGCATCGGCAGCGGCAGAGGCAGCGATAGTAGCAGCGGAAGCAGCAGCGGTACTCGCTTTCGATATCGAAAACTGAAAAGCTTATGCGCCGCAGCGTGGCGACAACAAGCGAATTTGAAGGTCAGGCGGCTCTCGGCAGTGTTTGTGCTTTTTTGAATAGAGCTAGCAGCAGGCGCAACAATCCGTTGCAAATTCCAAACTGTGACAAAATGCCGGCAAAAGCTTTTCCGTCACGTATCCTTTTTTGTCTGCGACGGGAAGTAAATGGGGCAACGCGGCAGCCGCAAAACACTGCAGCAACACATTTTCGAAATTCCATATTCCATTCACAAAAGCCAACTGAAAGCTCGTTACCAAAGCTTTGCAAAGCTTTACTTAAGTGATTCCGCTTCAAATTGTATTCGTGTTCTCAATTGGGCTTGTTAAACAAAACATTTTTAAAACAAAATTATTATACTCCTTTACGAAATGAAAGAAGTATATTTGCTCCACCTTATTGAAGCTAGAGCTTCTTATATAGAAAACACACTCAAGCATGGCCTATAATATGCTATGTGATATTTTACGCCTACTGAAGCAATTTTGATTATCTAGATTTAATGAGAGAGTCTTAGCACTTTATCAAATGGGGGTACACAGTGAATTCTATAAATTTCAAATCCCTAAGCTCTATAGTATCAAATATACAAATTTACTCAATTCACGTCGTGAAATATACTTGGGATCGTTACCTACTGCAAAGAAATACACCCAAAATCAGCTAAAGCGGTCCGCGTCTGATTGTCACTCCGAAGAGCACCGCATTTTATTTAAAGTCGTATCTAATATGACTATCTTCTAACAAGAATTTCATCTTAATCTGTTCCTTTTCTTAAATATAAATTATATCTATTACTATGGTTTCCCACGCCTTGTAATTGGAACGTAATTACTAATGTCCATTTAAATAACAAAGCCAAAATATTAATTTTTATCGATAATGAGAAACTGACATCAGCTATTGAAAAAAAATTTCAAATCTCTAGCTGTTAAACCCTTTTCGTCCTGGTCAAGAATATATATAGCTTTTGGGCTGTGACACGCCTCCCTCTATATATATATATATATATATATATATATATATATATATATGTATTATGATTTATTTTTGAAAAAACAAAATGAATATACCTTTTTGCGCTTTACAGATGTGTCAGAAGAAAGCCCTTAGTAAATAGCTAGCTGCAGGCTAAGCCTAACGGCTGCCATGGCGCCGAATTGGATGTGATTGTAGCCGTTGCCCTGGCAAAGACAGAAAACAAGCAACAAATTCAACAGTTGCCTGGCGAAGCCTATCAAAATAATTTCTCTTTATATATAATATATATATATATATACACATATATATATATATAGATATATATCCATATATATATATATATATTAATTACGTATATATATATATATAATTGATTCCTCGACACAGCAGCATTAATATATTTGACTAATTCTTGGCCCGTTAAGGATGGAGAAAAAAGTAAGCACCGAAAAGAATGTGGTCTCCGCGACGGAAAAGGCCGAAAATGACGAAATCGGTGATAAGAGCAAGGACAGGAGCAAGCACAAGCATAAGGACAGGGACAGGGACAAGGACAAGGACAAGAACCAAGATCAAGACCAGAACCAGAACCAGGAACAGGAGAAGGACACTGATCTAGACCAGAACCAGGAAAAGGACAAAGACAAAGACGATAACAAAGATAAGACACGGGTACGCATTAGTGGGCACATAACTTCCAACATAAAAAGAGAGTCCCAAATGCGCAAAAGTCGACAGCGGAGCATGCGGGCGGTCTTCAAAGAGCGGCCACCCAAGCAATCCGTCGACAGCAATCTACAAATTAAAACGGGCGCTTCACTAATACCCGACTTGAATCTGATTATAAATCGCATGCGGGCCATGAAGGACGACAGCTTTGTGTATTTGGACTACATGCTGCCCAAGGATAGCGAATACTTCACCCCGTACAGCCTGCGTGAAGTGGAATATTGCAACTTAAACATCTTTAAGCCGTACTACACGGTAACACGGCATGGCGTTACCTATTGGCGTGTCTCCGAAAACTTTTTCACACCGCTCAATCAATGGCAACAGGAATTCCAGCAGTTTCTGAGCATCATTCAAATACGCACTTTCTCCATCTTTCGCATGTGGAAGGGCTTCAAAGTGTGGGAGAAAACAATAAAGTGGCGCAAATTGAACTACGCCCGCAATCACCTGCAGAATAATCTATTTATCGTTATACCGCAACTGGCCAAAGCTGTTCTTCGCATGCGATCAGATCTTGTTGTCCTGGAGCGGCTTAGCTTTGTCAATATTGAAAATATTGAAGAATGGCATCCCTTCTACTTCCTGGAGCTCCATATGCGCATCTACGAGCAGCTCAACTATCTCTTCCATGAATTTCGCACTTTCGTGGGCAGAGCCTTATGTGTGTACAGCTATACTTATATAGTCAATTTATGAGCGAATGAATATATTTCCCTTAACTCCGCAGATCGTTCGTGCACTGAGGCCATTATGGCGCGTGGCTTCTACCCGGATGACGAGATCAATTACTATCCGTCAGTCAAGAAAATGCGTGAAGCGCACAGTTTTATGGATAGGGCACGTAAGCGAGCCTTTTGCAAGACACTAACCAAGTAAGTTCGATAAATATTGTGGCAAAACTAAGCAATACAAAATGGTATACCGTCTCACGTAAAGACCACGTACTTAGTTTTCTCAAGTCTAGTTTTATTAGCTTACAAAAATCATTATGAACACTCGCAGTGCATCTAGTTATGTTCCCAACTGTCACATTCTTATTTAACTGTTCACGTTCTTCTCGCTGATTGGCAGTTTTCTCACTTACTGCGATATGATGTTGTATCAAGCGCTCTATCGCGTAACCATTCAGAGCTATGATGATCTGCATCGTGCGTTCAATGAACACCATCAAGTGGCGCCAACAGAAGCTGAAATCACTTGCCACGATCGCCTTGATACAAAAATCGAGAAACCGCGTCCGCCCAACGCACCGCAAAGTCCTTTCTTTTTAGCACAGCTGCGTCTCTTGCCCGATCGCATTGAGGTAGAGCCCCTGGAGGATGTTTTGAAGCTGATCTTTCAGCGAATTACGGGCTTGATCTTGGAAACTGTACTAGACATACCGCCCTTTACCACAGATACGGAATTCAGCCAATATACGGCGTAAGCTATAGATTACCCTTCAATTAATTTAGCTTATCTAGTCAATGATCTGATGTTTGATTTCATCTAGGCCATCGATCATGGGTCGTCAAGAGGAATGCCTGTATACAACAGCGCCAGAATTGACCTTTCTATTGAAGCAAGATGTTACGTTCAATTACAACCGGTAATCTTAAGTCATACTAACTCTTAATCTTATTACTATCTTCAATCGAATTCGCACAGTAAAAACCTATTTGCTCTGATCCACACGGCTTATGAGATGGCTCATCTATATACGGCGCGCTTTCATTCGATTCGGGAGAACTATGAGATTGATGCCACCACAGATCCTGAAGAACTTAGTAGTGAAAGGGGTGAGCATAAGTAGATAGCGCTTAAAGCAAAAAATTTCCATAGTTGCCATTTAAGGATAAAATATGAAAACAAGTAACACACACAAACATATGCATGCACGAACATGCACGTAATATGCTTACTGCGCAGTTATGCGGCTGCAGAAGAGGCTGTACTATGGAAACTTTGTTGTTTAATAACTTTTTTTTCGATTTATGTTCTTAATGAAATCGGCGAGTGATTATGACATTCAAATGTACCTATTTGCCAAATCTCAAGTCTCTAGTATTTGAAAAACGTGATATGTCATCAAAAATCCAAAAATGACAAAATATGCGTATTTAATATAGCAACCAACTTCAGTTTAGTGCACGATTCTATCTTTAACAGTGTGCACGTCAGGCCTCAAAAACAAAGCGATATTTTCGATAATTATCGATTATAAGAAAATGGGATGAGTTATAAAAAAATATACTCGCACAGCGTATGGTACTCTCGAGCATTTTGCTTTTTATTTGAAGTCTCTAGCTTTTGTGGACAGCTCGTCGAGCTGATCAAGAATGTATATACTTTATGCGATATGGCACGCCTCCTTCTGCCTGTTACATACATTTGCACAAAAACATTATACCCTGATTTTTAATTTTCAATGGATTCAGGGTATAAAAAAAAAGAAAGGCTAACCTGACATTTCCCAATAAGTATTATTTGGATGTAATTACCTAAATTTGAAAATCCCAAAAACATTCATGATTGATGAGCTTAGAAGGAATTTTATAATGTCTATAATATCTATGGATAACGTACACACCATATATACATAAGGATCAGAAAAGAATTCCTTTTGACTTATTATACCCTGATCCCATTGAAAATGGGAAAAAAGGGTATAATGTTTTTGTTAAAAGTATGTAACAGGCAGAAGGAGGCGTGCCACACCCCCAAAAGTATATATATTCTTGATCAGGACGACAAGACAAGTTGATTGAGCCCTGTCCGTCTGTCTGTCCGTCCGTCCGTCCGTCCGTCCGTCCGTATGTATGAACGCGTCGATCTCAGAACCTATAAGAGCTAGAGACTTGAATTTTTTTTTGTTAGGCGCGTATATTGGGCGCGCATATCGAGTTTGTTTCAGAAAATCGATAACTATTCCTGAATATTTGTTATCGATTTAAAACCATATGAAAAAACAGTTATGATTTTTTATCTTTTTTATCTTAAGAGCTAGAGACTCCAAATTTCGCATGTAGCTTTATGTGTATTTTTACCAATTTCGGTTTTTGTTACATTTGGATACCCACAATTTTGAAAATTATTTTCAGTTGCAATATATATGGTGTTTGGTCTTTTTGAAAACTAAATCAATTATTTAAATCATATGGTGAAAGTTTCATCAAAATCCGTTGATAAACACAAAAGTTATTAAGCAAAATGTTTGGCTAGATCAACAGCGATTGAACTGCAAGCGCACACAGACCAGGTGGCGCTTATACATGTTCAATTTGTATACATGTGCACACATACATGCAAATGCTCGCGAACAAATTTTCTAAGAACCGCAATTGCCTTTGAGTTTGGGTCGAATTGTGTTCGAATTGTTTTTGCTACCTACTTCCAATTGCCGCTCGCCGCTGTGTGACGCAGTCGCAGGCGCTGTGTGTCGCTGTGCGAATATGTTTTCGATTCTTCTTCTTTAATAGTAACGGAACAATTCTTGTGAGCTTGCAAAAGTGTGCTGGCATAATCTTTGTCTCGAATTTGTTTGCATAATTCCTCTTTGATCGACATTCTTAGTACCATTGGCATAGATTTAAGTCGCGTGCTATGGTTGTACATGCGAGTTATGGACTATATTAAGAAAACTAAGGGGGGGTGGGATTAGGGTATCCCCTAGTCGGGCGCGCCGACTAGAGTTTTCTTACTTGTTTTGATATATTCATGTAATATGGGACATGTATGTCAATTGAAAACAAGTAACGAAACTCTAGTCGAGACTGCTCGACTAAGAGATACCCTGAATCCATTGAGCTGTAATACCAATCATTAAGAGCTTCATTTATTCATTAATAGTAACCAACACAAGCACACACACATACACAAACATATGCATGCACGTAATATGCTCACTGCACAGTTTTGCGGCTGCAGCAGAGGCTGTACTATGGAAACTTTATTGCTTAATAACTTTTTTTCTAGACCTATGTTCTTAATGAAATTTTCGGGGAATGATTATGACATCTCAATGTACCTATGTGCCAAATTTCAAGTCTCTAGTATTTAATATACGTGAGTTATCGTTTTTGTTGAATTGTGGGCGAAAGGGGCGTGGCATCAAAAATCCAAAAATGACAAAATGTGCGGATTCAATATAGCAACCAAACACAACATAGTGCACGATTCTATCTTTAACGGTGTGCACGCCAGACCTCAAAAACAAAGCGATATTTTCGATAGTTATCGATAAAAAAGAAATGGGACGAGTTATCGAAAAAAAAAAATAAACTCGTACAGCGTATGGTATTATCGAGCATTTTGCTTTTTATTTGAAGTCTCTAGCTTTTGTGGTTGCAGAAATCCAGGTGTTTACACGGACGGACGGACGGACGGACGGACGGACGGACGGACGGACAGACGGACAGGGCTAGTTCAACTCAGCTCATCGAGCTGATCAAGAATATATATACTTTATGGGGTGTGGCACGCCTCCTTCTGCCTGTTACATACATTTGCACAAAAACATTATACCCTGAAATTTCCATTTTCAATGGATTCAGGGTATAAAAAAAAAGAAAGGCTAACCTGACATTTCCCAATAAGTATTATTTGGATGTAATTACCTAAATTTGAAAATCCCAAAAACATTCATGATTGATGAGCTTAGAAGGAATTTTATAATGTCTATAATACACACCATATATACATAAGGATCAGAAAAGAATTCCTTTTGACTTATTTTGATATATTCATGTAATATGGGACATGTATGTCAATTGAAAACAAGTAACGAAACTCTAGTCGAGACTGCTCGACTAAGAGATACCCTGAATCCATTGAGCTGTAATACCAATCATTAAGAGCTTCATTTATTCATTAATAGTAACCAACACAAGCACACACACATACACAAACATATGCATGCACGTAATATGCTCACTGCGCAGTATTGCGGCTGCAGAAGAGGCTGTGCTATGCAAACTTTATTGCTTAATAACTCTTTTTCTCGACCTATGTTCTTAATGAAATTTTCGGGGAATGATTATGACATCTAAATGTACCTATTTGCTACATTTCAAGTCTCTAGTATTTGATATACGTGAGTTATCGTTTTTGTTAAATTGTGGGCGAAAGGGGCGTGGCATCAAAAATCCAAAAACGAAAAAATGTGCGGATTCAATATAGCAATCAAACACAACTTAGTGCACGATTCTATCTTTAACGGTGTGCACTCCAGACCTCAAAAACAAAGCGATATTTTCGATAGTTATCGATAAAAAAGAAACGGGATGAGTTATCGAAAAAAAAAAATAAACTCGTACAGCGTATGGTATTATCGAGCATTTTGCTTTTTATTTGAAGTCTCTAGCTTTTGTGGTTGCAGAAATCCAGGTGTTTACACGGACGGACGGACGGACGGACGGACGGACAGACGGACAGGGCTAGTTCAACTCAGCTCATCGAGCTGATCAAGAATATATATACTTTATGGGGTGTGGCACGCCTCCTTCTGCCTGTTACATACATTCGTACAAAAACATTATACCCTCAAATTTCCATTTTCAATGGATTCAGGGTATAAAAAGCGACAAAAAGAGGAGCACCCACATCAGGAGACATTAGATTTTTATAATAGTCCTCAGCTCTCTTACTAAGCTGCTCTCATTGATTAATACCTTCCACTCTCTATGCAGATCTCACGGCGCTGCGCAACTATTGCGATCGCTATTGCAACAATTTACGAGCATTGGATGGAATTCTAGATCATGTAAACTTGGGTCTCTTGAAATTGGGGCAGAGCGGATTTAAGGACGCGGTTACGCCCGTGTGCCAGCGCTTGCAAAGCGTTTTAGCCATTTACTTGCCCCAGCTGGCCGAGGAGGAGACTACGAAACTATATGAGGATGCCCAGGACTTTTATGGACGCATTGGCTATGAGCCAAACACAACACTTCTATTGGTCGCTCACCTACGATTCCTTGACAATTGCCATTTAGAGCTCGATGAACTTTTCCTCGTTATTGATTATATACACGATTTGTTGCTGATCATAAAGGACTTCAATATTCCTATCGACGATGAACGCAAAGAGGACTATATGGACACCGAGGACTATCTGAATCGCACTAGAGAAACACTGGCTGAGATATTGGAGAAGCGACAAGACTTTATCAATCAGCTCGACGAAGCCATGCAGGACGATATCCAGAATTTAAAAGAGGATATACATGAAGTAGCTATCAAGGCCATTGAAGAATGGCTGCTTGTGGTAAGTTCTTAGCTGGAACACTCTCGTGATTATATTTTGATTGCCTTCATTTTGTGGCATTTATGTTTTTGAAATTTAAATATAATTTCTGTCAACATCCACAGAGCAAATCAGATCGCACCACAGTTAATGATCAACTTGACGATCTGTTGAATCGGATGAATGAGTGCCGCGAGCGAGCTGATGAACTGATTGGGTATCAGAAGGAGTTTCGAATTGATCTGACCATGTACGAGGAGATGGACGAGGGATTCTATAACATACGACAGCGTCAAAATCTATATAAGACATTAATAGACTGGGAGGAGTCTCTTAACAGCTGGTTAGCAGCTGATTTTAACACTCTCCCCGTGGCTGATATGATGGATTTGAATGCCAAAACCATCAAGAACTGTATGCAGTTTCAAAAGTATTTACCTCCAAATGACATAGTACCTGGGCTACAGAAGTCCGCCGAAGATTTCAAGGAGAAGTTGCCCGTTATTGGCTATCTACGTAATCCCAATCTTCGTGCGGTAAGCAAAATGAATATGACTTATGAGAGTTCTCGATACTAATAATAATATTATCTTCCAAATAGCGCCATTGGACAGAGATCGAAGAGCTGCTGGGCCGTAAATTCTTTCAGGAGCCGAACATCAAGATTTCTACCTATGATGAAGTACACGCCTTTGACGATGAAAACAATGCCGAGAGTCTTATGCAGATCTCCTCGCAAGCAACTGGAGAAACGCAGCTGGAGAACATGCTCAAAGGTATTGAGACCATGTGGAAAGAGACAGAACTCTTCATTGTAACACACCACGATCAGAAGGATGTTTTCATTCTGGCCGGCACCGAAGAATTACAGGCGGTTTTAGATGACGCCAATGTGAACATCAATACCATAGCCGCGTCCAAATTCGTGGGACCCATCAAGGGACGCGTGGAGGAGTGGACTTCGGCTCTGGATCAATTCGGCAAAACGTTTGGTAGGTGAATTTAATATATTAGTTGATGCCCAGCCTAACAATATCTCACTTTAGAGGCCTGGATGGATTGTCAAGGTGCTTGGATTTATTTGGAGGCAATCTTTGCGTCGGCTGACATACAACGCCAGCTGCCGCATGAAGCCAAAATGTTCAATCAGGTGGACAAGAACTTTAAGGAAATAGTGCGTCAGGCAAAGAAGGTGGCGTTGGCTCTACCCACCATGTCCAGCATAGAGGTCTACGATATGCTTATGGAGGACAATCGCTTACTCGATGCTATTTCACGTGGCCTGGAAGCCTATTTGGAAGTGAAGCGTGTGGTATTTCCAAGGTAAGAAACTCACAGTGTCAATCTCAAGCTCAGCTCATTTAAGGCAAACGAAATTCTTTTAACTTTATTGCCCAGATTCTACTTTCTGTCCAACGATGAACTGCTCGAAATTCTCGCCCAGACGAGAATACCTCAAGCTGTGCAGCCGCATTTGCGCAAATGTTTCGATGCCATCTATCGCCTAGAGTTTGGCCAAAAAGAGGGTGGAGATGGCAAGATGATAGCCACAAATGATATAATTGCCTTCTTATCGCCAGAGGGTGAGAAGCTTCAGTTCGGCAAAGGACTGAAGGCTCGGGGTGCCGTCGAAGAGTGGCTCAGCAAGGTGGAGGATGCGATGTTTGTATCTGTGAAGCGGTGCATGCGCTTTGGCTATCAATGCTATGCGGCCAAGGAGCGCGACGAATGGTTTCAAGATCATCCAAATCAAGTAGTACTCACCGTCTCTCAGGTACAATGGGCTGCCGACATTCATCGCATCTTCGAGGCCAAAGATGCGACAGCGTACAACATCATAGACAAAATGACCAAATTCGAGATCAAATGTCTCCAGGATCTTGGCGCCCTTGCGGCCCTCACTCGCAAAAATATTACATCCCTACTAAGAAAGATCCTCTGTGCGTTAATTACGATCGACGTACATGCCAAGGACTCCGTGCGCATGCTCATCGAGAAAGGAGTCTGCAATCCGTAAGTATGCCATATAAAGGTGTTTGGTAAAGTATCTACCATATCTGTGCAGAGCTCTTTGTGGATAGAGTCCATTTAGTCATGGAGGTCTTCCAATTTGTCCATCCGTGTTAAATAAGCTAGAAATAAATTTATTGATCATTAATGCCCTGCCTGAGAACTATTTAAGCTAAAGGCATTCCATTAATGGTCAAATATAGGCGCACGCATAGTGAGTATTGTACTCATATACCGTGAATCTATTGAAAAGGAAATTTCTTGGCATAATGGTTTTATGGTTTCTAGTAGATTAAATTCGACTAAGAGATACCCTATATCCTTTAAGCTTATATATCAATCATTAACATTTTAACTCTCGATATTCATTAATAGCAAACAACACATGCACCCACACACACACATGCATACGCAAGCATGTGCGTGCTCTGCGTATTGCGCAGCGGCTTATGCGGCGGCAGCGCTACGGCTGCAGCATAGGCTGAAAAATGTATTGCTTAATAAGTTTTTTTCTAGACATACTTTCTTAATGAAATTTTCAAGGCGTAATTGTAACATATGTGCGTATTTGACATATCTCAAGTCCCTAGTATTTGATATATAGGATTTGTGATTTTTTGTGAATTGTGGGCGAAGGGGGCGTGGCATCAAAAGTCCAAAGATAACAAAATATGCGTATTCAAAATAGCAACATAGTGCATAGATTCTATCTTGAATGGTGTGCAGGCTAGGCCTCAAAGACAAAGTAATATTTCAGATAGTTATCGATTATAACTCATCCCATAGCTATCGAAAAAAAAATAAAATCGTATAGCGTATGCTATTATCAAACATCATGCTTTTTATTTCAAGTCTTTAGATTTGTGGTTAAAGATATCCAAGCGTTACACGTTACACGGACGGACAGGCGGACATACGGACAGGGCTAGTTCAACTCAGCTCGTTCAGCTTATCAAGAATATATATACTTTATGTGTGGCACGCCTCCTTCTGCATGTTACATACATTTTCACAAAATTATTATACCCTGAAATTTCATTTTCAATGGATTCAGTGTATAAAAAGCAGAATGTTCGTAACTACTAAACGCAATACGAGCTTTTTTTTCGATATCTCAACTCATTTGATTATTACCGATAACAATCTATATTTTGGCTTTTTTTGAGGCCTAGAGCTCACTGAATTAAATATAGAAACTTCCGCAAATTTTAGGAGACTCCATAACGAATATGCATACCTTGTTTTCTTTTCATTTTGGATACCACTCCCCCTCTGCGCACAATTCACTCATCTCACGCATATGAAATACTAAAGATTTCAGATTTCGCAAATAAGCACATATGATGCATTTGGATGTGTGTGCGCATGTATTGCTTAATATAAATAAATAAAATTAACTTTTAATGATTGGCATATCAGCTCAAACGATTCAGAGTATCTCTTAATCGAGTCGTCTTGACGAGCGTTTTCTCACTTATTATATGCAGAAAGACCCTTAAATGGTCTAAGAATATCATTAAGAAACATTTGTAATTAACCCAACTAAAGCAACTGTCTTCACTTGATTTTTGCTCTCGCTGACCAGTAACGACTTTAATTGGCTGAAGATGCTACGCTTCTATTGGGCCGTCGAAAACGAGGCGGTCTTCTCACGTATGGCCGCTGCTAATATACCCTATTATTATGAGTATTTGGGAGCTGGAGGTGTGTTGGTGTTAACACCCCTTACGGATCGCTGTTATCTCTGTCTGATGGGAGCTTTTCAAATGGATTTGGGCGGTGCTCCAGCTGGGCCGGCTGGTACGGGTAAAACGGAGACCACGAAAGATTTGGCCAAGGCACTGGCGAAACAGTGCGTTGTATTTAATTGCTCTGATGGTCTCGACTACAAGATGATGGGTCGATTCTTCTCTGGCTTGGCCCAGTGCGGCGCCTGGTGCTGCTTCGACGAATTCAATCGCATTGACATCGAGGTGTTGTCTGTGATTGCCCAGCAGTTGATTACCATACGTACGGCAAAGGTCATGAAAGTCAAGCGGTAAGCAAATCGAAGAAAATGCTTTTAAAATTCCTAAGAAAACATAATTTTTATTCTCTTCTGATAGTTTCATGTTCGAAGGTCGCGAAATTAAGATCAATCACTCGTGCTGTGTGTTTATAACCATGAATCCGGGTTACGCTGGCCGCACGGAGCTGCCCGACAATTTGAAGGCACTCTTCCGTCCCATATCTATGATGGTGCCCGACTATGCACTCATCTCTGAAGTTATTCTGTATTCGGAGGGCTTTGAGGATCCCAAGATATTGGCACGCAAAATGGTGCAAATGTACCAGCTGTGCAGTCAGCAGCTCAGCCAACAGAATCACTATGATTTCGGTATGCGTGCCGTCAAATCTGTGCTGGTAATGGCAGGTGCTCTGAAGCGAGCCGCGCCTAATCAGCGAGAGGATATAACTCTAATTGCCGCTCTACGTGACTCGAATATACCCAAGTTCTTGGCCGATGATGCCATTCTGTTCCGTGGCATACTTAGCGATCTGTTTCCGGGTGTCGACCTGCCCGACTCACAGCACCCTCACTTAGAGGAAAGCCTGCGCATCGGCCTACGACAAAAGAATCTTCAAGCAGTGCCAACCACCATTCGAAAGTGCCTTCAGCTTTATGAGACAATGTGTGTGCGATGGGGCGTCATGACAGTGGGTCCCACGGGTGGTGGCAAATCGGTGGTGCTTCACGCCTTGGAGTTCGCTTTGGCGCATCTGTTCGAGAACGAGGTGCAAGATCCAAACTTTCGGCCCGTTGTCATACAGACAATGAATCCCAAGGCCGTTAGCATGAATGAGCTATACGGCTATGTCGATCCTAAGACATTGGAGTGGCAAGACGGGCTACTTGGCCTTGCAGTGCGTGTCGCAACTCTAGTGGAGGGTAAGTAACCGATTACCCAATTCAGTGTGCTTCGAATAATATTCGATCTTGAATTCACACAGAGGAAATTCATCAGTGGATCATGTGTGATGGCCCCGTAGATGCCGTGTGGATTGAGAACTTGAACACTGTCCTCGACGACAATAAGATGCTGTGTCTGGCTAACTCTGAGCGTATCAAGCTAACAGCTTGGATACACATGCTCTTCGAAGTACAGGATCTGCTGCAGGCTTCGCCAGCGACAGTTTCTCGTTGCGGAATGGTGTATGTCGATCCCGGAGATCTCGGCTGGATACCGCTCATCGACACTTGGCGCGAAGTCGATATGGGCAAAAAGCTAAACGCAACTCTCTCCGAGTTTCTTTACCAACTCTTTATCGGTTATTTTGAAAAGGCGCTGAAGATCGAACGCAAACGTGCCGCCTACACCATACACCAAGTGCTCGGATCCAAGGTTCGCCTGTGCTGTTCCTTGATCTCTTCACAGCTGGAGTGCGTGCACTGGTACTCAATAGGAGAGGAGCCAGCCAAGAATCTGATTACGAAGATCTTCACTTGGTGTGTACTCTGGGCAATTGCGTCCAATTTAAAAGATGCAGAGAAATTGTCCTTTGAGGACTTTTGGGGCAGAGCCATGGCCGTGCATCCAAATATGGAGTAAGTGACAGCATTCCCGAAAATAAAAGGAATATTGTTTAAAATATTCCTTTGTCTTTTAGCATGCCACCGCGCTCTTTGTGGAACTATCGTGTCGACTTAGAGAAGAACGATTGGGGCAACTGGAACGAAATAATGCCCAAGTTCGTATTCAATTCGGAAATATCTTACTATGATATGCAGGTGCCGACCGTTGATACCACTAAATACGGGTAAGTGAATATCAGAATGTACACAGCGAGACCATTCAATGATCCATTTCCGTTAGATATGTGGCTGATCTGCTGTTCAAACGCGATTTCCCTGTCATGGTGACCGGAGAGACTGGCGTGGGCAAAACTGTGTTGGCCATTAGCTGTATGAAGCGACTCGCCGAGGGCAAGGTCATCCCTGTGGTGCTCAATTTCTCGGCACAAACGAGCAGTCTTCGCACCCAGGAAATGATCGAGGGGCCGTTGGAGAAGCGTAAAAAGACCCAGCTTGGTGCGCCAGTTGGCAAAACAGTTATTATTTTTATTGATGATGTCAACATGCCCAAGCTGGATACCTATGGCAGCCAGCCAGCCATTGAACTACTCAGGTTGGTGCAGAACTAAAGTATATTTGTAAAAATTAAAATGTAACCCAGCCCAAACCAATTGCAGGCAGTTTTTGGACTTTAAGGGCTTTTACGATCGTGAGAAGCTATTCTGGAAGGACATACTGGATGTGGTATTGGGCTGTGCTTGCGCCCCGCCTGGTGGCGGTCGTAACTTGTTGACGCCACGTTTCGTACGACATTTCGCGCTGTTCTCGCTACCCAAGCCCAATGAGGAAACACTCTCACAAATATTCAACGGCATTCTGTTGGGCTTCTTGCAAACGTTCTCGTCCGCTATTCGGGCGCTGTCAGAGTCGATTGTAAATGCCTGCGTCGATGTCTATATGCGTGTTACGAAAGTAATGCTTCCCACGCCTGATCGCTCACATTACATATTTAATTTGCGAGACTTGTCCAAGTGTATTCAGGGCATATTGCAGGCGAATAACATGTACTATAACTTAGAAAATCAGATTTTACGTCTGTTTTACCATGAGACAACGCGCGTCTTTCACGACCGTCTCATCAACTTGGAGGACAAAGCGATCTTTCGCCAACTGATGAACGACGTGTGTATATATCACTTCGATCGCGATGTGGTCGCACTCGACGAGCCTCCTATACTCTTTGGCGACTTTATGGTGTTTGGCAAGCCCAAAAACGAGCGTGTCTACGAGGAGGTCAAAGATCATACCAAACTTGAGAGCGTACTCAATGACTATATTACCGACTACAACTCCATGGCGGTGGGCAAGTTTATGAAATTGATACTCTTCCAAGATGCTATGGAGCACACGGTCCGATTGGCCCGTCTGCTACGTAGTGATCGTGGCAACGGCTTGCTGGTGGGCGTTGCCGGCATGGGCAAGCAATCGCTTACCAGACTAGCATCACATGTCAATGAATACAATTGCTGGCAGATTGAGATGAGACGCAACTATGATCTCAATTCCTTTCACGAGGATCTGCGCGTTCTCTACCGAATTGCAGGCGTAAGTGCCAAGCCAAATTATATATCTTATATATATTTGTTGTAACTGTCTAAATTGCATTTAATACTTCGCCTTAGATTGAGAACCAGCCTGTTACTTTCCTGCTGATTGACAGCCAAATCGTTGAGGAAGAATTCCTAGAGGACATTAATAATATTCTCAACTCGGGCGAAGTGCCAAATTTGTTCGAAGGTGATGAATATGAGAAAATTATACTCGACGCGCGTGATGCCTGCAATGCTTCCAAAAAAGATGAGGTAACAGCTAAATAGTCTTAATCCGATTCAACATATTGAGACTAAGCAATTTACTGACAGACTTGCCCGCGCGACGAGATCTACAAGTTCTTCATTAATCGCGTGAGAAACAACCTACATGTGGTCATGTCCATGAGTCCAGTGGGTGATGCATTTCGCCGACGCTGCCGCATGTTCCCCTCGCTGGTCAACTGCACCACCATCGATTGGTTCACCAGTTGGCCCACTGAAGCCTTGTACTCCGTTGCCTTAGGACTGCTCACAAAGATAGCGCCTAATTATAACGAAAGGGTGGCTCTGGCCAGCACCACTGTCTTTATGCACAAGGTACGTTGTGAACACTTCATTTCTGAGTTAATTGCATAACTGTAACCTACAGACCGTCGAGGATGCGTCTGTGCGTTTCTACAAGGAGATGAAGCGGCATTATTATACCACACCCAGCAGTTATCTAGAGCTGCTGAAGCTTTATGAGACTCTACTCAAGATAAAGAACCAGGAGATCGTGGCCAAGCGAAAGCGCATTGCCAGCGGTCTCAACAAATTGCTAGAGACGAATGAAGTGGTATGTTGATCGCATATAAATTTTAAAATCAGTTAACACGAAACTTTTTTGAATGCTTCAAGATTGCAGTAATGCAAAAGGAGCTGGAAGTTATGGTACCTCAGCTGGATGAGAAGTCGGCCATGATGAAGTCCTTGGTGGATAATCTGACCAAGGAGACTAAACAAGCGGACGCTGTCAAGCAGGGCGTCATGGAGGACGAGGCCAATGCTAAAGAGAAGGCGGCCATTGCTCAGGCCATATCCGCAGATGCCAGCAAGGATTTGGAGACGGCCATGCCGGCTCTGCGCGACTCAGAGGAAGCACTCAAAGGTCTCACAAAGGCCGACATAAATGAACTGAAGTCATTCACAACGCCGCCAGCTTTAGTGCAGTTCTGCATGGAAGCTGTTTGTATCTTACTGGGCGCAAAGTAAGTATAGCAAATAATATATACAGAGCAGATCTCACTATCTCAATGTATAACTAGACCCACTTGGGCATCAGCAAAGGCCATTATGGCAGATATTAATTTCATAAAGCGACTCTTTGAGTACGACAAAGAACACATGAAGGACGACGTCGTCAAGAAGGTCAAAAAGTATATCGACCATAAGGATTTCGTGCCCGCTGTGAGTAAAGTTTATATCGCAAAAGGAGTTTATGGCTTTATTTGGAACACATTTATATTCACAGAAATTTGAAAAAGTATCCAAAGTAGCCAAGTCTGTGAGCATGTGGGTCATTGCCATGGACAGTTTCAACAAAGTCTACAAAGTGGTTGAGCCGAAGATCAAGCGTAAAGAGGCAGCCGAAGCAGAGCTCAAGGAAGTCATGAAGGTGCTGCGTCAAAAGCAAAAGGAACTCGCAGCCGTCGAAGCAAAGATTCAATCGCTACGTGACAGCTTGGAAGAGAAACAACTCGAATTTCAGGCCATACAGGATAACGTGGATCTCACGTATGGACGTATTAATCGTGCCGGACGGCTCACCTCTGCATTGGCCGATGAACAAGTGCGCTGGCGTGACACGGTTAAGTCCCTCACAGCTGATCTGGGCTGTGTGCCAGGTGATGTGCTAGTGGCTGCTGCCTGCGTTGCTTATTTGGGTGCCTTTTCCAATCAATACCGTCGTGATATGAGCCAACTGTGGGTGGATAAGTGTAGAGAGTTCACCATTCCATCCAGCAAGGAGTTCAATTTGCTCAAGGTCCTGGGCGATGCCTATGAAATGCGTCAATGGAATGTCGATGGCCTGCCCAAGGATAACATATCCATTGAGAATGGTATCTATGCGACGCGTGCCTTGCGCTGGGCCCTCATGATCGATCCACAGGAGCAGGCTAATCGTTGGATACGCAACATGGAGAAAGCGAACAATCTACAGGTCATCAAGATGACCGACGCCTCCATGATGCGTGTGCTGGAGAACAGCGTGCGACAGGGTAATCCAGTGCTGCTGGAGGAAATCGAGGAAACCATAGATCCCTCGCTGCGTCCGATACTGCAGCGCGAAACGTACAAGTCTGAGGGACGGATATATCTTAAGTTGGGCGATCAAGTCATCGACTATGACGATAATTTCAAACTGTATATGACCACAAAGCTGCCCAATCCGCATTATCTGCCCGAGGTGTGCATCAATGTGACATTGGTTAACTTCTTAGTCACCGAAAGCGGACTGGAGGACCAGCTGCTGGCGTAAGTGGCTAGACTGTAATTTGTATAACTCTAATATCCTTTACCCACAGAGATATTGTTGCTATCGAGCTGCCAGTGATGGAGGCGCAGCGCAACGATTTGGTGGTCAAAATCAATGCGGATAAGCAACAGCTGCTTGCACTGGAAGACAAAGTGCTCAAGCTTCTATTCAACTCTGAGGGCAACATTTTGGATGATGAGGAACTGGTGGAAACACTTAACGATGCCAAGGTACATTTATATATTTACAATATCCTCAATAGGAATAATCATTTTCTCTCTCTCTCTGCGACATTTTAAGGAAACTTCATTGATCATTGCGGCACGCCTTATAGATACTGAGGAAACTGAGAAGATCATAACAGCATCGCGTGAACGATATCGCATCCTATCGTCGCGTGGAGCCATTCTCTATTTCGTCGTTGCTAGCCTAGCTGAAATCGATCCCATGTATCAGTACAGCCTGAAGTATTTCACGCAGGTCTTTTGTAACGTGCTGCGCATTGACCATCCCGCTATGGCCGTAGAGCTGCGTATTTCCACATTGATGGTGGATGAATTAAGGGCCATATATGATAACATTTCCCGCGGTCTATTCGAGAATCATAAATTGATCTTTAGTTTCCTGCTAGCATTGTCTGTGGAGCGCCAGGAGGGTCGTGTTAATGAAGAGGAATTTGGCTTTCTTACACGCGGTACTGTGGGCACAGTCCGGCCCAAGCCACAGCCGCCTGGATTGAAAATAAGTCCAGTTCAATGGGAGGCAGCAATATTTTTGGAAACCCATTTTCCAACTGCGTTTGCGAACTTCACCGACGAGCTGCACATACCGTTTTTTATTCAGCTGCAGGACAACAGGGAAGAGTTTGATTATGCCCAAACTAATGAACCGCCCACTGACAAGTGGAATAAGCGACTGAAGAATTTCCAGAAGCTCATGTTTATAGCTAATTTCCGAAAGCCCCGTTTCGTACTGAATGTCGTTAGTTACCTGCATGAGACGGTAGGTAAATACTTTACAGAAGTCTCCGCCGGGGGCACACAGCTCAGCACAGTGTAAGTATAATCCTTGAGCGATGGAGAGGGACATTTCTCCTTTGCATTAAATACTCTGTTTTCATATCTCCTCAGCTATCTGGACACCTCATCGGTAACACCATTGATCTTTGTGTTGTCCACTGGCTCGGATCCCATGTCTGGTTTCCTTAAATTTACCACAGAAATGAAGTTTACGGACAAGTATTACTCTATTTCACTGGGACAGGGCCAGGGTCCGCTTGCTGAGAGCTTGATAGATAAGAGTTTGCGCTTGGGTCATTGGGTGTTTCTGCAGAACTGTCACTTGGCCACTTCCTGGATGCGAGTGCTTGAGACGATTGTGCGCAATCTAACCCTGGGCATTACAAAGGCACATGCAGACTTCCGTTTGTATCTGTCCTCCATGCCCACCCAATCCTTCCCCATTAGTGTGCTGCAAAACTCCGTCAAGATTACCAACGAGCCGCCAAAGGGCATCAAGGCGAATGTCATCGGCGCCTTGAGTGATCTAAAGACAGAATTTTTCGAGGAGCACATCCAAAATGGTAAATGGCGTGCAATTGTTTTTGGCCTGTGCATGTTTCATGCGGTTCTACTGGAACGTCGAAAATTCGGACCTCTTGGCTGGAACATAACCTACGAGTTCAGTGAGAGTGATCGCGAGTGTGGACTAAAAACTCTAGACTTCTTTATCAATCGTGAAGTCATGGGCAATATCCCATGGGAGGCCATACTCTATATCAATGGCGATATCACGTGGGGCGGTCGCGTGACGGACTACTGGGATCTGCGCACACTGCGTACAATATTAACCATCTTTTCGTCAGAGCGCATTATACAGCCGGATTATAAGTATTGCCGAGGCGATACCTACTATAGAGATCCGCAAGCGAAAACGCTTAAGGAGTATTCGGCATTTGTGTTGGGCTTTCCGGTGTTAGAGGATCCCGAAATCTTCGGCATGAATCAGAATGCCAACATTGTGTTCCAGACCAAGGAAACAGAGTTTTTTATCAATACACTAATGCTTGGCCAGCCACGCTCTTCGGCCGACGAGGGTCAGGCTATGGAAAATGAACTCTGCCAGTCCATCATAGCGCGCATACAGAAGGCCCTAACCAACAAGATTCAGCGTGAGCCGATACACGACACTCTCTCCGTGGTAAGTTACTGTTGGTAGGGTTAGCTTGTCTCGAAACGCAAATCCACTCAGGATGTATATTGCAGGTGGACAGCAAGGGTCAGATGCCATCGCTGACAACCGTGCTGGTACAGGAGATCGATCGCTTTAACATTGCCCTGGGCATTATTCATGACAGCTTGATCAATCTATCGAAGGCTATCAAAGGTCTGGTTGTAATGTCTGAGGATCTCGAAATGGTATTCCGCGCACTATTGGCCAATCTAGTGCCCGCGAGTTGGGCCAAGCGCAGTTTTCTGTCCATTAAGCCGCTGCCCAACTATATTGTGGACTTCCAGCGACGCATCGACTTCATCCAACACTGGGCAGAGAATGGCGCTCCACGCTCCTATTGGATCAGTGGCTTTTTCTTTCCGCAATCATTTCTTACCGGCGTACTGCAAACGTATGCCAGACGTCGTGTGCTGCCCATTGATTCTCTAAAGATCGATTTCCAAGTAATCGAGCTGGAACTAGTGCAGCACGATTTCTTTGAGCTGCACAATGCTCTTTCAAGTGTAAGTGCACAATGGGCCATAGTCTGGATGTGATTAGCCAATTAAATTATCTACCTATTTCTCTTTAGGACGCTCGTCTGTACGGTAATCTAGAGGAGTGCACAGATGGGATGGTCAATGTGCACGGCATTTTCGTGGAGGCCGCTCGCTGGGATCTGAGCATGGGTGGCTTGACGGATGCTCGCTTCGGCGAGCTATACACCCGCATGCCTGTCGTCCGTTTTTTCCCATGCCTGGAAATTAATCAAACGGTGCGCTACGAGGCGCCTCTCTATAAGACCCAACAGCGCTCGGGAGTACTCTCAACCACGGGGCACTCCACCAACTTTGTGCTCTCCATATTGTTGCGCAGTAAAAATGATCCAGAATTTTGGATAATGCGCGGTACGGCTCTCGTCTGTGCCGTAATGGAGAATGTTTCTTGAATACATACATATATACAAATGTCTATGCTGCATATAACTAGGCGTCTTTATTTCGTACAGTTCATTTCAAATGTGTTTCGGGTTCTCTTTGAGGCATAGCCCGACTAATACAATTTATATATATGTATATGCATATGTGTTATTCGTATTTCTAGAGCTTTAGAGTTGTATATATATAAATATGGTATAAAGGAGATATATATATATATATATTTATATATATATATATATATGGTATAAAGGAGATACATATATATATTATTATTATTATTATTATTATTAACAGTTCTTAGTTCAGTTCTGTGTAATATAATCATGCTTTTAGCTATATACAACTTTCAGAAAAAAAGGGGCAAACAAAAAAAATAACGGACAAAAATTGAAATATTACAAATTGGTTTATGCTTAAGTTAAGACAAGGCCGCGTACTAAAACTTTATACTTGGTTCGATAACGTTACACGTTTCAAAGTCTATTTATAAATTTCATAAAGAGTTCCTAAAAATGTCTACAATTTTTAATTTTGAAGACTTACGCCTAAAAAGCAGGCAATATAAAGGAATTCTATAAATATTCTGTTATATAATTTGATATATAAAAATTGGTTTTTTGAATAGCAATTGAACTAAAAATGTTTAATAAAAATAATTCTTTTAATAATAATAAAGCACAACTCCACGAAACTACTAAGTACAAAAAAATCGACGCTATTATTTAGAAAAAAAAAAATAATTGTCTAAATCTTAATTAATGTTTCTTCTCAATTTTTTTTTTTTTTTTTTTTTTTTCAAAAAGGAATGTTTTTCTATTTGGGGTTTTGCCAATGTTCGATTGTATCTAGCGTATTAGGTCTGGACTCACTAAGTAATACTGCCGCTCTATGGAAAGAAGGGGTATTTGGGAATTTGGATTTTTGGGTTTGGATTTTGGGTTTTTTGGGGCTTGGGCTCGGTCCATTGTTAGATGCGTAAATGGAATGCTGTTTTAGTTTTGTTTTGTTTAGTTCAACTTAAGCTCTAAATATTTGCTTTTTAAGTACTTAGTAACTAGGTGTGTAAGCATTAACTAAATTCAACAAAAAAAAAGGAAAGAAAATGTGTTAAAGATGCCACAGAAGGAAAAAAATAAACCGTTCGTTCAGGAAGCGCATGAGGTGTGTTTGGGTGGGGGTGGACCATGTCTTAAAGCTTTTTACTGCCATCAATGTCAATGCTGAGATCCGGTAGCGAACCGCGTGCATGCAACAGACTGCGCTTCTCCGGATCCTTGATCTTCTTTGGCTTGGGTCTGTTCGTCTTCGTATATCGATTGATCACACCATCCGTCTCATCCATCATGCGCAGAATAAGTGTCTGATCGGATGAATCAAGCGGTGCGATTGATATATCTCGTACGGCTCGGAATTTACCGCAATTATTCAAGTGCTCGTTCTCCAAGCGGAAAAAGTTCCACACGAAACGACTGTGAAGAAATAAAAATATGAATAAATTGTTACACATTAAACAGCTTCATTTTTTGTTTACCGAAACACTTCGAGAATGCCTGTTACAGAGGTCATAATGTCGCCGCTAACGATTTTCATTTCTGTCAAATAGAAGGAGAGCGCCCAAATAAAACGTAGCGCCAGATCTTCCAGGATGGCAAAATAGTAAAAGCCCTGATCGGATAAAACATAGACCAGATACATAATCAATATAACGAAATATACAAAGTTTTTTAGCTACGCACTGTGGACGAGTAGACGACTTCCTCGCGCAGGAACGTATTCTCGCCCGCATTCTTATCGAACAGGCCCCAATCCATTTTGATGTCCCACGTGTATGAGTAACAGGAGGAAGCTATAGAAGACACTATCCATAGCCAGGTGTAGGGATTATCGAAGGTGCTCGCATAGTTGGCTGACATGAGATAGAATGAGAAGGAGCTATAAAAAATAATGTGCAAATGAGATAGGTATAGATCTTCTTACGACTGTTAAAGCTTTTAAGTGTGGCAAAGATGACAACCATAAAGGTAGTCGAATATTTGCCCGCATTGACCAGATGTGGAAAGGCTTCTCTCGTATCCCGATAACGCCGCAGACATTGCGCGAAACGAAACCAAGCAGGTAGGCAATTGACAATGGGTCGCACAATAAAATCCTTTTCCATACAAATTGATGCATCCACCGCCTCCGTCCAGTTGCCATTAGTGAAGTAGAAGCATATGAGATACTCGAAATCTAGGATCGCCGTAGCTAGCGAGTTCAGCTGATCGCCCAGCCAGAAATCGGCGAAACCCACATGAAAGAACGGGGCAGCAATACAGCGTCCAGTAATGCGAAGCAGCCAAAAACGTGCGTCATGATGGAGCACATGAAACGGATTGGCCAAAAAGACCACCATGATCAGTGTCAATGTTAAGGGATTGATAAAGGCTGGTATGCTCAGGCTAGCGCTGTACAGAAAGCTTAGCATGCTGAGTGTCCACACGACGCCAAATATGGCCGCCAGCTCCATCAGGTGCTGTTCGGATAGATGGTTGCGGGGGTCCAGCTCAAATATCAGAACATGATTAACACCCGAGGACCGCCAGCCATAAATATTAACGCCAATCAAAAATATAAATTCGATAATCAACAATGGACCGCGATACAAGCGAAACGTGACTTTCAAATTCTCGCCGGTTATATCGTGAAATATAGCAGACAAGACGACCACAATGCCAAGTACAATAAAGCTGCCCGAGAAGAGGCCAACTTTAAAAGTGGTCCACGGACTCTGTTGCTCGCCAAGAGGCGGCACACGCAACCGCTTCATCGCACGCTGCCGATCGCCGCCTTCCAGTTCGCCAGTGACTGTCGTCTCTGTCTCATTGATGATGTTGTCAATGTCTTTGTTGATAAAGAAATGCGATGCCTCCACATATTCCTGGCGCCATTTAGCCCCGCTATCTACGCGCAGCAACTGCAATTGCATTTCATAAGAATCATACCCAAACTTTGAAATGCATACAAAATTTCCCTTACCTTATCGTGCTTTTTGAGTATTTTCCGAAAGCCCGTATGATTCAAGTTCTGATAGTTCTGCAACAGTATAAGACTCAAATAGAATTCGCTGAAGGCTAATTTTAGCTCGCGTGCTTTGCGGTCGGGCAATGCGGCATGTCGTTTCTGGCCCTTGGACTTCTTGGCCGTACGCTCGGACTCCTCGATGCTTGACTTTAGCTCCGCATTGAGTGTCGCAAATTTACGCGTGGCCTCTGCCAACTTCTCAGAATAGAACGTATTTATCTTCTTCAGCTCCTTGTCGCAGTAGTGAAAGAAATTCTCATCAAAGTTGGCAAAATGACGTTTGAGCACCTCATCCTCCACACTGTCCACCGATGGCGCCTCCTCGACAGCCAAATACAGCATGGCCTTCATTTCCTATAGGATATATAATAGCATAATAATTATATTATTATAATGATAGGCTAGCCAAATATAAATTTGAGATTAATATTATAATCATCTATACATTTTAATTTACTTTACAATAATGAGTGTTTTCACAATACACTAAAGGGCATCAATATATATGTATAGAATAATATAATATATATATAATATATATATATATATATATATATATATATATATATATATATATATATATATATATATATATATATATATATATATATTGAATGATTTTGTAGTTCTCTCTTTTTAATAACTTCGAATTTAATTCAGATTTTTGGGGCTTAAAATAGATACATATTTTAACGTATTTACAGTATTGAAACAGTTCAATCAAATTGATATTTCAGAATTTCTGTCATAACTAGTGATTCATTGATTTCATTTTCTATGTCAATTTATTAATCTCATTTTTTACCTACGAAAATATATACATAGTCTTAGTCGTGCCAGTGATATATCTATTTTTTGGGACAGTTAAATCAATTTGTTCCTAAGATTTGTCATGATATCGTCTAAGCCCACTTATTTAGATTAGATATAAAGTACTCTATGACAAATTTACAATTTTGGAACAGTTCCATCAAATTCATATATAATTTCTCGGAATAGATTGATGGATTATTTATTATGATGGATCATTATGTCTTCTATACCTGGCTAAGCAAATATATATTCAAGCTTTGCCGGGTTCTGCTCTATATTTAGTTTAAAAATAGAGTATCATCTATGACATATCTTAAATAAACCAAATTCATTTTTTTGTTAATCTGCTTCGCACGAAATCTCAAATCATTTTATTTTTTTCTTATCTATTTTCGTGGTGTTGGGCTGTGTGACAAGTCTCACCTCATAGTTGATGTACTGCTTACGCCACTCGGGCGTTATGTGCGCCGACAGATGCTCAGCGAACTTCATGACGGTGACGGTGACGACGACAAGGGAGGCGTTGTTATCGTCGTGTCCCTGGCTTTATTCTTGGCCAACTCCGAGCCAACTCTGCGAATGTGAAACAAATGAAAAGTCGGTTCATGTTTAACTGCTTCCACTGGTTGCATGGTTAGTGATTTAACGCCCGACTGCAGACGCCGAACAGTTTCTATATGAATAGAGCTATTTGGTAAAATATGCATGTAGATAAAATCTAATCAGCGAACAATTAAACACTTACAACTGTTTGTAAAACAAAAGTAAAAACGTTGAAGTCGGACGCAGCCGACTGCATTACACTCTTATAACTCAAAGAATACCACATTTATTCATGCGTATCCTCTATAATGTAGAGGCGATCAGTACTGATTTACCAGTTGAGGACTTACAGACTTTTTGTAATTGCCCCGCATAAGAACCTCAATTATATAAGTATTCTAAAAGTTATTAAGATTGACGCACCAAGTGAACAAGACCTTTTCAATTAGCTAACGAGTATCCGAGAAAGAGAAAGAAATAAGGAAGTGGAAAAATTTGTTGTAAAGCAAAATAGTTGGCGAATTTAAGTATTAGGTAAAGTCTGAATTAATTATAAATTATATTTCTTGGTATAACGGTTTTATGAAGATGTATACATAAAGCAAGCAGAAGGAAGCGTAAGACGCCTTCTTCAAAACCAATATACTCGCAGTGGTTTTATAAGCCACAAAAGAGACTTTACATTTTACTGTATAATCGGGTATAACATACGCAGCTTTCACTTATTTATATCCATTGAAATTATAAATTAAATGCATTCACAAATTATATTGGGTCAGAAAACAAGCAGGCCAAATAATTATATATATAAATAATATAATACGTCATATCATAACTTAACTGATTGGGACCTTATCATAGATTTATTTGACAATTGACAATTCTTTAAAGTGCTTAAGTAGTCAAAGATATGGCAGATTTGCACTAAACTATAGCATATCATTTAATATTTTTTAAATATTTATGAAAACGTTAAGTGCTTTATCATTTATACAATATACATATCTGTATCCATATAATGATTCATTTTTGATGCTTGTTTATTTTCATTAGCGCGGACCGAATAATAAGTTAAGTAAATTGGAAAATTTTTGTCGTTGCCCTGTGTAAGCAAAGACGTTAACATTTTTAATCAATGAATTGGGCAAATATTTGCTATAAGGCAACAAAAACAACAGCATATAGAAATAACAGAGTCCTAAGAGTAGCTGCTGGTCTTAAAGCCAACGCCGGGTGGGCCAATAGCTTCCGCTTTACAATAGGACAAACCGACTTAAATGCACATACATATATAAATAAATATATATATATATATATATATACATGCTCATAGATACCTGTAGGCGTTAATTGATAGTCTATCAATATGTCAATTGCGTGCGTTCACTGAGTTAGCATCTACGTTTAATTCCAAATATAGATTTGAAGCCGTGTTCAGTCTGATGAATTAGCCCATATCGGACAAGCATCAATAATTGAAACGAAATCTACAACAACAATTGCAAGGTAAGTGTGTTAAGCACTTGTTGGCTGATTCTTTTTGCCTTATCATTGCGCGGTTGCTCTGTACACCGATTTTGTCTGCTAACTTAATTATACGCGCTGATAAGTAGCAAGCACACATACCTACACACGCATGCACACACACAGCGACACATACACGTATGCAACTATATGCATTCAAATATTTGATCAATAAAGTTGTCAAAAGAAATACAAAGCGCGCGCCCCTCTGTCTGACTCACAGCTGCTGGGCTGGAAATGAAAGCAGTCAGCGCTGTCTGGAAAACAGCGCCTGCGTCGCACAGGGCTGATAAGTCTTGATATTGCAGTTGTTGTTCTTGATGATGAAAGCGCTGATGCTCGTATAGAGCAACTGCGTCTGCGTTTTGCGTGATCGAACCAGTCAAAACTGTTCGATCAATTAATTGACGGAGCATCACGAGATTAGCTTTGACAAAATTGTTTTTCAATTACATAAATATTACACACATATACATGTGCACACGGTGCACCACAGTGCCATTGTTGACATACAAACGCTGGCTGCTGATGTTTGCAGCGCTGCTGCTACTGCTGCTGCTACTGCTGTTGCTTCTGCTGCTTCTCCTCCTCCCTCCGATGAGTTGTTATTATTATTGTTATTAATTTGTATTTTTGTATTTTTAATTTGGGCTGCTTGATTTTTGCATATATTAACTGGCATGCATTTAGGCAAAGATCTAAACATTACTAATTGATAACATTAAAGAATTGGTTAAGTACACTTTATCACAGAATAGCGCGCACGGAACAACAAAGAACAAACAGCAAACGAAACAAAGTACGAGGGCTGTATCGCTACGCCATGCTAATCGGAAATTAATAATGCGCGCTCGCCATAATCCGTCTATCGATAAGTAAAATTATAATAATAATAATGGTACAGTGGCTTGCGTCACAGTAAAAACCTTAGTTTATATATATATATACATATATATATTTATATAAATTTAAATACATAAATATACACATATATATTTGTATGTACATGTAAAGTACCTGATGAAAACATGTTTCTGTTGCTGCCGCGAGTATCGGTACTAGTGCAGCGATGTTACACGTTCGCAGTTATCGATAGTTTTCCAATTCCTGAGTTAGTTCTTGGATATCGCAAGCGACGCTCGCTCGCAGCTGCCTTTCAGCTTTTTTTACACTAATAAATTGCAAGGAATCTCGCAAGCACAACACACTTGAAACTGCGCAGTATTGAGCCGCTCCAAATGAGTGCGAACCTTAAGAATCTTAAGATGAGCCATTTTGGTGGCGCTGGCTTTGGCATCTCGGCTGGCAAGTTGCTTGCAAGCAATAACACCAATGGCAATAGCTGTGCGGGCGGTGGAGTAAGTGGGGGAGTAGGTGGAGGCGTAGGTGCGGGCGCTGGCAGCAGCAAATCAGGATCCCATGCACTGACCGATATGGACATCTTTGTGACACCAAGCGGAACGATAATACCGCTAATACGCAGCAGAGATGTGCCGAAACAGCTGCCAACGATCGCTGCAGCATTGCAGAGGCCAGCAGATGAGCATTTGGCGGCCGAAGACTTAGATGCAGTACAACTGGAACTGGAGCTAATGCTCTCCAATGTGGCCTTGCGTACTCGTGTACTGAAAGCAGAATACGATAGCCTGGATAAGGACGAGAAGCGTCAGGATCGTCGGAAATTGGAACGCGCGCCGCTCGGCTCACCGCCCACAACGCCCGGCATGCTGAATGGCCTATTAGGATTGGGCAGTAACAGTGCCGGAGGCAGTAGCAGCGGCGTTGGTAGTCCAGCGACAGGAACGGGAAACAGCAACTCGAAAAGAAAACTGCGCGATGAACCGACGGGTGTTCGCAAAAAGCAATCGTCCATGACGATACTTAAGCAGCAGCAACAGCAGCTGGCGGGCAACAAGCACATGGCCAAGAACAGTCCATTGGCCACGCATACGGACGACAGCATGGACTACATTACGACTATGCCCGCCATCAACCATCAGCAGCAACAGCAAACGCAACAACAACAGGTTTTACCAAAGGTGGCAATGCCTAAAAACGATATGCCAAATAAATTTTGGCTATCTGTTGAGCCTTATTGCATGCCACTGACCAACGAGGATCTGCGACTGATTGACGATCTGCTGGAGCAATATCGAGGGCCACTGGTGCCGCCAGTGCCGACGTTGGGCCCGCATTATTCCACCGTTTGGGCGCAAGAGGATATGAAGGCCTTGCAGCCAGGAAGTGCTCGCCAAAAGTCACAAAACGCAAATGCCATGCTGAAGAAAGCCGAGGGCATGTTGGAGGAGGGAATAACGGGTCCGTTGACTCAGCGACTTGTCTCGGCTCTAATGGATGAATCACTGCCCAGCGAGCAGGCGGCGGTGGGGGAGCACAGCAACAGCAGCAGCAATGAGAACACCCACTCACATTCCTCATCCACGAGCAATGCGGCGGCAGCGGCGGCTGCCACTGGCAATTTCCGATCATTGGCGATGCTCAAGCATGGCGTTGGCATTGAACAGCGACTGAAAAAGGAGCTAGTCGACAGCGGACTTATTGATGTCAATGAGCTGGGCGCGCACGAGGATGTGGATGAAGTACTGCTCGAAATTAAGCGAGTCACAGCCGAAATCAATACGGTGGCTCAGTTCAATAGTGACGAATTGCAGCGCTTGCGCGCTGGCGCCAGCGAAGAGATCAAGCGCATCGAACTGAAACGTAAACTGGATATCATCGACCAGGAGATACTGGAATGCTATAAACGCATGCTGCAGTATCGGGCCAAGCGAAAGATTCATACGAACGAGGAGAAGCAGGAGATACTGCGTTTGACCAGCGAACAGCGCGCCCTGGCCGAGCAGTTGGAGCGCATGCAGCTTATGAGCGGGGCCGGCGATGGCAAATTGTAGGACAGGAGCTTGGCCTGGAGCTGGCGTCAATTAATGGCGCTGCATCGGGCGGCAATGCTGCTGCAGCAGTGGGAGCGTCATAGCATTTGGAACGATATTAGCTTTCAATTGCAATGTGTGTAAAAAGAGAGGGAGACCAGAATAAACATAAAATATGGAGAGAGTCTAATCAAATTTCGTCGCTGCTTAACTCGCCAGTTTGTAAATTAGCAAACCAAACACAGACACACACCCACATGCACACACACATATATATATATATATATATATATATATATATATAAATATATATATATATATAGTTCGTACATACAATTTTTATATAGCTTAAGTTATTTGTGCCAGGCAATAAACAATTGTCGCTGTCACCCAAAGTACGCCTCCGTGTGTTTTCTGGCTCTCTGTTTTCGCTCTGGTTGTTTCTTTAGCGGCACACCACGTTTCGACACCACCCGCACGGCACAAGCGTTCAATGCGCTTTAAAAAGTTGCCCAGATGCAGCTGGCGGGACCTAGCACAGCGGATCTATATTTATTTGCAAGTTGATAAGGCGCTCGGAGTTTTTGCCTAATTAAAATTAAACAAGGAAAACACATAAATTATTTATCTGCTGAAGAGACGCCACACCGACAGATAAATACGCTGCTCAGATAACTCCTATCTATTCCCATGTGGACTATCTTGCTTAGATAACTGCTTGTCAGCTGATATATGGCTATAAGTTTATCTGCTTACATATACATATATTATCGGACAAGTGTCTATTGGGCTTTCATTGATTATCGCGCGGCGGAGCACACCGAACAGATTCTACTATAATATACGGCAATATCTAATAAGTTATGTTGGATTTTGGATGCCGCAGCTCGGCGCATAAAGCGAATCAACTCATCTCTGACTCGCTGCTAGCTCCGCCTGCATCTCTGCTCCAAAGGGGAAGTAAATTTTAAATGTAAACAAGAGGAAGTGTAAAAGCGGCCAATTTCCAAATATCTTATCAGCTTCAACGGAAAATGCAAACAGTTGCTTGCTGTATAAACTTTATTGCTTATAAATCTATGATGTCCCTATTCAAATAGGTTTTTAATATCTATATGTAAATGTATATTTTATTTGGCTAACTATATAAACGTATATACATGCCTGATATTTATACATATTGTGTGTGTATATGCAAATTGTACTTCGTGTTGTCAGCGGTGCAGTGGTTCCATCTACACATCTATCACAAACGCATTCTTTGATTAGCGCTCTTCGGGGGCTTGGGCTATGATGAGGGTAACGCGTCGAACTCGGAGCGATATTCGTTAAGCAAATCAGAGCGGCAGGATACTTGGATAGCTGAGGCGTTCGCCTTGAGGCGTAAATTGTTGTCGTTGGTCAGAAGCATCAGGTGTGGCAACTGCGACTGCAGCTGCAGGCAACAGTTCACAATGCTGTCATCTGGGCAGTCCACTGCAATCAAGTGCGTCGATTCCTCCACGGCCGATTGAGCTATTTATCAATTATATAACAAATCAATTGGGAGCTACTATTAAAGCCCTAATTTTCACATACCTTGAATTTGAAGGCTGTTGTCAAACTTCTTATTTAAATAGCGTATGGCACGTATGGCCATCGTGCGCTTATCTTTCTCGTTGCGTCTGTCCTTGAGTTTGTCCAGCTCCTTGATGACTATATAGGGTATAAACAACATGCTGCCCTTTGTCCCGCCCAATGCTACATGACACAAATCCTCCACAAAAACAAGGTTGTCCATCAACACATTTGTATCCAGCACATAGTACATGTGATCCACACAGCGTGCTGGCAGCTCGCGATTACTACCCACAAGCTTTTGTATCGTTAGATCCGCTTGGTTTCCCAGTTGGCTTTGGTTGTTATTGACACTTATGTCCAACTGTAAGAGAGAAGAGATTAAAGAAATTGTATGGCACCTCATATAGACTTTAATACGCACTACTGTAGAGTTGCCCTCCTCCTCTTTCTGATCCTGACAGTCTATGTCCATCGGTTCCAGATCGTGCTTTGGGGCCTGTAAAGGGGTTGCCCTGGCGTTCTTTATGATTGTTGCAGTTGGCAGATTGTTGCTGGCTATGTCGCTTTTATTGTTGTTCGTCTCCTTTAGCTGCGGTTGCGACTGCGTCTGCGACTGCTGTTGCCGCTGCAGTGACTCGCATAGCATTGTGAGACGTTGATTGGCTAAGAATAGTGAATAACCATTAGATAATATTGTATATCTACAGTTAATTTATGGCCTACCACTTGTGAAGGAATTCGTTTCTAGTCGATTGCTAGCGCTAAGCAGCGCCTGAGGCTTTGCCCAGGCATCCGTAACTGAAATGCATAAACTGGAACTACAACTGTAGGCAGGCAGTGGAGTTTTCGTAATCTTCAGAGAGCTCTGCACCGAGTCCTTCGACTCCCTAGTCTCATTTGCTTTACACACTGTGTGAATGGCAGTAGCATTTGTGCTGTCTGAGTATCTGCTATGATTTTTATGGACCTTTTTGGCCTGGACTCGTTCCTTATCAACATTTCTGTCTCTCAATTGTTTGATACTTGATTGCAGACGCTTAAGTCGTTCCTGGGCAGGCTGCTTGAGATTCTTGCTTTCTGTTAAGGAATTCGGTATGCGTGTTAAAAACAACATTTATATTAGAAAATAATTTTGGAACTCTTACTTTGTGGCTGACGCAGGCAAGAGATGATTTTGCTTTCGGTGTCTTTATCAATCGTTCTATGAGTCCTATTTTTAGGATATTCTCCTTCCATAGCGTGCCTGGCAGCATAAAAGCACGTTTCCAACTCTTTTCACTCTATTTAACATCAGCAGTGAAACTAAGGAAAAAGAAAAACAAAGAAAACAGCTGATTACTAGTCTATCGAAATTGATTGATGGCCTACTATTCTAAGGTTTAATTAATATATCTGCATGTTGAAGGTGCGCTTGTATTTAGGTAATTTTATTTAGATATTGAAATTGAAGTTTTTGACCTGTTCTATGATAATTCTAATTGCTTTATTTTAAATGGCTGTAAACAGCAAGCTATCTATAATCGAGTATGCATGTGTAATCAGAAACTTGAATGATTTGAAATTAGCGTACTTAACTATCGAAAAACTTTGCTGACAGATGTATCGAATATATTATTGGTCAGCCCTAGTCATCAAGACAGCAACCGGTGTTTTTTACCGCAGATCTGCCGTTGTCAGCCAGTCTTCCAGAGTTCTCTGCTGTTGCTTAACAAATTGTTTTCAACTTTACACAAAAACATTTAATATGCTCAAGGTAAGCATGGTATATAGTATATATTTGCAAAAAATCGCTTAACAATTTGTCTAGCTGATTTTGCTTTACGCTGGAGACTTCCATCTGATAGACAATTGGGTACAAAGTCCAATTGGGACCACAATTGTCTGCTAAGAATAACTGTATGTATATGCACCGCGTACCTTGTACCTAAAGATTTGATGCGCAGCCTTATCGTTACACAATAATTAAGAAACAAAAATTTTCCGTTATCAGCCTCAATTAATGCTAATTGTGATCCAATGATAATTATCTCTTGCAGAACGTTGTCTCCTTGGTGACTGGTGGCGCTTCTGGCCTGGGCCGTGCCACAGCCGAACGTCTGGCCAAGCAGGGAGCCAGTGTTGTGCTCGCCGATCTGCCATCCTCCAAAGGCAACGATGTGGCCAAGGAACTGGGCGACAACGTGGTCTTTGTGCCTCTCGATGTCACCTCCGAACAGGATGTGAGCACAGCTGTCCAAACGGCCAAGGACAAATTCGGGCGTCTCGATTTGACGGTCAACTGTGCGGGCACTGCCACCGCCGTTAAGACTTACAATTTTAACAAGAACGTTGCCCATCGTCTGGAGGACTTCCAACGTGTGATCAACATTAATACGGTGGGCACCTTCAATGTGATTCGTCTGTCCGCCGGTCTAATGGGCGCTAATGCCCCCAATCAGGATGGCCAACGTGGCGTTATTGTGAATACCGCATCGGTGGCCGCATTTGATGGGCAGATTGGCCAGGCCGCCTACTCGGCGTCGAAGGCTGCCGTTGTGGGTATGACCTTGCCCATTGCCCGGGACTTGAGCACCCAGGGTATTCGCATTTGCACCATTGCCCCGGGTTTGTTCAATACCCCGATGCTGGCTGCCCTGCCAGAGAAGGTGCGCACATTCCTGGCCAAGTCGATACCCTTTCCACAGCGTTTGGGCGAACCCAGCGAGTACGCTCAACTGGTGCAGGCTATCTATGAGAACCCGTTACTCAACGGTGAGGTCATCCGCCTGGACGGTGCCCTGCGCATGATGCCCTAAAGTGAGCTGATGCCGCCTGCAGATGTTACTCAAATTTGCATTTATAGCAGTCTCCGTGTGCTTATTTTTTTTACTTCTCTTAGTACATAAGTAAAAAGTTGTTGCAAATTTTAAATTGTGCTAAATAAAAATGTCAAATTTGAAAAATGATAAGTGATCAGGTATCGATGGAACGACTTTTATTTGAAAATGTTTATCGATAGGAGATGTATTATTTTGGTGCAAAAACCACTGCTTAAGATTTTTGTCACTGACCGGCACTGGTCACACTGGAAACGACGCTGAAACGACGTCGAAGTTTTGGACGAATAAAATAATGCTGAAATTGAAAGCAGCAGCCGAAAAACAATTGCAATGTGTGCAAATGCAAGCAATCAATATGTGTTTATTAACAAAGTGCGTGTTTTAAGCAAAAAGTGCGATCTGTAGGCGTAGCAGTGCAATCGCAACAAGGCAGGAGAGAGCCAGTGCCCACAGCCAAGGCAAGTGCAATGAAAATTGTATGCGCCGTGGAATTGTAATGAATGCTAATGCATTTGGCGTTTACGTGTGTGTGTTTGTGTGGAGTGTGCGACACTCGTATAAAAAGCAATAAAGTGTGTATGAGTGTGTGCGTGTGTGCCTTAGTGCCTGGTTGTGTGTACGCGAGAGCCAGGAGAGCAATAATTAAATTAAGCAAAGGTGTTATGTTCATGTGAGTTGGTGCTAGTGCTGCTGCGGCGTCGCTGCCACCGTGTGAATGTGTGCGAGTGCCCAGTTGTGTATATACAAAGCGACAAAAATTCTAATAAGAATATTTGTTATCACTATCGCCTTCTCACTCCTGCGCTCGCTCGCCAAAAATAATATAGAAATATGTATATATTGCAATGACGCTTGACTGGATGCAAGGCATATAAATAGCGGCATTCCGTTATAAAAAAAATTACTACAGCACACGACTTACTACGAAAACGACGACGACGACGACGACGATGATGCCGTTAACGTCGGCAGCGGCAGCGCAGTAGCGTCAAATTTTCCGGCTATTCCTTTTGGCTGATGCTGCTGGCTGGGCGGTGCTTCGCTTGTGTGTGTGTGTATATATGTATGTGCACGTGTTTGTGTGCATGTGCGTGTTGTGTAGTACACACACGCGCGCAGTATTTTACGCACTCAAACGCTTTGCCATTGTGTTGGTGTATGTATGTGGGAGTGAGTGTGCGTGTGTGTGTATGTGTATGTTGTGTGCATTTTTAAATTGCCAGAAACAGCGTCAGCGCATTTGCTACAAAAAGAAAAAAAAAAAGTAGCAAACATCTACGCCCAAAATCTACTACTAAATTGACAACAATTTCTGCGCACAAGCAAATGCTGAGCGAAATGCTTTGGCAGAGGGGGCGGCTGGGCGGTTGAGTGGATGGGTGGATGGGCGCACGCAACTGTCATTGACCTTCAATTCGGTGCAGCATTCGTTGTAGTTGCAGCAGTAGGAGCACAGGCAGCCGCAGCAACGACGCCGCACCCAAAGGTCATGTGATGTGTGCGCCGCGATGTGCGATGTGTGTCATCAATTAATCAATTTATCAATTCATCGAGCGTTAATTGGCAACACATTGAAAAGGCATGTACTACGAACCGCACCATGAATGAATGAACCAGCAGTGAAACCAATATGTGCTCACGTCTCGGTTTGCAGTCAAAAAACCAAAGCAATCAATCAATTAGATGATTGACAATACGAAACTTGAGCCGGCAGAGGTATCTGCGGAACTAATCTGTAAGCGAGCTTCGATTAGTTATTGAACTGTGTATGAATGGAACCAATCCATTGCCTTCTACGTTTAAGAGAGTTGAGAACGCAAACTCAATCAGATTACTTTTTAGTCAATCAATTAATTAACTAGTTTTCTTTACCTCTTCTTCTGCATTACAGCACACACACACTCTCGCCCACACACACACACACACACACACAGACACACACACACACAGACACAGACACAAACACATACATACACTGAACATGGAATCGTCCATTAAGCTTAAGGAGTGCAACAACTCGAATGGTAATCCAAATCAGAGCCTCAATCAGAGCCAACTGTGCAATGGGAACAGCAACTGCACCGCCGGCGGCGGCGGTGTGACCGTTAGCATTTGCAGCAGCGACAGCTTTAGCAGCATGATGCCACCGCCCGCGACGACGCGCGACCACGAGCTGGTCAGCGCGAACAGCATCGAGCTGAATGCGGCTGCTTCGCTGAGCGATGACAGCGGCGTCCCATTGACCACCAACAGCTCCATATCCAGCGGCGACTCGTATCGCATTGGCATGTGCAAATTCGAGATTGAGGTGAGTGCAAAATGAGTGCGTTTCGCGAGCCGCTGGCCTCTCAACTGACTTCTCTCCCTTGCAGATGGTGGAGAGCGACGGCGAGGTATCGCAGTTCGACTCGCTGGACAATTGCTCGGAGGGTGGCATGAGCGCGGAGAACTTTAATACGCTTAAAAAGGGGCCGCTGGCGCCAATTGACCCGCCACCGGAATTCCAGGACTCGCCTCAGACGACTCTCGTGCGCTCCATCTCCAAGAACATTGTGAACAGCTTGCGCCGCTGGACCTCATCGCAGTCGTCGTTCGAGCATCTCAAGGACGACGTGACCATGGTCAGCGCTGCGGTGGCCAGCGGAGCCACAGGTGCCAACCAGGAGCTAGTGCTGTTGCTGGCCAAGCCAACGCTGGACGTCACCAGCACTAACAGCGGCTGCAAGCTGTCTGGATGCGAGGCAGCTGCAGCTGCAGCAGCAGCGGCTGCTGTTGTAGTTAGCCACTCGCAGCCGAGCGCTGCAGCGGTTGCTGTGCTGTGCCAGGAGCGCCCGCTCAAGGAGTCGTACGCTATCAACAAGCACCTGTACTCGAGCGACTCCATTTTGAACAGCCATACGGACAACATATACGACGAACCAAATAACATTATAAGCAGTTCGCTGGGCAACAGCATTGACCTGGTCGACGAGGACGAGGACGATGACAATGAGAATGATGATGATGAGGATGACGCCGATGACGATGACGACGAGGCTGCTTCGGAGCAGAGCAGCTGCTCGCCATCGCTGCCGTCGCCGCCGCCGCCCGTGTCGATAATAAAAATCAAACAGACGCTGTGCCCCTACTATCAGGATCATTCGCGCTACTTCAAAGCCATACCCACGGAACAGGATAGCATCGCCAGTGCCAAGGCGGCGGCGGCGGCAGTTGCGGCCCAGCAGCGCTTCAACAGCGCCGGCCTGTCGGAAATACACGATTACGATCTGTATTACGGGGCGAGAGGCAGGCAGCCGGCGACGCAGCCGCAGGGGGACAACAACAGCAGCAGCCTGCAGCGCCGACAGCTGCTCTACAGCCCGCTGGGCCACACCAGTCACTGTCACTATCACTCGCATCATCACCACCATCACCACGGACACCATCATCACCATCAGCAGCACGGGCAGCGGCCCAACTCGCGCAATTCGCTCAACAGTCGCCTGAGCAGTTCGCACAACTCACTGAACGTGTCGTCGGCGAACAAGCCGGATGACTCGATTTTCATAACGCAGGCGATGTCGCACGATGCGTTGTTCACCCGCGAAATCTCCGACTTCTACAACGTTCCCATCGACTCGGACATCTATGCCTTTCCCGTCGACATGATCGAGCAGCAGCTGGAGAAGCAGCAGCTCGAGCAGCAGCAACAGCTGGAGAAACAGCAGCATCTGGAGAAGCAGCAGCAGCAGCCCCAGCCCCAGCAGCAGAATGTGGCCTACCACAAGGCTTCGAGCAGGCGCAACAAACGGAACAAGCGTAAGCAACGCTATGCAGCGGCAGCTGCAGCAGCAGCGGCTGCTGGGACGGGGGCGACGACGGTGGTGGAAACCAGCGACGATGGCGGCGACAAGACGGGCAAGCATGGCAAGTATCGTACGCCGGTGGTGCAGAGTGGGCAAGCAGAGCCGCTGCACATGACGCTCGATGAGGTGAAGCAGTTTTATCACACGCTCTACTCCGATGCGGGCAAATCCTCCTGGTGCGGGGCGAGTGGCGCAACCAACAACAAAATGCTAGCCACAGCCGCGGCAGCTGGCAATAAATCGCTCGGCGTCAAGTCGAGCAATGAGACCATCTGGAGCATCTCGACGAACACCACCAACACGACAAACACGACGACAACGACGGCGCGCACGCGCAGCAGTGCGGGCACCACACGGGCGAGTGGCGGCGCTGCCAACAGCGGCGGCGACTCCACAGCCAAATATCTCAGTAAGCAGAACAAGCACAACATCGACAATGATAAGCTCAACAACAACAACAACAACAACAATAGCAGCAGCAACAATTATGCACAGCAGCAGCAGCCGCAGCAGCAACCGTCGGCGGCGGCAACGGCCGGGGCTGGCAGCACCACACAGCTGCCCAACTCGTCTGAGAAGCTGCTGTCGGAGCAGCCCAACAACAACAAGCATCTGCTGCACACGGAGAAGAAGTCCCAATTCTCGCTGAATCTGAAGCAAAAGTTCTGCAGCATCTTCCGCTTTCGGCGCAGCAATCACAGTCGCTGTCGCAGCGCCAACGCAGCGGTAGCGACAGCAGCAGCCGCCTCGACAGGCGCCACAACGGCCGCAGCGGTCGCTGTGAGTGCCGCAGCAGCGACGACAGATGCCACCGATGCGGAGGAGGCCACCAATCAGTGCCCCAATCGGAGCGAGCCGAGCGCCGACCTACGCAAAAAGTTTCAGTCGCGCGCATTGCCGCCCTTGCCACGAAAAGGTAAGCTTGCGTCAGTGCGCACTCACTTTAGTAACTGCGGCTCATTGTTTGACCAACTTGCCCCTTGCAGCTTATGCCATTGATGCTCCCGAAACGGAGCCGGACGAGCAAAAGAAGGCCGCCGGAGCGCAAGAGCCGCGTGCACTGCAGTTTACCTCAAGCATCGAGAAAGTCAAAGACGTGAGTTGTCCACCCTAACCCAGATCTTGGTGCTCGCTACTTGAATTAACTCATTGTTGCCTTTTGCAGTACGGCTGGTATTGGGGTCCACTGTCCAGCGAGGCCGCCGAGAAGGTGCTTTCCAACGAGCCAGACGGCTCGTTCATAGTGCGCGACAGCTCCGATGATCATTACATATTCTCGTTGAGCTTCAAGCTAAACAACTGCGTGCGCCACGTGCGCATCGAACAGGATCAGGGTAAGTTCCTGTTTGCCATGAGTCAAAATAACCAACATCTTACTCCCTCTCTTTCTCTCTCTCACTCTCACTCTTTCTTTCTTTGTTCGTCTTTCTGTCTCTGTTTTCGTTGCAGGCACTTTCTCGTTTGGCTCGTACGCCAAGTTCAAATCACAAACTATAACCGAGTTCATTGAGAAGGCAGTCGAGCATTCGCGCAGCGGCAGGTGCGTTTAATCAAAATGAAACTCAAACCAGAAATGCCCAATTTCAAGATAAACATATTAATGCCTTCCTGAATTTAGATATTTGTTCTTTCTGCATCGTCGGCCGGAGCATGGACCAATGCGTGTGCAATTAACCAATCCAGTATCTAGATTTAAGCATGTACAAAGCCTGCAGCACATGTGCAGGTGAGTTGGGCAATCACTCCCCACAGGTGATTCAAAGGCGCATATTTAATTCGATTCTTGCTCTTGTGTACAGATTTGTTATACTAAAGGCGGTTATACGAAAGGATCTAATACAGACATTGCCATTACCAAGAAGACTTCTAGACTATCTTAACTATAAGCACTGCTACTCCGAGCAGGTGGAGAGCGACAGTTCGCACTCGCAGGTGAGTGGGCATTGCTGTAATAGTGGCATACTCTAGCTAAATCGATTACCCTTTCAGATATCTGGCGATGGATCTATGTAAAATTAAGCAAAGCGAATGGCGATAAAGAGATTGAACGAAAGCGAAAGCAACAGAAATTATTACATTATATAAGTAGTAGAATTTAACAAAGAAACAAACAAACAAACAAACAAAAAAGTAAATGATAAAATCAAGGCATGAGCAAAGGCATTTAAAAACACAACACACAAACACAAAGAACAACAACAGAAAAAAAAAAAAACAATTGTTGATAAAGGATGAAATGAAGAAGATGAAGAAATTGAAACTCTGTTTATTGATCATTTTTGTACTCGGTGCTATACTATAAATATTAACTAATTAATGACAAAGCAAAAGCGAAACAAAACAAAAAACATTTATATTAATTGATATAATTATGCGTAGTCAAGTAAAACAGAACAAGAACACCAACAATAAGAAAAACGTCAATAGCAACAACAGCAAACAAACACAATGTATATACTTATGCATAACTAGAGTCGATAATAGATAACAAATAATAATAACTTTTGAAATAGCCAGCTGCAAACTTTGAGCACGATGAATTTGGCGAGCGCGTTAGATTCTCGATTTCTTGAATATTGTATAAAACTTAAATGCTTGCCTTTTAGCTGTGATTTTTAGCTTTCGCCACCCATGTACATCCATATCTATATATATGTTTTGCATTAGACATTTATCCGAAGTATATTGTTTCTTACCAATTCGAAAAGTTCAAACTGTAAATTTGCTCAAGTGCTCGAAGCTGAATGCAATTAAATCTATTCAGAGCTTCAGATTTGAGGCATTGTTGTATTTGAAACCTCGAGAAGGATGTCGAAGTTAAGATGTTATGCGAGATCAATGTGTGTTTGGTAAACTTATTCTCTGATCAAATACTCGACAATTGCTCAAATGTGAGCCAATGTTGATTATGATTAATTTATTTTTTTCGAAACTCGCACTATTATTTTCATTAGCAATACATGCTGTAGCCCCAATGTCTTGAGTCGCTCCCAGTCGTGCCCAGAGTTGAGCAAGACCCAAACAAACGAAATGAAATGTAATGAGATATATATATATATATATATAGAGCAATGTAAACATCTGATGAATGTTGATTGTAAGTGATGAGGTAATAATTAATATATCATTTATATACATATTTATTACTATTAATTAATCAGTTGAGCAATTGCGGGCTCCAAATGCAATATGTACATTTATTTAATTGATTGTTAACCATATTTGTTTTCCTTTTTGTACTTATTCGTTATTTATGTTTAAAACTGAGTTCTATAAGTATTCAATCCTGTATATCAATATGTATATCTGTTTATACATATGTATATATCTTTTTTTTTCTATTGTGTATTATTTGTTTTTAATTTTATTGAACTACACGTTGTATATATTTATTTTAAGTATGCAAACAAACCGATTCGAAGTTGTTTTTTTCCTCCTTATTCTTAACATACAACAATGCAGCGAATACAATAAACACTTGCAATTACACTGTGCAACAAAGTTTCATACCCAAGAACACAGTAAAGCCTTTAAATTACAAATTTCATTTGAACACAAATCAAAAGTTTTCTTTCTGTTTTCTGTTAAAAATAAGTCCCTGTTGCATAGTGTTAATTGTTTATTAAAATGTAATAAGCAGAAGAGTAAAAAAAGGAAAAAAAAAAAAAAAAAAAACACACCAAAAAGACCAGCGAAATGAAAGCAAGAAACAAGAGCAATGGAAAGGCAATATAACAAATTTTTAATAATAAAAATTAAACGAAATTGTTGCTACGCTTCTGTTTTACTTAATGTGGTCGATCGGCGGGTGTTGGAAATTCTATGACATTCAGTTAACATAACATCCACTTAACATATTGCATTTATAGTCAGTTCACATAAGTTTCGACAAGAATCCCATTTTGATTAGCTCACGTTGATTTTAAATTTTGACATGAACCCAAGAGCGGATTGAAGTATATCAATTGTTATCTATAATCACCAGAGTCGCCCGTTTCATATTCACCAATTCGCATGTATTAGAATACTGTATGTTGGTTAGCGCCATCTGTTGTAATAGATGTTAAGCGGATGTACCATCATACTGAGTAACGCCATCTAGCTGTCAATTTTAACTTATTACCTTTTGATTTTTCGCCTTTCTATACCCATTATATCATTGAAAACGGGATTGTAGGGTATAATAAATTTCTGAAAACGTATGTAACGGGTAAAAGCGGGTGTGACGCACCGAATAATATTAAAACGTTCATCTCGAAGAAAAAGTTAAGACTTCCTGGGATTCATTCTATGCAGTAGCCCCGGCGTTTCTGCTCCGTAATCTGCCCAGTATGCATAGTACGTGCATATTTATGTGTGAGCATGTGTCTTTTGCTATAAATATATAAAATATTTTTTTTTTTTTTTCAAAAAATAATTTACATTTTATTTAAACAGGCTTTTTACTACCTAATTGGCAGCTTAACAAGTTGAACATAAAATAAATGTTTAATGATATTGTTATCAGTTCGAAAGGCTTAGGGTATCTTTTAGTCAATATAAAATGGAGCTTTCTACCTTCTTTTACTCTGTTCCCAAATTGATCAATTCATCTGTCCGTATGAACTTCAACCATTTTACCACTATTAAAGCTGGAAGCCTAGAAGAGATACCAAATCACACTATTTGTTATGCTAAGACTAGATACTGGAAACTGAAGATCATACAGATATAGTCGATATATTGACGTCCATTGGGGGCGGGGCAATTTTCGCAAGCTGTGTATTCTACAGCTTGAGAGTTACAACCGTAGATCTTGGCACGTCAGCTACGGACATAATCCAAGCCTACTAGGGGAGTGGTAAATCGGATATAAATAAAAAGAGTTTTTCATAACTTCGGCTATATTTTGAGCACTTTTTGCTGCAGAGACGTAAAACGTTGAATGTATACTCGCGTTCCCAACCCAGATCTAAGAATATATAAATTATTTTTTGCTCCTTTGGCGTCGTGGCATACCCAAGTTACCCTGTAATTTCGCGCAGACATTCTTGGAGCCCAAGTAAAGTCCGACTGCAAAGTTCTAACTGGCTCGATTTCATTTCTGTGTAAAAGTTTGTGATTTATTCATTATGGTCACCGATCTGCGTGATAACGAGAAAGTAAAGCGAACAATTGAATTAGCATAATACTAATAGAGTCATCATTGGATCACTCCTTATCCATAAACTACATCTAGCCAATAAGCCGAAACTCTGAGCGAACGACAGACCACTGAAAGATCTTTATGTGAGTCTGTAATTAATTGCCTTTGTGCAGTGAGCTTGAATATTATCAAGAGTCTTACAATAAACTGTAACGGTCTTGTGTGATTATAGGAGCAAGAGGGCCGGGGGAGGAAGGTGGGGAGGGGCGGTATGGGTATGGGGGCGCCTTTGCATGCCGCGGCTTTTGTTGTCTTTCTTGTGGCTTTTCCATCGCTTGGTTCCAACAGCGAGAGGCGAGACGCACAACAACAACTGCAACAGCAACAACAACAACGACAACAACAACAACAACAATGGCAAGCTGTTAAGGCAAATGCAACTGCAACCGCCTTGTGATTAATTACATTTTCTTTTTAGCCAGTTTTCTCCTTAGCCTTTTCAATTTTTTCGGCTGCTTCGCCGACGTCGACGTTGCGATTTGAAATTAAATTTTGATTAATTGCAGCCGCCGGTCGGCACCTTTTTGGTCGCTTTGGCCGCTGTTGTCAGTCGGCGCTACGTGAAAAGTGTTTTTGGTATCTGCCTCTCTCTCTCTCCCTCTCTCTCACACTGTCGCCCTCTCCGCTCACTGTCTCCTTGTTGCAAGTCGCTGCACTTGCCGCCGTCCCGCTGGCTTCGAGAGCGTCAGTCAACCTTCTTGAAACGAAACAATTTTCAGGTGTGAAAAATTTTGAAATGCGCTTTCAATTTGCGCTGCCTGCGCCACCGCCTGCGTCTGCGGCAGCGTCGGCATCGGCGTCGCCGTCTGCGTCGGCAGCGACTGCGGCCCCATTAACGCAGCAACCAAATAAAGTCATTACCAAGTGCCAGGCCAGAGCTAAGGGCAGCTAGTGGAGTAGTCAGGGGGTGGGGGATGGGAAGTGGTGACGGTGGTCGCGGGTAGGCGGGGCTCCGGGGCGGCATTGCATTGCCTTCTAATGCGCCCCAGCAATTTGCTACGTAGGCCGGCCACACCTACCTGCTGCCAAACATGCAACACGAACGAACGAACTCCCCCCACCACACACCCAAACCTTGCAGCTTGTGGCTGGCCTAGGCTCCTAGCCTAGCTGCCTAGGCCTCGTTTGTAGCTGTTGCAGCTTATTCGTGTCTGTCTTGTGGCTAGCAGGGGATCAGATAACTCAATTATTCGCGGCGTAAACAAATGCTGCCTTTCAGGGTTTTTAGCCAACATCTCGACTCAACTCAACTCAACTCAGCTCAGCTCAGCTCAGCTCAGCTCAGCTCGACTCAGCTCGACTGTCGACTCTCTCCAACTGCAACTGCGTTCCAGTGCCTGTGCCAGGTTCAGGTTGAGGTCCAGGTCCAGGTTCAGGTCCAGGTCCAGATTCAGGCACTGACTCAGTCGGGCAGTCCATGGGGCAGCTTCTTCCTTGCGCCTCAGTTCAAAAGAGATGGGTTATTATCCCAGGCATAAATGGATTGTAAACGTGATTTTTATAGTCATTTAGCATAATAATGCATTTTATGGCTTTGCCAGTCCAACCAGCTAGCCACTCAGTCGCAGTTCACTCAGTCAGTCTCTGTCTCCGTCTCAGTCTCCGTCTCCGTCTCCGTCTCCGTCTTCATCTCCATCTCCATCCTCACATCTTCACATCTCTGTTGCAGCTCCAGCTCCAGTTCAGCTCGCCCCTCTCACAGTCCTCAACAGTAAATTAAGCCCTGCTACGTTTGGTTCTTTCGGCTCTTTGACTTTGGCTGCTTAGTGCAAAGATTTGTTTTCTGCTTAACTCGCCAATGTAGACCGATGGCGAGAGTGTGAGACGGAGCGGTGTGAGGGAGAGTGACAGTGAGAGTGAGTGAGACAGAGCACTCACACTGACAGAGCGAGCGAGTGCGATAGCTATATTGATAGATAGAGATAGAAGCAGAGACAATGCTAGTTCATGCGTGCAGCTTTAAGTGAAAATAAATTAAATCATTTGTCTAGATATCGCCTGAATTTTATATATATATAAATGAGATTTATTTATTTGTCAAACGTATTCTATAGCTCTGTCTTGAGTTTAAGGAGACCTCAGAACAATCTTTCGAGGACTATGATACTTTCAATACTTGCCTGCTGCTTTAGTCCATGAGAGTTGTAAGCGATAGATATAGAATACTTATAGTTTTCAGTTATCCAAATTACAATATATTATATATTATCTATCAACCTACCTAAGGGATTCGAGTCTCTGGTATATCTGTTGGCTAGAAAGCTTACTCACCAAGTCAAGCTAAAATGAAAGTAAACATTTTTAAACTTCCTTTGATTTGCATTTTCTAGTTTGCTATTGCTATGGAGACTTGTTGTAGTGTCTTGGATGATAAGATTTGTTGGTGTAGACGGGGCATTAGGGCGAAGTGAGTTGTTTGAATATTAAGGTGAAAATTAATTGAAGCGATGGGCAAATCTGATCGATCTTCTGTGGACTACACTATTTATTATTTATTCAAGAATACAGTTCGAATATGTAAAAGTACTCATATTTGTCCACTCAAACTTCAAGTCTCTTACTGACTTGACTTTGAATAAAAGTGTTTTTCTAGAGAGGGTTATGCAAGTCTTACCTATAGCCAACCCTTTAAATGATATACATTTTATTACTTATTATTATTACAGTAAATCAACTATACATACATATGTAATTTTGAAATTGAAACTCAATATTAATATTATATTAATCACAATTTAGTCTTCATCTTGATAGACTCCCCCAATTTTGGAGCTTCACCATTTACAGTTTATGTACGGCTATAAATTTTATTGAGTTTCTATTTCTGAAACATAAATTAATTACAACTAATTATTATTTTCTTACAATTATTATTTTATGTGTCTACCTTATGTATCTTGGAATGTTTTTTAATCTTCTTATGCTGAGCGGAGCTTTGAATAAAACATGTATTATTTCAAGCTAAGATAGTTATTGCTGCGCATCACAAGCTACATACAAGATATCCAGTCACAATTGATGTTTGCAGTAAATTACAAGTTTTAGAGCAATGAATGAATGAAAGTAAAATAAAATTGAAAAAAATCGATGAATATTTCACAGATTTATTGAGAGTGCGAAACTATCGCGATCAGGAGCGAACGCAGTCAAAGTCGCGCATAAACTAAAATCTTGATGAACGAAGACGTCGCTTGACTGACTTCTTAGCCAATTTGCGCGTTTGCGGCCCGTTCACGTTTGTTATTCACGCTTTTCAATTGGGAACGCGCCGCACAGATGCTCGAAGCAGCCAAGCAGCCAACCAGACAGCATCGAGTGTTGCGCTGTGCCGCTCGAGAAACTTCATCCTGGGATCCTCGTTTTATTGTTTGTCTTCTTTATTACAAGTTAAAGCGTAATTACTCAACAAATATGCGGCAATTTGCGAGCCTGCAAGCGAAGCAGCTCGAGTTGGCCAAGAGAGGTATACTCCTGCTTCTCCTGCTCCTCCTACTGCTCCTCCTTCATGCGCTACATCTTCTCCGTCTACGACGACTTCTGCTGCTGCTGCTGCTGCTGCTGCTGCCAGTTGGCCATTTTTCGTGCTGGAGAAATCAATCGGCCAAATGCCTGGCCACAAAATTGTATTTATTTATTTATATCGCTTTTGTTTTTCCTTCTTTTTACTTACGCCTCGTTTCTGCCCCGCTTGATCTTAGCCGACACAGTTGCTGCTGCTGGTTTGCTCTTATCTGACCGCATTCAGAATGAAGTAATCCAATTTGTGCGCAGGTTGTCATTTTGGCGCGCCAGGGTGCTCGACGCAGTTGTTGCCCCTCGAGATCGACACGCTCATTGGCCAGTGTTGGTAAATGGCAAGCGAATTAAGTGTTGCCCAGCTAGCCCAGCCCAGCTGTCCGTGTAATATCAGTATTGTTAAGTCAAATTCGTCCTAAGGCCTGGTTAACTAATTCAAATAATTGTGAATAATAGAAAATGAATTAAGTGTTGGTAAATGGCCCCTGCTTTAAGTGTAAGCAAGCAACCTTCGTAAAATTTTATTTATAATTTATAAAGAATTATTTAAAAAGCTCTATTTATTCGCATACTCGCATCTACTTCCTTTGATTTACCTTTCCCAAAATAGTGTTGGTAAATGTCATATGCATCAAGTGTTGTCACGGCGAGCAAGTTATGCGCTTGAGATGAGCTGCTAGCTTGGCTTGGCTATTTCCACCTAACTTGGCTTTTTAAACGGTTATTAATTCATTGATATAACAGTGTTGGCTTATATCATTTCTGCTGGCTAATGAGCTTTAAACATAGATATAATAGCAAATTTGATCTGTCTTCTGGCTTGACTTCTTTCATTCGAATAACAAAAGCAGTGTTGTTAAATGGATTAACTTGTTTGTTATTGTTATTGGGTCTAAGTAATTTAGCTACAATAGGGAAATGGAAAAGCGATACTTCTGTAATTAGCATTGGGCATAGGTGTTGGATGATTCGTTGTGAGTTGCGAAGCAAGTTAGAGGGCAAGCTTAGCTCATAGAGAAATGGTAGTTAAATGTCTTCTCATTACAGCACAAATTAAAAATAATTTTCATTAATTTCAGACATTTTGTCAGCGAGAGGCTAAGCTGCTAAGCTGTTAATATTTGTAGCAAAGTCTAACATAATAATTTGAAATCTTTGGCTTTGCCATTCAAATTGATTTAAATTTTGACTTTAATTTGAAGATTATTACGTTTTTCCTGCATTGCAATATAAAATGCTCATATTTAATGATGCATTTGGATTTGCTGTGGTCCAACTGGTTAGACATAAATCTCAATTGAGGCTGCTGATAAGAACCTGTTTGGCTACCCTTGATGTGCACTGCCGCCCCGCTGCCGCAGCGGGGTGTTAAGCGCTGCTCTCTTTCGGGCAACATTTCTTGGCCATTGTTTTCGCACAGCACTCAAAATATTATCAAAATACTTATCAAACAATAAAGCAAACTTATCAACTGGAAGAGTGGGCGAAGGGAGGGAAGGGGGATGTCTGGCTGTCTGGCATGGGCTAGAATTAGGGTTAGCTTTTGGGCTTTGCGCCTCGATGCTATGTAGATTTACTTGATTTATTATATATATATATATAAATTTATATTTATATATGCATGTGTATATATCGCTTATCGCTTACAGCGATCAAAATGCAAACCGCACGCGACCTTCATAAAAATGTTGCCCTCTTTCGAACAAAAGTAATTTTGAAATTATTTCCAGCAGCTTTGGGGTTGCCAATGAAATTTTTGATTTCGACATCCGATTTCGACTTGTTCCAGGGTGTCGTTTGACGCGAGACACGAGACATGAGTAACTGGACGAGACGAAAGGACAATCGACAATCGACAAGCGACAGGCGACGACGAATGTTTATCAAAACAAGCAAATCGCATAAAAATTGAGCCATTCTCAAGGGTCCAGAGTGCTGGGCCCTGAGGGGCGCTGCGTGGGGTTGTTTGCCCTTGCCGGTTATGTCCCATGTCAGCCGAAACAAAGGAGGCGTCGAGATCTGATTTTAAGCCTCGATTAGTTATTATTATAGTCGCATTTAAGCCATTATAAATTTCGAGTACCATTCATTTCTTTTATTTGGCTGTCAAGTCATCTATCTATCTCTATATCTGTATCCAAACTGCTTGATCTTCACACACTAAATGCGTTCGCATCTCGTCTAATTCATTCCATTTGACTTATGCCTCTGCTTTAATATAATTTATACATGTGTACTTCTCATGCACTCTAGTTATATATGTGTATACTCGACCTCACGTATGCCTTTCATGAAACATATATATAGTTTTTCGATCAAATCCATAAGGGATTCGAGTGCCCAGTCTTAAATAGTACCTTAAGTATTTATAAGTAGAAGTAGTTGTCGCTAATGATATTTTGAAACTTTCTTTTAATTACAATTTTCATACTTGTCCTCTCAGTATATATTTATTTATTTTTTCGTTCGTTTTCTCTATATCTCTGTCTATTTTATTCTATTTCGTTAATCTCTATTTTCGTTACATTCTGGACGCTCTTTTTTAAATCTTTTTCTCATAGTCTCCTCTCAAAATTTTTTCTCTTCCTCTTTCTCTCTCTCTTTTTTGTCACTTTGCGTCGCTTTCTCAGTTGATGTATTTATCTAATATTCTTTCTTTGTCTTAATCTTCTGATTATCTCTCTCTTTTTCTTTCTTTCAACCATTATATCCTTCTCTAACTCTCCCCTTCCTTGTCTCTGTCTTCATTTCTCTGTTTCTCCTTCTCTCGTAAGTTTTTCTTGTAAATTCTCTACCCAACTATACCCCGCAGCTTTGTCTATCTCAATCGTTTAGTCGCTTTCCTAACTGCACATTTTCTCAATTTCTTTCAATACTTCCTCCCTCTTCAGTGGCTCTGGCAGCTCTGTTCTTTTCACGTTAGCCAACCTCATCTTCCCATGCTGTGGTAACAGCGACAACAACAACAACAACAACAACAACAACAAAAATAACAATGACAACAGCAACTACTATTAGCCGGCCACTTTGGGCAGACAACTGGCGATAATCCGGCGAAGCCACCAACAGTCGAGCCAAGCCAAGCCAAGCCGAGCCGCCTCGAGAGACGCAAATCCTTGTCGATTGCTCACTTTAATGCGCGACACCCCGCAAAGCTGGCTTCCATTTGGTGTTTGTTGTTTGGTGTTTGGTATTTGGCATTGGGAATGCCATTCCCCTGCTCACTATTTACGTCATGTTGTACATGTTAAGCCGACAAATCGGTTGCGATTGATTAAAGTGTGTCGTGGCTCTGGCCAGGCGTCGTTTCTGAATGCCTTGCCTGGCATCCGGGTCGATTGCAATCTTGACTTCATTATCGGCTTTTCGAAAGTTTGGAAAATTTGAAATCTGGCCAACGTTCGAACGGGTCGGCAAGTTAAGCCGCTGGCGACGGCCACCTTAGCCAGTCGGTGAGTCCCAAAAAGGACGTTCGCCGTGAAATTTGTCATATCCTTATCTAAGCATCTGGCGGTGGTTGTTTGTGCTTGTTGCTGCGCCTGCCAAAACATATTTCACCGAGCCACGAAGGCCAAAGGAGGCGTGAAATCTGCTGCCGCACGACGCCGTGTCGAAGCAGCAAAGCCTCAACATGCGCCCACAGCCAGGATTTGCCAGGTTGCACACCATGGCCAGGTCCCAGATCTCAGCTTCCAGTTCCCAGTTCCCAGTGGAGCACTAGTCACCACGGCTGCGGCTGTGGCTGCCCATGAAATCGCTGCATGCGTTTTGGATTAGGCAAATTTCAAGCCGCGTGTACGCGGAGATGCTTTGCCTTGTATACCTTGAGTGCATACTGGGCACAGATTGTAGAGGATGTAGGATGCAACTATGCAGAGTTTAATCATGTTTCGGTTGTTGGCTTAAGATTGGGCATATTTGTTGTTGTCGAGTTGAATGACGGTGAGGCGGGTGAGGAGATGAGAGGGTTAGGGATTGATGTAGCATTCATTGTGGGTTGCTCGATATGGAATGCTAGACTTAGGGTGTCAGATGTAAGATGCTAGACTTAAACTTTCAAATCTACGCTGATAATCTTATGATTTGATGTGTGGGCTTATTGATGAGAGTGCTGGATATAGGGCTCCAATTAAATGTGAAATGGTAGATAAAATATGGTAGGTTATAGATAGAGGTTGATCCATTTGGACCGTCGGATATATAGGTTCACGTAGATTGCTAGATGTGTGTAGGGCTCTGGATGTAGATTGTCAATTGTCGATTGGGATGAACAAAAGAAAAAAGAACATATAGGTGTCTCAATTGAAGGTGCCAGAAATATAGCATGTCATGCTGAATGCTCTTGATTATCTTGCATCGATGTGCATGTGTATGTCTTATTATCTTGCATCGATGTGCACATATATGTCTTATGTCTTATATGAAAGTAGGTAAAATGATAATTGTGAAAACCTAGGCCGACATAATATGAATAGACTAAAGAGGTATGATATGTAATATAAGAGCTAAACTAACTAAATGTCAAGTATGATCTGTATATTGATATGCTGCGTGACGAACACTATTCTTATGTTTTTGAACTTTTAAATGAGCCTTATAAGGCTTAAGCTATATATTGGATGGATAGGAGCTCGTTGCAGAATCATAGAGATAACGAGAGCATAGAGTATAATACCCAGAGTGCTAAGAGTCTGATATTTAAGAAAACAATGAAATGCTGGACAATTGAGATGTGCATTTAGCATATTGAATGTAAGGGGCAAGATGAAACATGAAAGTTATGGCCTGCCAAATCTGCAGTACACGTAGAGGCTTAGGTTAGGGTCACAGAGTGAAGGGGCCACAATTAGCTGGTAGAGGTAGAGGACAAGTGGAAGACAGGGAGTGTGTGAATAAAAAGGACTCGGGGTGTAGGGTACAAGCTCTAAGTGCTTGCCTACGCATGTAGGGCATCGTTTTTCTGTAGTTCACTTTGATGGCTGCAATCCCAGCGCTGTTCGGCTGCGACCAGCTAGCTGGGGCTTACGCTGTCAAGCTGGGGATGGCAAGGGGAGGAGCCTGGCTTTTGGGGCTCGGCGATTGCTCCACTTGCTCTGCAGCTTCGAACACTTGCACTAATTACAATTGCAATTACGCGTCGTGCGAATTGCAAATCCGCGTCCGCGTTCGAGCTCGCTCTGGGAGCCAAAATGCGTTCGCACTTCCCATCATTAGGCCGAGTGAGTGAATGACGGAGCGATAGAGGGAATGTCGGGCGGAGGAGCTGGAGTTATGGCAATGCATGCGTTGCATATTAATCAAATTAGCTCCAATTTTTTGTGGCTTGCTCCGTGTTTTGCTCGCCTTTGGCTTAGGCAACGCTTTTTGCCGCGGCGATCACAGAAATCATTTTAATGACATCGGCAGCGGCCGACAGCCAACAGCAAACAGCAAACAATTGAGTTGTCAACTGTGCGGGGCTGCCAGCGGGGCGTGGCTGCTGGTCAGCTGGGCAGCTGGGGCGTTGATGACATTAATAAACGCAGTTCGCATATGCAAAAGGCCTCAAAAGGCGGGAGAAGGCACAAAAAAAGGGGCAAATGCAACCGCAACTGCAACCGCAACTGCGACTGCAACAATGTTAATTACCAAAGCCACAGCGACAAAATTGTAACAGTGGCAATGCCTGAAGCACTCCCCGAATGGGCGTGGCAAGGCAGAGAAACTGGGCAGCTGCTGGGGCAGCCTCAGTTCTTGGTATGTGGAGCATCAGCAGCGGAAAAGGCCCAAGGCCGACCAGTTGAAGCGCATTAATTGCCATCTTCGCCCCAAAGAGTTTGTGGAGAGGAAAACAAGAAGCTGCAGCTGAGGACAGAGCGATTGAGGGCAACACTTGCAGCAGTCCATATCTAAGCCCAGCATCCCGCAGTCGTCGCCCGTCGCCCGTCGCCTGTCGCTCCCGTTCTGAGAGCATGTGCTGTGTGTAGCTTAGTGCTTATGAAAATGAATGAGGCCACAATTTGTGGCAGCCCCACATCCGTGCTCCCTCCCAGTTTGACAAAGCAGCCATAATGAAAGCCACTGATGACTTCTACGTGTCCATCAAACGCGGCTACATATTGGCTGGGTGGTTGCGACCCCCAGAGCTGGGCGCCAAATAAATTTGTGCCACTAAATCGGGCCAGCCATTTGGCAACCGATGCGATTCGTGGGCGGCCCCGGACCGATACCCATACGAAAAGCCGTATTGCTTGATGAGTTGCCAGCGATGCTCTACGCTGATAAACTTAGACCATACATTGCTACCAGAATAAAAATACAAATAATAATAATAATAATAGTAATAATAGTGGTTGGCATCATGTAATGTAATTTTGTTATGCACTTTCCAACAGAGCTGACTGAGTTCACTATAAGGACGTAACTCCTAAACATTTTCTAATATGGATACTTACATAATATATTCTGTAGATATTTATTTATTCTTCTATCATTATATAGGATGATCCAAACCCATCAATGCTTAGGTGAAGCTTAGAAAGTGTCTCTTGGAATATTAAGGAATAGCATTAGCAACAATGAATCCTTAATGAGTCTTGCTCGAAACCTCTATTATATGCATCATCAAGTAAACTAACTTTATATTTTATATACTATTTGGCATACTTAGCTTAACACATCATTTACTTTACACAAAACTCCCATTTGGATATTAATACAGGAAATGAAATGTCAATTACCCACTGCCTCATTAGCTCCGATATTTTCTATGATAACTAACAGTTCTGTTTCACGATGGCGAGCACTTAAGCAGAGCTCCTGCAAGTGCAATGCAATTAAAATAAAATATATAATATTAATAATTATATTTCCTAAAAATTCAAAACCAAATAGATAATTAAAACCTATAATAATTAATAAAATAGATAATTCCTAGAAGATGAGGCCTTGTGGCAGTAGCAATTTCGTGCGCCTAAATGCAATCGTTGACATGCAAAGGTACTAATTTTTTGGTATGAGTAATGTTTTTTTTATGAATCTATTAAAATACATGTTGCAAGTGCGTCGCTAAAGCCCTTAGCACCTGTTGAAGTGCAGCAAATAAAACAAATCAAAGACAACTTGCACATCCTACCTTTAAGCCTTAGGGCAAGGATAATCAGACTGAAATAGCTACAGAAATCATGGCTACAGCTGAAAATGCTGCACATTATCCATTAGATTCTGGAGATAATGACAGAAAGCTTTAGATACAATGTTATTTTACCGATTGGTTCAATACCATTGAGCTGGGACATTTGAAAAGAAAGTTGAAGGCATTAGGAATAATAATAGTAATATTAATAATAATAGTAGTAATAATAATAATAATTATAATTATAATAATACTAATAATAGTAATAATAATAATAATAATAGTAATAATAATAATAATAATAATAATAGTAATAATAGTAATAATTATAATAATAATAATAATAGTAATAATAATAATAATAATAATAATAGTAATAATAATAATAATAATAATAATAATAATAATAGTAATAATAGTAATAATTATAATAATAATAATAATAGTAATAATAATAATAATAATAATAATAATAATAATAATAATAATAATAATAATAATAATAATAATAGTAATAATAATAATAATAATAGTAATAATAATAATAATAATAATAATAATAATAATAAAAATAAATATAATAATAATAATAATAATAATAGTAATAATAATGATAATTATAGTAATAATTAAATTAATAATAATAATAATAAAGCTTGTTTTAAGGATCTAAACAGCTTTGCATGACCTCACTTGTGGGCTCAGTTAATTTTTTTTAATAACATTTTATTTCCGTATAGGCTTATTTATAAAAAAATGTTGGAATTGATTGGTATATATATCTAAAAACAAATTTTTAAAGTTTGCTTAAAGCTGACGATTTTTATACCCTGAATCCATTGAAAATGGAAATTTCAGGGTATAATGTTTTTGTGCAAATGTATGTAACAGGCAGAAGGAGGCGTGCCACACCCCATAAAGTATATATATTCTTGATCAGCTCGATGAGCTGAGTTGAACTAGCCCTGTCCGTCTGTCCGTCCGTCCGTCCGTCCGTCCGTCCGTGTAAACACCTGGATTTCTGCAACCACAAAAGCTAGAGACTTCAAATAAAAAGCAAAATGCTCGATAATACCATACGCTGTACGAGTTTATTTTTTTTTTTCGATAACTCGTCCCATTTCTTTTTTATCGATAACTATCGAAAATATCGCTTTGTTTTTGAGCTCTGGCGTGCACACCGTTAAAGATAGAATCGTGCACTAAGTTGTGTTTGATTGCTATATTGAATCCGCACATTTTGTCATTTTTGGATTTTTGATGCCACGCCCCTTTCGCCCACAATTTAACAAAAACGATAACTCACGTATATCAAATACTAGAAACTTGAAATTTGGCACATAGGTACATTTAGATGTCATAATCATTCCCAGAAAATTTCATTAAGAACATAGGTCTAGAAAAAAAGTTATTAAACAATAAAGTTTGCATAGTACAGCCTCTTCTGCAGCCGCAAAACTGTGCTGTGAGCATATTACGTGCATGCATATGTATGTGTGTGTGTGTGTGCATGTGTTGGTTACTATTAATGAATAAATGAAACTTTTTATGATTGGTATTACAGCTCAATGGATTCAGGGTATCTCTTAGTCGAGCAGTCTCGACTAGAGTTTAGTTACTTGTTATACCCTGATCCCATTGAAAATGGGAAAAAAGGGTATAATGTTTTTGTTTTTAACTCAACCTGCATTTAAATTTTGATTAGAGTAAGTAAATTACGTCTTTGGCTTGCGTTTCTCACAAGTCCAGATGTTTGCACAATCCTCAAAAGATGTGTTACCGTTTAGCGGATGCGCAGGCAACAGATCTTTAGAATATACTGGCTTATGCGTATCACGCCCTTTCGAAACGAGAAAGAGATAGCAAGAATAAGAGAGAGAGAGGGAAACTGGAAAAGGCCGCACCATTTGCGGCTAATTTTGTAAATCATGATATCGTAATTAATTTTTGCAGCTCGCAACACAAAACTCAAAAGACAGCCGCGGCGACCGCGATGCCGACGCCGACGTCGACGTCGGTGCGGTCGTCGGCGTCAGCATCTTTAGCGAGAAATCCTCCAGCGCGGCATACACACAAAAACCAATTAATATTTGAGCAATGCTCCTGCGGCAACAATTAAAGTCAACTCCAACAACAGCCTCAACAACAACAACAATAAGAAGAAGAAGAAGAAGAAGACAAGCAACAAAAGCAACGCAGAACAAGATTTTTATTGAGATCTCAAAGATGCAAAGTGATTTGAATTTGATTGTGCCGCGCGTGCGCTGTGCCCCAGCCTCAGCTACAGCTCGGTCTGTTGTCGATGGAAGAAAGACAGAGGTATACAGAGGGAGTGAGAAAGAGAGCGAGATGGATAGACGCAGTGGGGCGCAAAAGGTGTGAAAACCCTGCTGCGTTTTAAATGCAAGCTAATAAGAATGGGAACAGCAAAGGCAGCGCCGAAGGCAAAGGGAAAGGGCAACGGCAATGATGGGTAAGGGGCGAGTGCAAGCAACGATTGAGCCGGCACACAAACAAGTCGCTGATCTTGGGCCCGTACCTCGTGATCGTTACAAGCGGCCGACAACAGGCAGTCGAGATGGGACGAGTCAAGACGAGTCGAGACGAAATCTGGACAGCCATGACCAATGTGTGCGGATCGTTGTCGATGCCAAACTGCATTTTATTTTTTAAAAGCTGGTTCCAAAATTCTCGAACAGCAAAAATCCAACTGAAGAACATTGTAGAGTGCACAGCCGACTGCATAATACTCGCTTAAGCTTAAAAAACCGCGAGGGATTGTGACCCGTAGATCTATCTGTAGAGAAGTTCTTCCTGCCCATCGTTCACCATCTTCAAAAACTTTAAGATTGTGGCTATAAGGCTCTGGATGATATCGGTGTACGTTAACTTATATGAATTTAAAAAATTGTTGTTAAAATCTATGAAAATTGGCTAGAATTGAGATAATAATATATTGGATTCACCCGCTACCAGTCTGCCTGACGGTAAAACGGTAAAAACTAAAGGCTTTCCGCAAGGCTTTCTGGTCAAGGCAAGGATAAATGTCCAAGATTTTTCGATTTACCCGCTAGTAGCGTGAAATAAACGTTATTACCATTCTATAAAAAAATATTAATATATGCTCGTATAGACTACTCTCGGCAAAAAATATTTTAAAATAGCCAATCGGCGCTGTAGCGTTATTTTTTATCTGACCGCAATTTTATATGTAGGGTAAATAGAGTAAGTCTCCAAAGCAATCTCCAGAAGTATGGACTTGCCCTTCTGGATAGGGAGAGCAATATGATATGTGAAACAAAACAAGCAAACTCTTTTCACGTGATGAGGGAGTACTTATGAAGTTTAGCTTTAGGTTTATAACTCAAATAAAGTGCATGCATTTATAAATATATATATTCCTATACAATATATATAGTTTAGACTGCTCAAAGCTTAAATATAATGTGTAAATATGTATTTCCACGTGAAGTTATTATTCAATAAACATTTAAGGCCAACTTCATTATAGATTTTGAGTGCGAGTCGAAAGAAGATATTAAATCAGTTGAGGGAATCAACTCCACTTGTCCCCTTTTTTATCGTAACTGAATCTAATTTAGTCCAGATATATGTTTTCTAAGGGACAAAATTAATAATTAATTAATAAATCAAAAGAAAATTTAATGACAACGAATATATTCTCATTTGTTTTTAATACTCGTTCGTGAAGAGAAAGAGAGAGTTGTATAGGTTTTGTAAGTCTCTGTTCAGGTCTCTTAGCGATGGAACTATCAGATTGCTTTACGAATAAACTGGGCTTCTCCTTCTGAGTTCTTATTTCATCTATTAATTCTTATACATCATTTATTTTATATCCAATTATTGACTTGCTCAACTTACGTGCGGCTTTGGCTGTTGCCAGTTAGGAATTATTCGAGCTGTAATACGTTTAAAGCACAATCACTTAGCTGTGTATCAGTTAAAAGTGGTCAGCTAATGCTGCCAAAAAGTTGTAATGGCAAATAAACCGCAAAGGGGCGGAAGGAGGGAAATGGGCGGGAATGAAATGGAAAGGACAGGCAAGGAAAACGTGCTGCCAACGAGCGGCTGGGGAGCGAAATCAAATCAAGCGACAAATAAATGTAACAAATACGACAACAACACCCAGAAAGAGCAGCACGAGGAGGAAGGAGCAAGGACATTCAGGAAAGCAACCAAACAGCGGAGGCACAGCCACAAAAGTCGACCTCAAAACGGCTGCCTAAAAACTCAATTACATAACAATCTGTTCACATTTTTTCACACACCATCAACTTTAAATGAGCTCGCAGCTCAGCCAAGACAGAGCGAGAGAGCGAAAGGGAGAGAGAGAGTGACAGCGAGAGTGAGAAGGGAAGCGAGGGCTGCTGGGCACGTCGCCAGGCTAAAAATGAGCAATGCCAAAACGGCAGGCGGTGGGCGTGGGGCGTTGGGCGTTGGGCGTTGGGCAAAAGGCACTCGAAATCAAATTACGAGCATCGCAGCAACAAGGAAACAAGAGGGTAGCAGACGGTCTAGCCAGGACAACAGCAACAACAACAATCACGTCGAGGACACACAAATTACAATGTAATTTATTTGCCGCCAGCGTCGCGCGACGGAGAGTAGACGCAAGCCGAAACAAGCACTGCGAGAGAAAGAGACAGAGAAGGAGGAAGGTGAGGGGAGGAGAGCTGGGAAAAGGATGCCCGCAGGATAACGTTAGAGAAAATCAATCGCGACAGCTAAGTAGAAGTAGAGAGAAAGCGAAAGAGAGAACGACAAAGCAAAGCATTTGGCCAGCTTTATTTTTGGGGTCGCTGCCAGGGCCATCAAACTGGCCAATGAATGTCAATTGTTGTCGTTGTCCCCGTCGTCGTTGTCCCCGTCGTCGTTGTCCCCATCGTCGTCGTCGTCGTCGTCTTCGAAACCAGAAGCCATCCATTGCCATTGCTCAAGCTGTCTATCTGGCAACTCTTCACTTACGTGGAGCTGAGCCCGTTGACTCTCACTTGCGCCTGGCGACATCCAAAACAGTTTGTCTTCCATTTATACAACTTTATCTGATAGATAAGCTCCCCATACAGAAGTGTCCTTAGTCAAAAAGAAGAGTTCTATTCAAATATATTATTATAATTTAATTATCAATGTCATATTCTCATTTAAAGAGTATAGTAAAGTCGACTGAATCTGCTAATTTTGCGTTTCATTGTGTCTTGTGTGGGGCTTTGATTGTGGGTGTTATTCGATGCCAAGTCTTTGCAATTTTATGAGCCTAATGACGAATTTCCATTTACGCACCCTCGCTGCTGCCCCTCTCTCTCTCTATCTCTCTCTATCTCCCTCCCTGTCAGCTGAGTGGGCGTCTGAACTATTTGGCTCGACATTCAGGGCCGTCAACGCCTAGGCCAAAAAAGAAGAATAACAACTTTGACGATGGATATACTTCAGTGTTTTAAGGGGTATATTGCAAAGGCCGCGATTAACACGATCATTGCAAGTTGCGGGAAAACTTAGTAAGCTGTGAACATTTCTGCGAATATAAAAGGTTTTGGGCAAAAGTTATTACAGCTTTTGTTCGGAATTAAAATTTAAGTTTGCTAACAAAGCTTTATGCTAAAGCTTTTAAGTTGAGCTTGAAACTCAGTTGAGGGATACAGCGTAGTATTTAACTTGATATTAAATATAAGTTTGATGTATATGGATACATGCATCTACATGCTAATATTTCTATAGATATTTAATAAATATGTATTTCAGTTTTATATTCTAGGCAATTATTTATCAGGTTCTTCAATCTATTGACCTGTAAACTTGCTTCTTTGAGTAGTGAAAGCTTCTGGTAAGACTCCCCAGATAAGTGCCATTATTTTTAGCTATGCAGCATAGGGTATTGCCCAGTTGTGCATTGCTTAGTGAACTAAACAGTTCATCATTTGCTCATCGAGTGTCAAACGGATTTTCGAACTTGTGTGTGCTAACGATATTGTTGACATGCATTGCCTGCTAAATGTCTCTTTCTCTCTTGCTCTGTACGAGTGTGTGTGCCCCATGCTCCCCGCTTCCCGCTTCCCGCTCTGAAACTGACTCAGCCACCTTGCTAGTTCCCGTTGTTGTTGCTGTTGTTGTTGTTGTTGCCGCAATTATTCATAATTCGTGGGCCTCATAAAAATAAATGGCTGCTTAACGTAATTGCCATAATTTTGTGTGACTTCGGCTTTGCCCGCTGGATGCAGCCAACAATAACAATAATAGCAACAACAACAATCACAATCAGTAGTAGTGGCAGAAGCAGCAGCAGCAGCAGAAGAAAAAGAAGAAGAGTGCCACAAGCTGCGGCAGTGACAGGGGCGCAGTCGCTGAGGGGTGTGCCTGCACGCCAGCATTCAAACGATTTTTTACGAGCCTCAGCCACAACACAGCATCGATTGCCCCCTTTTTGCAGTGGGCGTGGCCCAGATTCCGTTCCAAATTAGCGACACATGTGTTTTGTTTTCGTTGTTCCGTAACCAAAAAACCAAAGAAGAGGAAGAGAAACGAACTCGCAGCACACATTATAATAATAACAATGCGAAGATGCGTCGAAAATGTTGCGCTGCATCTGTTGATCCTCTGGCTGGTGCTGCTGGTGCCACATTTTGTGTCAAGTGGGCGTGGCATTTGACTTTTGATATGGTGCGACCACATTATGGTTATGGCTTATCTGTGTAGCCTGTCACATTTGACGAGCAATTAACACGGCTATTACCACTGGCATTTAATTGAAAGCCCAACTGTTCCAATTGCAGATCCGCAGCAAGCTCTGCTCGGACTTCAGATGAAGAAAAAGAAGTTGTCGGCGCGAGAAACAGAGAGATAGACAGAGAGAGGAGGAGGGGTTTCGCGAGGAGACTTGTTTTATAGGGAGCAGTGAACTGCGGTGAAATGATTTTTCCTAAATTATTTCCCACTCACAGATGGTGACTCCTCACAGACTAAAACTAATTTCTGATAGGAAGATAAGCTAAAAAGGAAGGAAGCACTCTATATGATAGATCAGAGTTGTACTGGATGAGTGCAAAATAAAGAGATTTCACTCTCATAAGGCCACAGATTCTTCTGATTAAAGGGAAAGAAAAAAAGGAAATCTGGAGAGAGTTAGAAAGATAAAAAGAATTAAAAACAAGTAAGAAAACTCTAGTCGGCGGTGCCCAACTACGCGATAGCCAGATCCCTTCCGATCATAATTTTTGAACATAGCCTATATATAACTCGTATGTAGAGCCATATCACGCGACTTAAGTCTATGGCAATTGTACTAGGAATGTCGACCAAAGAGGAATTATGCAAAAAAAATCGACAAAAAGATTATAGTAGCATACTTTTGCAAGCTCACAAGAATTGTTCCATTACTATTAAAGAAGAAGAGTCGAAAACATATTCGCGCTGCGGCACACAGCGCTGAGCGCCAATTGAAAGTAGGTAGCAAAAACAATTCAAACACAATTCGACCCAAACTCAAAGGCAATTGTGATTCTTAGAATATTGTGCGCGAGCATTTGAACATGTATACATAATGAACACGTATAAGCGCCAGCTTGTCTCTGTGCGCTTTGGGCTTAAATCGCTGGTGATAAGTGGCCAAGCATTTTATTTAATAAGTTTTGTATTTATCAACGGGTTTTGATGAAACTTTCATCATATGAAATTTGGGGCCGGTATCCAAATGTAACAAAACTCGAAATTGGTAAAAATATACATAAAGCTACATGCGAAATTTGGAGACTCTAGCTCTTAAGATAAAAAATCAAAACTGATTTTTCATATGTTTTTAAATCGATAACAAATATTCACGAGTAGTTATCGATTTTCTGAAACAAAATTGATATGGCGTTTATAGCGTCGTATATACGAGCCTAACAAAACAAAAAAATTCAAGTCTCTAGCTCTTATAGGTTCTGAGAGCGACGCGTTCATACATACGAACGGACGGACGGGCGGACAGACATCAAGATTATATATATGGGGTGTGGCACGCCTCCTTCTGCCTGTTACATACTCTTAACAAAACCATTATACTCTGTTTTCCCAACTTCAATGGGATCAGGGTATAAAAAACAGAATCAGAGAGATGGAGAAATGCAGAAGCTGTGAGAGACTTGGAAAAAAGTGATAAGAAAGAGAAAGATAGAGAGAGAGAGGCATAGCAATAAAACACCATATTTCCTCTTATACTCTCGCGTTTGTTCTTTCTCTCTCTCTCTCTCTGTCTCTCTCTCTGTCTACCTATCCTCTTTTTCTCTTATTCTCTCTTTATTCTGTTAAGTAATAGCTCAATCTAAATTTATATTTACATGTTATCTCAAATTAGTCAATGCTGTATTAATCTCCCTTTCTTCTTACTCTCTCTCTCTCTCTCTTTGTCTCCCAGTCTCGCTTCTGTTTCTCTCTTACCGTTTGTCTTTTTTCCTAATACTTTTTTTTAGAGCTTTCATTGCAATCACTCTTTTTCTCTGTCTCTTTCACCCTCGTAAACTTTTTTATTATATTTAAGAAATTTAGTAACATTAAGCTATTTATATAAGGGTCGTTAATCTTTTAACAACTCTGCTGTGCTAATCAATTTCGTTAATCCCGACACCAATGTAAAATGCTCTTTGAATTCTTTTTTAACTTGATCGAAGTATTTTTTTGAACCCTATCAGCTATAGCTTTTAATATTATAACGATGTAATTATTATTCTATTCATTAAGAAAACTAAAATACATTCTGCCAGTTGCTCAGACATTTTATATAATAAATATATATATATGTATATATATATATATATATATATATATATATATATATATATATATATATATATATATACATATAATATATATATTTTAAAAGTCTTTCTTTTGTATCTATTGCTCATCCAGTCAAAAACTGTTTCAAAAATATTCTTACAATACAGTTAGTATATTCTTATCATTTGATTTTTATTGTTTTTAATTTCCTGCGCTCTATTCCCACACCGTCATCATTATCAACAGCAACATCAACAACATCATCATCAACATTATCATCATCCACATCTTCTTCCTCTTTGTGTTCTTCTGTCTTTTGTTGCTTGATGCTAAGTTCAAATGGCCATTTGGCCATGCACATAAAAATGTACCAAGTTGAGCACAAAATTTCCCTGTATAAAACGTTTATTTCCCACTGTTTGCTTGGGCGCTTATACAAGCGAAATTATATATTTATTTGGAACTGAGCATTAAGTAATCGCTAGATATTAAGTATTTTGGGTTTTTTTAAATTAAATTAAATTAAATATTTCAGTTAATGAATTTAAATTAAGAATATATAAATAAATATTTTCATATTAAATATTCTTATTTTGCTCAATTTTAAATAAGGAATAAATATGTCAATGTTTTCATATAAAATAATCTTATTTTGCTTAACATGTACTATAATTTATTAAATAAGACTTAGTAAGAAATGGCCTGCAAGGCAGTAAAAATATATTTACTTATATATTATATATTGGAGACAATAGATTGTGATAATGAAATTGTACGTTGATTGAAATTGCTTATTTCCAATCGAATTTGGCTGCAATTAACGCTCTTCTGAAATGCTACTTATGTGTCTATATGGAAGACTGCTAAATGGAAGTATAATCTTATTTCCTTTGTACATGTAATAATTAAAATATCATATATATAACATCTATAAATATATTGAGTTTGTTTATAGTTTATATTAAAATTTAATTAATTTAATTTAATTTAATTTATTTAAACTTTACAACGAATATTTAGATTAAAGAATTTTTTTATTAATTTAAATGTTTTTTTACCGAACTTTGAAACTGCATTATGACATGTTTAGAAAATTTTTAATCGAGCTTTTTGTCCATTTGAAAGCAGTTAACAATTGCATATTTACATACTTAAACAAACTAGAGCTAATTAAAGTTATCAGTGAGCCAACAGGTAGCAAAAGAAGAGTTGGCTAAGCTTACAGTATACAACATATTGATTTGAATACGCGCATCCTTTTTCAATTTACGAGCAGCTAATAATCCACATCTAATCTGTTAAGTATATATTATACATATAATCTTCAAAATATATAATATATGAAGCTATATACATATGTGATATAAGAGTAGAAAACGAGGTGCAACAGACAGCAACTTATCTGGTGTGAACTTGTTTTAGTATATGATATATATATATATAATATATAGTATATTATAATATAATATATATATATATATATATATATATATATATATATATATATATATATATATATTTCGGTAGCTCAGCTGTTGGTCTCCGATTTGCTTAAACATTTTTTTTTTATACTTCTTGTTGCTTTCTGCTTGTTTTTCATATTATTTCCGCTTTTGTGGCATGTGGCAGGTGGCAGTTGGCATGTGGCAGGCAAGTCTCCCCGGGGCGGCTTATGTTCCTGTTTCCGGCTAGTCAGAAAAAGTTTTGCCAGGTACCTGCTCCGAAAACTTTTCGCTTTACCAAAAACTTTTCTTCGTTCGGCTCTTTTCTTCTGCTCTCTGGTTTTTTCTCTCTGCTTTGCTTGCTTTTTCACTGTGTAAGGGCTTTGTGGGGCAGGGCAACCGCAAAAAATAATTAAAATTCATTCATTTGATTTGCAGGCGCAGCTCAGCAAAGCTGAGCTGAGCTGAGGGGAGCGGCGTGGAGCTGCTTGCTTGCCTTCAACGCGCTGCACTGGATGGCTGCCATTTTGTGCCAACAAAAAGCATCAAAAGGGCAAAGAGAGCAAAGTAAAACAAACACTCACACACATACATACACACACACATACACACACACACACACACAAGGAGAGGAAAAACTTTTGCAACAAACTGTAGCAGAATTAATTAAGTTTTCGTACGCATGAAAATTGTATTAACAAATAGGAGAGACGAGTATGGGGGCAGACGGGCAGTCAGATAGACAGGCAGGCAGGCAGGTGAGCGTAAGGTGGTGGGTCGTGGGAGTGTATGGGGAATCAGTGTTGGCCACTGGCATTGTATGTCATTAATAAAATTAACACCAGCAGACAACGTTGCACATGTCACATGAAAACAGCTTGACAGAGACCAAGAGACCGTGTGTGTGTGAGAGAGGGAGAGGGAGAGGGAGAGTGGGTGCATCAGCAGCGAGCAAAGAGCAGAGCAATTAAGTAACCTGCCAACAAAACAGTTGACACTGCTGCAGCTCACCAAAAAAAAGAAAGTGTGGGCCTGTCACCGTGAGGGGAGGTGTGGTAATGTGAGGGCTGGGCACTGAGGGCTAACGTAGAAATATGCTTTATAGACGCCCCGCAACACATTGACATTGATTGCTCAGCTTTTAGTTAGCTTTGCTGTGTGCTTGACCGACCGAGGAAGGAGGAGGCAAGTGGGACGCGGGCTGCCGCCAGTGGGGGATGCTGCAGAGCAAATGGGTTAAGTGAAGCAGCGCTGCGACTGCGGCTGCTGCTATTGCTATTGCTATTGCTATAGCTGTTGCTGCAGCAGTCGCAGTCGCAGTCGACGTCGCAGCTAGCTGCGGTAATAAAATGAATGATTCATGCGCAGGCCACACACACACACACACACACACACACATACGAGACTTGAAGCTGTAGCCGAAGTTGGAGTCGTCCATCGGCATCGTTGGTGGGAGGCGCAGCTGGAGGACGAGGCGTTTATGTTAACAAATTAAAAGCAAATTGGGCGCCGCTCTGTCTGCTTCTCACTTCGCCCTTCTCGCACGGCCTATAGCCGGCTCACTCGCTCGCACGCATCCCAGCTGCAGGCTGCAGCTGCTCCCAAGAGCCACTGCACAGCTTGTAATTGAAAAGAAGTGCAAAAAGAAGGGAAACAACAGACGCGTTAAGAAACGCTCACAAAGCGCTGGCAAAGCGTGCGACTGCGCTTTTGTGGGAGGCATAGAAAACGTCGTTTGCTAATTAATTGTTAACGAATTTTCATTTTCTATTTGAAGCTGCGAAATTGCCATTTATGGTTATTGGTAGCAGCCAACGAAGCGCAGGCAGGGGCCGGGGTGGCGTCGTCGTCGTCGTGGTCGTGGTCGTGGTCGTGGTCGTAGTCGTAGTCGTTGCGTCGACGCCGGCTGAGAGTGGAGCATAATAATTTGATGTGGCGCAAATTGAAAAATGCTGCATAACTCCGCCCTTGGAAAAGTTGTTCACACACACGTACGCACGCACACTCACCAGCGAAGAAAATTGAAAACTCTTCAAGTCGTTTTCGGCAATGGCGCCTCAGTCGCTGCAAAAATTCCCAGTATTCATAAAGCAGCCTCGCAGCCAATGAAAGTTGCGAGACGACAGCTGCTCGTCTCGCTCGCACTCAAGCTGCCGAGCCGTGACTCCATGTTGAAAATGGCCACAAGCACACACAAACACACACATACACATGCACGCAAACAAAACAGCATTTCTTTTAAATGAATTACCCCGGGACGCGACGCGACAGCAGCAGAAGCAGCAGCAGCAGCAGCAGCTACAGCAATAGCATCGGCAGCAGCAGCAGCGTCAGCGCCAAGTTGATCAAAATTGAAACAGGCGACGCTGCGCATATAAAAATTAAGTGGTTGTTGCTTTTTGATGAATTTCCAGCTCGCTCGCACACACACACACACGCACGAACGCATACACGAGCTCGACCGCAACAACATGGCAACAATCTCTGCTTGCGCTTGGACTGCGCTGCTGCTGCTCGTTTTGGTTGGTGTTGGTGGTGGTGGTGGTGGTGGTGGCTGTGGTGGCCGAGTGCCCCTCTATCTGGCTCGCTCTATTTCTCGCGCACGCTCGCTGGCTGCCTCTCGCTCGCTCTGCCGCGCTCTCGCGCAGTCGTTCACGACGCTGGCGACGCAGCCTTGCGTGAAACTTTTGGTTTCCTCGCTTGGCGCGTCGTCAGCGGCGCTCAGTTCAAATTGAATTTTCATTGCGAGCGTTTGCGTCCGTCTGCTGCTGTTTTGCCGCTGCCGCACACAAACACAAACACAAAACAAGCACACACTCACCCGATCTTTCTCCTCCTCCTCTCTCACTCTCTCTATACATATCAATATATGTGCATGCATATATATGTATATGTATTTAGTCGCAGATACACTTGAACTATAACTTTTGAGAGTCGCGCAGTGTGTTTTGTTTTCGCATTTTTGCACGCCGGCCGACGGCAAACGCACCTGTATATACCTGTACATGTTATTTTTTTTGAGCACGTTCAACGACAACAGCCAACGGTAAACGGGTGTTATATTTGTGTGCCTGAACAGTGTTAAGTGCGCGTACGTCATATGTGAGTGCGTTAACCAACTTTATGCCGTGTTCCATGGCCTGAGCAGCTGCCGCAGAGTGGGCCATAATGGTACTAGAGCAACAACATCAGCCAACAACAACCACAGCGGAGAGCAAAAAGCTCGTCAATATCAACAATAATAGCAACAACAATAACAATAACAACAACAATAACAACTCCAACAATAACAATAATAATAACACCAACACCAACAACAACAGCCACAGCAACAACTTCATATTCAAGCAGGAGGACAACAACAGCTGCGAGCCAACGGAATTCAAGCGACAAAAGACAAGTCACAGCTCGAATCATAGCTCGAGTCACAGCCATAGCCTGCACAGCCATTTGGCCGCCACGCCGCCTCAACTGCAGCAACGTTTGAGCGGCGCCTCCGCCACAGCAGCAGCAGCAGCTGCGGCAGCCGCCGCCGCCGCGAGCAACAGCAGCAGTAGCAGCAGCAGCAGTGCTGTCACTATGCCGTCGGAGGGACTGCATCCGACGGCTGCTTTGCAGCTCTATGCGGCCGCCGCACAACTGGCGCCCGGCGGCGTACGCGTGCCGCCCTGGGGTCCCTTTCTGCAGTTCGGAGTGCCCGGCGTATTCGGGCCGAATGGCCCGTTCTTGGGCAGGCCGCGCTTTGAGGCAACGGCGGGCGGACATCCCACCACAGCCGCTGCAGCTGCAGCGGCCACCCAAATGGCAGCGGTCAATGCGAGCAATGCATTCGCCAATCTCACTGGCCTGAGCGCCGCGGCGCTGCGCAACGTCAGCGCCGCCCAAACAACCGCCGTGGCAGCCGTCGCCAGCACCGTGGCCACCATCCAGCATCGCCTAATGATTGGCAACCGGCAGAGCCTGCCGCCGGCTGGCCCGCCCAGCGAGGGCTCCAATGAGGATGGCGGTAAGTGCATGCCCCAAGATCTTGATAAACAAAGCTATTCAGATATGTATAGATATCCCCAGCTGTAACATCGTATATCTCTGAGTTGGTTGCAACTATCAAAACCTTCATCCCGACTTTGAGTCGCTTAACATCATAAACATTTCGCTAATCTATATCGACATAGATATCTAAATAAACGATATATGAATGAGACTGTCTGAGAATGATATAGCTACAAAGATGAAAGTTACAGCAAACTTGGGCAATGTTTCAGATCTGTCGATATGATGGAGTCATTTCCATTGCAGCATCTGATAAGTTATAAGTGCGGCTCATATGATACATGATATATATATATATATATATATATATATATATATATATATATATATATATATATATATATATATATATATATATATATATATATATATATATATATATATTTATATGACATTTATGATTTATGTAACATTTTCAAGAGCAGAAATCTCTGATTTCTGATCTACACTTATATCCCAGATTCTTCTATTCCTGATATTATTATTATTCCTTTTAAATGATATTAATTTGTTACTGAAACAGAATATATATCAACATTTTTGCTGAATATGTAGTTATCCAATAGATCACATTTGTATCTATCTGTAGGAGGTATACTCATTTATGATACATTTGTATGTAGATAAATAAAGATCCTTGAGTGAATCTATTTATATTTCCATTACATTCGTATATTATTACATTACATTAATTACAATCGTATATTATGCTTGTTTTGTTTTTTTTTTTAATGAACATAAATTCTTATTGACTAAATTCTTGAAATTGTAGGAAATAAATGAATTTGAAAGGATTTTTGTAAGAATATATTATTATTAATATTTACACTATATATCTCGCTAAATTTCTCATTAGAAATCTTATCTTAATCATTTTGTTAGTTCTCTAAATATCATCATTTTAATTAGAACTCTATAGAGCTCTAAAGATGCTTTACGGAATGCCTTGGTCAGTTTTTTAGTTGAGTTTTTCCCTTAGCTTCTTAATAACTAATTTTAAAATGATGATCGATAACTATCGATATAGAAAATTATTACAAAAGACCTTGAAATGGCAGAGAAGAAGACACTTAGCCGCTCTGAGAAGCAATAAACTATTCAATTTGATTTAGATAAACGTCCCAAGCTAAACGTCCTATATAGTTTATTCCGAGAGAGAAATTTGCAATTGAGTACAGAGCATCAATTAGTAATCAGAGTCTGGAGGTCAGTTCTCAAGTGCTATTAGTGAGTGGCTAGGGGGTCGCTAGGTTGAGGGCGGAGGGGTCATTGAGCGAGGTAGTTATTTTGTTGATTAAGATCCACCTCCGGTGCGTTATCTGTGGCACATCGCAATATGCTAATTCATTCAATTAGCCGTGCGCTTAGCGTATTTCGATTGTCAGCTTTTGCCAGTCGCTTGACTTTTGCTACCTAAAAAACTTATTTATTGATTTAGCTAATCAGCGAGCGTTTATTATGTAAAAATCCGATTAATTTTAGCATACAAAGTAGCTTCGAGCTTCGAGCCTCGAACCGGGAACTATTAATATACACATACATACATAGATGTATAGACTTTTATGATTTATGCTGTCTGCTGTCCGATCTGCTGAAGGTCGGTGTCAGCAAATGGAATTCGAATTCGAAGTCGAATCTGATTGACAATAAGAGAAGTCGCCTCATTAGGCACATTTTAAGTATGGTGTCTACAAGCGTTTTCCATTCACATTTCTGGCAAATGCTCGAAGTTCTATTGACAGTTTTGGCAGTACTGCTCTTAATATAATCATATACGATTTATTGAATCTAAGCTCAAATCGGAATGTTAATTAGCGTATTATCCCAGGCAGGCCCATTTAAGAATGTAATCTGTCGTGGGCGAAGATATTATATTTTATATATAGCTATAAATATGCATTCATCATAATGAATTACGAACAATCAATTTAAATTCTCTTATTGATAACACCAATGCTAACAATGTCCACATATTGATTTATCAGAGAGGATGGAATACATTAAAGAACGTGCAAATTTCTTTTTAAATTAAAAATTAATTATGTTATAACTACGAAGAGTGGAAGAATTGAGTTATATATAAATAAAATTTGCAGAGCCACTAAGAACTTTAAGAAAAGAGTTGAGAATGAAAGATTAAGATTAACATAGAGAGACAGAGAGAAAGAAGGAGAAATAACCGGTGACACACAGAGAAAGAGAGAGAGAGAGAGAGAGAGAGAGAGAGAGAAAGAGAGAGAGATATAGAGAAATACAACAGCTTAGAGAATTAATTAAATGAAATAGAAAAGAAATATCAATCATTTGCAAACCCCCAATTTAACATGCGACAGTGTGAGATAATTTTTATATCTATTTAAGGAAATGTAATACTCAAATAGAGATACTCTCCAAGTCTAGCTCCTCATAGAAGTAGATCATATTTAGCTTGGATATCTGCCCCTACCACTCTCTGCATTTCTGGTTGGCTATTAGCTTAGCCCAGCCCAGTCTCAGCTGGGCCCAAATTGATGAGCTCATGTCCGACAATTGCCTTCCATTCCACTGCACTGCACTGCGATTGCCGACTACTGCCTGGGCCAAGAGACGTCCTAGCTGTAGCCGTGGCTCATTGGCCAATTAGCATTAACAAATGACGGCTAGTTGGTGTAATTATGGCCATAATGCATATATCCAATACCATGCCAAGGCAACAGTTTGGGGGCGTGGCGTGCAGGCGCGCACTCGAAGTGAGCAGCGTTTTGTCTTCAGTTTTTATTCTTCTGCCGATTATTAACTTCATTATGATTACGGGGAGGGGGGCGGGGAAATGTTTAATTAATTGCCAGGCAACTGAAAAGTAGAGGGGTGCGAATTTCGAATGGCGAATGGGGAAGGGGAAGGGGGTCTGTCTGTGCCCACTTCCTGACTGCGTCGCCATTTTAAAAAGTAATTATTAATTTGATTTGATTCAATTTGATTAGGCCAACGCGCGATGGTAGATATGAGTCGGCTCCCAGCTACGGCGCCTCAACGTGGGCGCTCACAGCGCTGTGGGTGGGGCGTGGCATGGCTTGGTGTGCTGTAGTGTGGTGTGTACTTGGGTGGGTGTTGGGATCGCTGCACGAGGTGGCAGAACGGGGAACGCCTCAGCTGTGTGTCGTTGCCAAAGCTCATTAATCATGGCAAGAGGCAAGACAAAAACAAAAAAATTAAAAAAAAAAATAATAATAACAAAGAAAAGTGTTTGCTTATGTAAGGGGTAGAGCGAGGGGATGCGTGGGTAAGTGTGTGTGAGTGTGGCACATCACCATCAGTCACTTGGCCATGCTCCGGTTTTCTTGCTTGGCTCTGCTTTTGCTCATTTCATGCCGGAAATGAAGAAACTGTCATAAAACGATCGAAATCATTTATCATGCGATTTTTCGCTGAGCACTCCGCCATTTTGTTTCGCCTTCGTCTTCTTCTTCTTACTCTCCTCCTCCTTCGTCCAGTTCTTCCTCTTTGTTTTCTTTTGGTTTTGCTGGCACTTCGTAATGAATTTGAAATGAGCCGAAGGAGTTGCAAGAGTTGGAAGAGTCGGAAGAGGCAGCACTTCCGCCGCGTGAGCGACATCTGACAGATGATGAATCGCTCGCTGGCAAATAGATTTGATTTCAATTTGAAAAGTATTTCCGTCTCGTAATGAGGTTTTTGGGTCAAGCGCAGGTCCGGGAGGGCACTGCACGGAAGTCCCATCTAAACGAAAAAAAACTTGAAGTAATTACAATAATTATCGACAGAAATATTCTCTCATTAATAGAAAATTCAATAAACGAGTGAAAGAGTCAAAGCAAAAGCATTTGCTTCGCCAGTTCGATAGATAAATTCATCCTGATGCATGCATCGATTGGCATCCTGTTATCTATTGAATTTTGATAATGGTCAAAAACCGAAGTGCATTGAGGGAAATAGTTAAAGGTCTCTGCTCTTGAAAAAGTTTACGAAAGAGGCGAAAATAAGAAGGAGAAAAAGAGAAAGAGAGGAAGAGGCAGAGAACTTCTGTGAGCGCGAGGGAAAGAAGGAGATAGAATACAGGGAGAAAAGACAGGCAGAGAGTCAAATAGCGAGTAAAAGTACAGATACAAGGAGAGAAACAGCAACGACCAAGGGAGATATACTCGTAGAAGAAGATAAAAGAGAAAGAGAGAGGGAGTGAGCGAGTGAGCGAGTGAGACCGAGATAAATTGAAAGGAAGAAATAAGGATAGTGATAGCCTGAAGATAGAGAGAGAGAGAGACAGATAGAGATAGAGAAAGAGATAGAGCGATAGGGGGATAGGTTAAGTGGAGGGCAGAGTGGGGCACAGTATTTGGCGACTCAGTAAAGGATTCAATCATGAATAGCGAAACGAAGGCGAATTGAATAAATGCAGTGAATAGAGAAGCTTATCCATCCGTCATGAGTTGGTATAAACTGTTTCGTGCCCCGTGTTGGGCGTGCAACTGGTGCCGCATTCTAAGCATTTGACTTTTGGCTGCAATTAGCTTTCAGCTTCTAACGAAGCCACCAGTCAACCCCCATGCGATACCTTAGCCTCCGTGAAACCACCTCTCCGCTCTCCGCTGGGAGCGGAGCTCCTCTGGGGCAAATTGCTGTCGGTCAGGCTCCTTTTTATTTTTTCGCGGCTCCTCTTTGCGCCCGCTTCCTTGTTTGTTGTAGTTGCCTTAATTTTTATGACTTAAGTGGCCCTCGCGTCTTGCCAGGGCGGGTGCTGCAGAGGATGACGCGAGGGGGGTAGTCAGTTGCCAGTTGCCAGTTGCCAGTTGGCCGTTTCTCTGTTTCTCCTGTTCGCTAGGGGTGTGTGTAACTGTTATATTGCTCGAGTGACGCGCGCTATAAACGAACTGAACATGCCACGGAATGTGTCTGTGGCATGCACACAACTCGTTTTCGCTCTGATTTTTTCAACTCTGTTTTTTCCTCGTGCTTCTACACTTTAAGGTTAGGGCCGACCGCGTGCAGCGTTGCCGAATTGCAGGGACAGCCAAAGGTGCGGCAGCTGCTTGGCTATCGTTTCGTTGCATTTGCCATTTACCATTTGCCACTTGCCACTTGCCTCTCGCTGGGCGCAATAATCATAATAAATTTCAATTATCCTGAGCAGCACAAATCACAGAGATCCCCTCCCCCCGCCCATCACTTTCCATCTCCTCCAACCGCCCCCTCCCCGCTCTCCTACTCTGCGGCCGCATGCAGAGTGCGAAAGACTGGCCGAAACATGAATTATGTGTGCACACAACGAGAGCAAGGGCGAGGGGAGTCGTGTGGGCAACTGTTATTATTAAGTCATTTGAATGCACTTTGTGTGCATGCCAGACCGCCCCACGGACAACGCACAAAACTCTCCCACACACAGTCAGCGGTATTGAAGTCTGGCAACGCTGCGCCCTTTGGCTTGAACGTTTTGTTTGGTACTTGGTGTTTGGCGTTTGGCGTTAGTCGCTATGCTTTTAATGTCTCTATTATTGTTGTATATTTGCTGTTGTTATTGAGTTATTAACACACACACACACACACACTCGCACACACACACATACATATATCGAGTCTAGCTGACCGTCGCGCGTCGCTTAAAACAAACGAGTTTTTTGTCGCTTTGGCCAAGCGTTGCGGCAAATGCTACAGCGCCTTGCGCATAATTAGATACACTTAACAGCAAAATGCACAGGGCCCTTAATTAGGGGCGTGCCCAAGTGTGTGTAGCGAGGGTTAGTTGGTGTCTAGTTTCACATTACGCACTGGCTCTGGCTTTGGCTCTGACTCTGACGCCGGCCCTAGCTCCAAGGATATGTTTACAAAGCGGCAACAATGTATGCGAGTGCAATACTTAAGCCGTGCCTTAATATATATTTAAATACCTATCTATAGATGTTAATAACTGCATTTATGGCTATTCTATTCAGAGCGGTAGTCGAGTTAATATGCCCTGCACATAAACCGAATGCGATCGCAATTAAATGTGTTTTGCATATTGCATAAATTAATGCATTTTGTCTTGAGCATTAGGCAACACTAAGGACAGAAATACATTTCCATATACATATATGAATGTATTCAATGTATAATACTTCTATATTTAAAATATGTGTATAATATTAATTTCTTAAGCATTTGGTAATGATAAATAATCAATGGAAAAAGCATTCAGTTTAAAGTTTTCAAACCTTCGCTTTGCTTAAGTGTTCATAATTTATTTAATAACAGTTCACAATCTAAAAATAATGTATAGCGTATTTCTTATGTTTTATAATAAATTCTCTTCTGTATCGATCGATCATCTAAAACTTTATTTCTTCTGAGTTCATTTGAAATCCTTTCGTGATCAATTTTCAATCAAATTTTTCGTTAAAGCTCTTCAAAAGAATATTTTTAACCAAAAATGTTTATTTCAGTTGAACTATAAAAATATATACGTATATTTAACATATTTTAGCTTATAAGTTTTTAAGGGAATATAGAAATATATTTAGTAGAACTCGGAACAATCTTTCATATAAATATCATATAAATATCTATATCAGATATGTATTGGATGCGCTTGCGATTTATATTTTTCGGGAATGCGATTGCGATGTGATCTATTTTGAGTATGAAACATACTTTATATACGTATACGGATACTTTAGATCTTGAAATGATTTCAAATAATTTAAAATGTTTTGAGTAGTAATGAATTCATTGTATATGGGTTATAGGGCCATAGACATTCTTTATATATACTTCCCGGAAATATTCTGATTATTAATTGATCTCTTATCTAAGAAATTTCTGTTTCGTGCATGTGCACACTGTATATGCTTAAGGAATCTTGAACGGACAATGCCAATAGCTCGGCATACCGAACTGTTCCGTTGCATACGTCATTAGAGGACTGTTTCCATTCAAATTCGATTTAGCAGGCGACCTATGCAGCTGGAGCGCACTGTATTTGAGGCCAGTCCTCTAAAGCGTCTCGGGCAGCAACACCTTTTTGGCTTTTGTCGGCTTTCGTTGCGATTGAGCTGGCTCGATCGCAGTTAATTTGATAAATTGTTCAGCTCTCGCATGCAGCTTGGACCTCTGTCTGCCTCTCTGTCCGTTTATGCCACGCCCCCAGCTCTTTTCGGCATATGGAAACTATGCGACGGCAAGGGGACGAGCCAAATAGAAACATAATTAAATTGTTATTTTTGCTGTTGTTGTTTTTATAGCGAGCCTGCAGCCAGGACATGGCAAATGGGCTAGATGGCTTACATGGAAGAGGATTTAGAGGGGAGCAAGGGGATGCTCGCATGAGAGGGAGACACATTATCAGCGCATGTATGGACCGCTGGCTAGGTTGGGCGTATTCTAATTGAAATATATGATTATGAATATTTATGCATTTTATGTGTATTTTCTAATTGTATTTGTATATATTTATAATGTCCCTCTCCCTCTCTCTTACTCTTACTCTCCCTCTCTCTATGTGTGTGTGTGGGTTGTCTTGGCTAATTTAAATTACACTTGATTAGGGAGCTATTTAGTGTGTTAAGCCACAGTTGTTGCCTCGCCCCAAAAACACTTGTTCCCTCTGGATTTAGTTTTTAGTTTTGTCTGACCGCAATTAGTTTCAATTAATTTTGGAATCTCGCATTGTTGCAGGTTTTCCCGGCGATGGGGATGACGACAGTAGCGCCGCAAAGCGTCGACGCTCGCGCACAAACTTCAACTCGTGGCAGCTGGAGGAACTGGAGCGAGCCTTCTCGGCCAGCCACTATCCGGACATCTTTATGCGCGAGGCCCTGGCCATGCGACTCGATCTGAAGGAGTCGCGAGTTGCGGTGAGTTCAGTTGCGATCGAACACGCTCCAACTGCTGTTCGCCACCTTCGGGGAGTTCACCTTTGCTGAGATTATACGCTTTGTTCCAGATAGGTATGGTTCCAGAATCGACGTGCCAAGGTCCGTAAGCGCGAGCACACCAAAAAGGGTCCCGGACGACCAGCGCATAACGCACAGCCGCAGACGTGCAGCGGCGAACCGATTCCTCCCAACGAGCTAAAAGCCAAGGAGCGGTAAGTGAACACTCTCCCAATTTATATCCAATTCAAATCATACAAATCACAATGGGAACACGCTCTAATATCAGAATTTATATAACCAGTATTATTTTAATAGATACTACAAGTTGTTAACTTATCTTCAGAGTCGAGCTCTTATAAAGTAGGTATGGTCACCACGATGTGATCTATTTAAAAAATAAATTATCAAATTATCAGGAGATTAACTCACAGTCTTGCTAATATAAGCATTCCTCTTTAGCTCCATCGAGTATAATAAGAACATATTATCTCATTTCCATGTTACTTAATTCTTTCCATATTAGAAAAAATACCTATTTTTATACCTCTAGCAAATCTTCATTGGCATAGTGAAAGTGTTATATTGAGATAAAATTGTTTTTATTAGAGGAAATCAGAATTGATCAGAGCTTCTTCTAGCTAAGCCTGGTCATATTTTTAGTCTCAAATTTGCAATTAAAAATATTTCACCACAAATATAAATATTCTTTTTGAATTTCTAATTGGAACCTTCTCTCTTCCTCAATTTGCTCCATTTATTGCAGAGCGCGACGGCGCAAAAAGCTGGCGAAGGCGATCGATAGGCAGGCACGCAAGCTGCAGGCGAAGGGCATCACCGTCGACCTGGAGGCGCTGAAGGCCGAATACATATCACAGCACAAGGCGAACGGCACGTTCTCCGATTCCGATCTGGAGGACGATGGCATACAAATCGATGTGGTGGGCGGCACGGACAGCGACGACGAGCTGGACAGCGATGCAGTGAGTCCGCCCCGCATGGGAGGCGGCCACCATGGGCTGTCACACTGCGATGGCGACGGCGACAGCTCGCGTGCCGGCAGCTACATTGGAGGCGGCGGCAGCCTGGGCAGTCCCAGTTCGGCGGCGCCACCCACGCTGCACGGCTGCAATGGGACAGGCGGTACTGGTGGGGGCGGCGTAGGCGGTAGTGGTGTTGGTGGTGCCGGTGGCAGCTATATGCACTCAGAGCAATCGGATGGCGGTGAGCTGGATGAGCGCGAATCGGCATCGCCCAAGGCGCTGCTCTTTCCCGCCAAGGCATTTCATCAACTGAACCTGCAGAGCACACAGCATAGCCACAGCCACAGCGCAGCGACGGCGACCGCGGCAGCGGTCGCAGCAGCGGCCAATCTCGTGCATCAAACCTCGCCCATCAGCATGCGGCGCAGCAATCCGTTCAGCATCGAATCGCTGCTCTTCAACAATACGTGAGGCATTCCAGCTGACAATTGTGCAACTGGAACTGAAGCTGGAGCTGGAACTAGAGATGGAACTGGATCTAAATCTGAGTCTGGACTGGTTCTGCTGCATAGAGGGGGTTTTTTATGGATTTGGCTTCGTCTTTGATTATAGTTTCCTCGTCAATTGAATTATGAGTTCCTAAATGTTTCTTCTTCTTGCTCATTTCGTGTGTTTTTTAAGTGGGTTTCCATACCATTAATCTATGTGTAAACAATCTATATTAAGGGGTTTCCTTTTATGCTTTCACTTCTCAATCCAGTTCGGGGCTGCGAGCTTAAATATAGCTAAGTGATTTAATTTATTTTAATTTTTTTCTTTTTTTTTTTTGTACTTTGTATCGTTCCGAGAGAGACTAAAAATTAGCTTCGTAGTGCGCATTTTATATTATTTTTAAGATATAAGTATACAATATAATTTTTTTTTTTTTTTTTAACAGTTTTGTCGTGTGGCTAAGCAATGCTTATAACAAAAGGTAATATTTACGATAAATATGATATATATATACATATACAAATATATGAAAATAAGTTTTTTTTTTCTGTATGAATGTGTGCGTGAGATATAATGAGAGAGAGAGAGAGAGAGAGAATGAGTGTGACTGTAAAAAATGTAATTTAAACTAGCAAAACAAAAGAAAATATTACGAAATAAAAAAAAAACATAATAAGTGAATTTTTTTTCCTGATTGAGAGAATATACTGTAAAAATCAAGAGGAAGCAGTACATATATAATATAACACATATGAGACACCCTGAATACTATAAATAGAATACAAACTACGGATATTGTATTTAAAAATGAAAACAAAAACAAAAGCAACAAGAATATTGTCCAACAAGAATAATAAAAACAAAACATAAAGAAAAACAAAATGTATTGTAAAAAACACACTAAAATAATGTTTTTTTTTTTTGGTCATATAAAAATTGGCAAAGAATTCAATAAAATAAAAAATGAAAACAATTCCCAAATGAGAAATACGCATAAACGAAGCAAAAGTGTTTTTTATCGTCAGCCAATGGGCAGTTAATGGACCCGCCTCGCTTTTATGCAGCGTATTAAGAATTGTCGAATAGCCTTCCAACAGCTCAACAGATAAAAATATGGCATAAACAAATCAATTGCCAGCTGTAAAATTTGAAATTGACGATTGGGTGAAGAAATCTGGAGAATGAGACTGAGAGTTGGGAAGGTGGCCATATGGGAGAGTTTTCATATGTGATGCTCTCTAAGAGCCAAGAGAAAATTTGTGAAAGAGAGAAAGAGTGAGAGCGACGGAAAGAAACAGAGATGATGATGCAGTGGGGGAGATAATGAGAGAAATGAAAGGAAATATCGAAAAAGAAAGAGATAGAAAGACACTTAGAGATACAGATAGGCAGAGAGAATGCGAAATAGAGAGACGGATTCTCTGTTTATCTCTGATAAAGAAAATAGTAAGAGTAAGAGAGGCACAGGAAGAAAAATACAGGGGAAGATATATACCGAGAGCAAACATTTGGAAGTGATGTATGTAGAGAGAAAAATGATAAAGACAACAAGAAAAGTTGAGAAAACCCGTGAGCGAGTAAAAATTAGCTATTGAGAAAGTGAGGGGAGTGATTATGACACCCAAATGTACCTATTAGCTAAATTTCAAGTCTCTAGTATATGATATACGTGAGTTGTCATTTTTGTTGAATTGTGGGCGAAGGGACAAACAGACAACATTTGCGGATTCAAACACAACTTAGTGCACGATTCTATCTTTAACGGTGTGCACGCCAGGCCTAAAAAACAAAGCGATATTTTCGATAGTTATCGATTATAAAGACATGGGACGAGTTATCGAAAAAAAAAAATAAACTCGTACAGCGTATGATATTATCGAGCATTTTGCTTTTTATTTGAAGTCTATAGCTTTTGTGGTTTACGAAATCCTCACGTTCACACGGACAGACGGACGGACAGACGGACAGGGCTAGTTCAACTCAGCTCGTCGAGCTGATCAAGAATATATATATATTTTATGGGGTGTGGCACGCCTCCTTCGCCCTGTTACATACATTCGCACAAAAAAATTATACCCTGAAATTTCCATTTTCAATGGATTCAGGGTATTAAGTATTTATTAAGTCCTGAAAGTAAAAGAGATCTCTCTCGTCTGTTTTCTATCCTTTTCTCTCTATTATTCTCTTACTTATTTTGCAAGATTTCTCCTCCTACACACATACCTATTTATTTCTCACTCTCTCTCTCTTTCTCAGTCCCTGTCCATCTCTTTTTCCCAGGGTTTCTTGCCATATATTTGCATATTGTCATGACTTTTTCCCTGAGTAGAGGGTATTTCCTTTAGCATAAGCAAAGTGTATCTTTTGTATTTTTCTGATAGCAAATTAATTAAATTTAATTTTAAACTCCAACAAATATTGTAATTAGCTTTAACTGCAATCTATCTGTAGTGGAATAACTCATTGTGGAGAGAGAGAGAGAGAGAGTGAGAGAGCTATATCTCTATGAACAGCCAAAGCCCCTTCCGCCAACCCTGATTACAGCTGTGTGTTACATGCCACTAAATGTGTCAATTGAATTTGCATTCGTTTTTTCTGTGTGCCACAAGTTGCGGTACGCTACAATTAACCGTTTAAACTTTAAGCTTGGTAAGTTTAACTGGTTGCGCTGTGTTGTTGCTGTCGTTGAGTGCTGTGGCTACACAGCATGACGTCGACTTCGACGCTGGCGTCGACGTCGATGCCAACATCAACTGGGGCCGCTTTCATGGGAATTTGTGGAGTTCATTTCATGGCAATTTTATTGCTTATTAATTTTTCAGTGTTCGCGCTTTTATTGTTGTTGCTGCTGCTGCTGCTGCTGCCGCTGCTGCTGCATGCTGTTAATGATTCCGCTTGCTGCTGCCACCTGCCCCTGCCCCTGCCCCTGCCCATGCTCCCTTTGTACTGCCCTGTTGATATGATTATTACGTTTATGTATTTTAATAATTGTTGCGTGATTTGAAAGATTTTTCTCTACAAAATATGCCCCATTCTCTTTCTATCTCGCTCTTCATTTCTTTTTCTGTTTGAATAGAGCTTATAGCTCTGGTATATCTTAACTTTCAGCTATCTGTGTGTGTATGGCTTTGTGCGTATATGTGATCCTCGGTTTCGTTTCGTGGTCGTGTGCCCCGTCGAGCGTCCATAACTTTTGTGGCTCAATTACTTTTCGATGCAAATCAAATTGGTCGCCTTTTAACTATTCTTCACACGTTTTTCATTAAATATTTTCCTCCTTAAGCTGTTGGCTATGCAACATCAACAACAACAATCAAGACTCCTCTCCGCTTTGCCTCATCATTTTACGGATTCATATTTTCTATATGATTCTCTCTTTGGAGCATTGTAAATGAGTTTTTATTGAGCTGAAAAGTTATTTCTGTTTGCCTTATTGGTCATGAATTGTTGTTTATTGACTTTGCATATAGTAGATATATTTAACTGCTCCAGTATGCTTCCCGCTCATCATCAGTATAATGCTCACAATCTCTTTAAGCTAATTAAGTTCTTTTGACTGTCAAATGGGATTGAAATGAAACAGAAACTTTACAAATTAGCCATACAAAATCTTTGAGATTACGTATGCTCTACATCAGTAGAGCTTTTCGATATTTTCCATGCATCTATATATTATGTATAATTTTGTATATAATCAGATTCTTTTCAAATTCGATAAATATCGATTCATTTAATATGCCTATAACATTTAGACAGCGATGGTCTAATTTTAAGGTGGAGAGTTATTATTCAGACCTATTTGATTCACTTTTTCTCGATCCTACAGCACAAATTTATGTTCGAGTATCGAAGTCGGAAAATCAAAAATGTAGAATAAAGTAATCAAAGTAATCAAAAATGGAAGTAAGACTAAGACATCTCTAAAGGTTTTTCATTTAGTAAGCATAAGTATACGGGGTATATTTTAGTCAACATTTGCACCTATTTATGTATAATGTTTTTGTTAAAAGTATGTAACAGACAGAAGGAGGCGTGCCACACCCCCAAAAGTATATATATTCTTGATCAGGACGACAAGACAAGTTGATTGAGCCCTGTCCGTCTGTCTGTCCGTCCGTCCGTCCGTCCGTATGTATGAACGCGTCGATCTCAGAGCCTATAAGAGCTAGAGAATTTTTTAGGCGCGTATATAGGACGCGCATATCGAGTTTGTTTCAGAAAATCGATAACTATTCCTGAATATTTGTTATCGATTTAAAACCATATGAAAAATCAGTTATGATTTTTTATCTTTTTTATCTTAAGAGCTAGAGTCTCCAAATTTTGCATGTAGCTTTATGTATATTTTTACCAATTTCGGGTTTTGTTACATTTGGATACCGGCCCCAAATTTCCCCACAATTTTGAAAATTATTTTTAGTTGCAATATATATGGTGTTTGGTCTTTTTGAAAATTACATCAATTATTTAAATCATATGGTGAAAGTTTTATCAAAATCCGTTGATAAACACAAAAGTTATATTAACAAAATGTTTGGCCAGATCATACATGTTCATTTTATATACATGTGCACACATACATGCAAATGCTCGCGAACAAATTTTCTAAGAACCGCAATTGCCTTTGAGTTTATTGAGTTTATTTAACTGCTAACTAACGACTAAATATTATTGTTCTCGTTCAAATCAATATGCCCGGTTATACGCGCTGTGCACTCTACGTTATAGCGCATAATCGAAATCAATAAAGTTATTAAAACGACGCCTTTAAGTTTTGTGTAACAGATTCTTAAGCCAACAACTGAATAACAGCGCAACAACAATACGGATTAGCGCTTCATCATAAACAGCAGCAACAACAACTGATTGTCATAATTATGGGGCATTTTGGTGTTTGCCGTGTTTGCTCTCTTGAGCCGCAACCTTCGAGGAATGAGCTTTATTTCTTTATTTTTGTTGTTACACATAGATACCCTGTTCAAATTGACAAGGGGTAACTCTACGTAGTGGTAACTAAACTACTAAAGGAGCTACATTTATCACAAGCTCTGCTCTGCCACAAGCAATACCTTTAGTCATTAATAAATGATTCTTCGATATTAATCGATTTTAAATACCGTCACAAAAATTTATATTAACAGCAATTGACTTTACGACCTTTAGAATATCAAAAAACAATACACTTAAATTGGTCACTAGTTGGTTTAAGGTCTAGCAAGTATTACACAGTTTCGATAAATATCGATTGTATCCGAATTTGCCTAGAATGCCTAAATTACTTTATATGTATGCATAAAATAATCTCACTAAACATTTTTAAGAAAAATTTACAGAAGGTATAATGATATATCAATTTATTCTCTGATAACATTTATTAGATAAACAATCTTAGATTGTAAGTTATACTGTCATTATAAAAAAAATTGATTTTTTAAGCTTGCAGTGATCAAATTTACACATATTATCTGCATTTTAAATTTTTACTCAAATTCTATTTAGATCGATGACTACACTTTCCCGAATATTGCATACAAAATGTTATATAATATAATAAAATATTCTATATTTACTTTACTTTCGAAACATATCGATAAACAGAATAACTTTGGGTACTAAAAATCGATAACACAGCATTTATTTGGAATGTCGAATTCGAAAAGAAGATATGTAACTTAGATTGAAGAAATCAAAGCAGTAAAATATTTACGCCTGTCAATGTACGCCTATGCATTAGCTGTGTATACAGGGTATATTTCAGTTGGGCAATTGCAACTAGAGCACAGCTCTAGCTACGGTACGGATCGAGTTTAAGTTTTCGGCTTATTGTTGCTGCTGTTGTTGCTCGCTTTGCTCGTTTTGCTGCCGCTTCCATTTCATTTTCGCAGCGGGAGTTCCGACGCACACATACATACACAGCAGATTGCTAATCAAAGTGTTTATCGTGGCCGATCGCTGAGTATTATGATCTTGATGCCTTAATTTATTCACACTCTTTGGAGTAAGGGTCAGCGGCTGGTGTTAATCTTTGCGCCTCAGTGTCTTGGCTCTCGACGTTTTCTATTTGCTTTCGAGCGCTTTTCAATTTTCACAGCGGGTACAAACGGGGCCTGAAAAGGTTTTTTTGGAGCTCATGATCAGGCTTGCCCACAAATAAAATATAAGAGAAAAAACTCCCGAACAATGTTTGTAATTTATTTCATTGTGCGATGATTAGCAGGCATTTCTTTAACAGATTGAATTGGAGAAGGGAGAGACGAAGCTGTAGCTGTAACAGAGGCTGGGCTGGAACTGAGGCTGTGGCTATGGCTATAGATGATGCCGGGATAGCGGCAAATGAAGACATCGTGAATTGTGCTCCACTTTCATTGTTTTGATTTGGAATTTGATGTTCGTTATAGCTAGAAGCTGGCCGAGCGGCAGCCCAGAGAGAAATGCGCCGGTCTGCCTGGCTGGCTGGCTTATTAGTTGATAGTTATGGTCAACGAAGTAGTTTATGGGCCTACGGGCCAGACCTTTTTATGGGCTGCTCCATCCGCTGCATTGTCTGCGATGCGCAGGTAGCTCGCACCAAATTGAAATTGAAAAACAGCCATAAGCAGCAGCAGAAACAACATCAATATCGGGCTAAAAACCTAGTTTGGTTTTGTACAAAATCTGAGCATATTGTTATAATTGAGTTTTTGCCCACACGCTGCCACGCCCACAGCAGCCGCAGCAACGGCTAGCCCGGGGATGGCGCTGACACCAAATATCATAATAATGAACTCAAGAGCGTTATGGAGGCGAGGTCGCTGGCAGCCAGCTAAGGGAACAGTAGCTGAGCGACAACCCTCGACCCCTGGACGAACGCGCTACCCAAGGAGTGTGAGTGACTTTTAATTTACTTCAAATCCGTACTCAACTACATGGCCCCCGGGGGAGTTGTTCCTGCGGCAAGTGGCACGTCCACACAGAGAGTAAAACAAAGCGGGAGAGAGTGAGAGAGACATAGACCGCGCTCATTGCATACCTTGACGCGACTTTTGACTTTGGGTAGCTACCACCAACTACTAAGAGTCCTGTTAGACTACAACACTAGACAACAACAGTTTAAGAACGATATGTAAGATATAAGATATAAGATATAAGATATAAGATATAAGATATAAGATATAAGATATAAGATATAAGATATAAGATATAAGATATAAGATATAAGATATAAGATATAAGATATAAGATATAAGATATAAGATATAAGATATAAGATATAAGATATAAGATATAAGATATAAGATATAAGATATAAGATATAAGATATAAGATATAAGATATAAGATATAAGATATAAGATATAAGATATAAGATATAAGATATAAGATATAAGATATAAGATATAAGATATAAGATATAAGATATAAGATATAAGATATAAGATATAAGATATAAGATATAAGATATAAGATATAAGATATAAGGTATAAGATATAAGATATAAGATATAAGATATAAGATATAAGATATAAGATATAAGATATAAGATATAAGATATAAGATATAAGATATAAGATATAAGATATAAGATATAAGATATAAGATATAAGATATAAGATATAAGATATAAGATATAAGATATAAGATATAAGATATAAGATATAAGATATAAGATATAAGATATAAGATATAAGATATAAGATATAAGATATAAGATATAAGATATAAGATATAAGATATAAGATATAAGATATAAGATATAAGATATAAGATATAAGATATAAGATATAAGATATAAGATATAAGATATAAGATATAAGATATAAGATATAAGATATAAGATATAAGATATAAGATATAAGATATAAGATATAAGATATAAGATATAAGATATAAGATATAAGATATAAGATATAAGATATAAGATATAAGATATAAGATATAAGATATAAGATATAAGATATAAGATATAAGATATAAGATATAAGATATAAGATATAAGATATAAGATATAAGATATAAGATATAAGATATAAGATATAAGATATAAGATATAAGATATAAGATATAAGATATAAGATATAAGATATAAGATATAAGATATAAGATATAAGATATAAGATATAAGATATAAGATATAAGATATAAGATATAAGATATAAGATATAAGATATAAGATATAAGATATAAGATATAAGATATAAGATATAAGATATAAGATATAAGATATAAGATATAAGATATAAGATATAAGATATAAGATATAAGATATAAGATATAAGATATAAGATATAAGATATAAGATATAAGATATAAGATATAAGATATAAGATATAAGATATAAGATATAAGATATAAGATATAAGATATAAGATATAAGATATAAGATATAAGATATAAGATATAAGATATAAGATATAAGATATAAGATATAAGATATAAGATATAAGATATAAGATATAAGATATAAGATATAAGATATAAGATATAAGATATAAGATATAAGATATAAGATATAAGATATAAGATATAAGATATAAGATATAAGATATAAGATATAAGATATAAGATATTAGATGTAAGATTCATTCTCAACACATGTTGTGTAGTGTAGAATGCCACTGAAGTTTTTCATAATTTCTAACAACAATCGCTACCTTTCATTCCCTATTCTTTTCGCACACGCTATACTATTGGTTTGTCGCTCTCGCTCTCTCTCGCTCTCTCTCTCTCTCACTCTCTCTCTCTCATTGGTCTGGTCGCTGCGCACATCATTAATTTGTTATACGGAGATTATCTATTTTTATTGTTATTAATGGCAAACAATTTATTAAGCTGCGCGGCAAAGGACTCACACATGCTGAACCGCCAGGACGAGACTCTAAGGGAGACACGGGCGAAGAGGCAAAGGGGATGGTGGTGGGGAGAGGGCGATAGGTGGAGGAGGTTGCTGATGTAGTTCGCGTCATGTAAATCAACAAATTTCACTAAACTACGTGCGGGTGTTGTGCAGATGGATTGCTCATTATGTGGCACAAGGTGTGGGGTTGGTGGGCCAACAAGGCGTGGGGGTTGAGACTTAGACTTAGAAAAGCCATAGACAGAGACTATGTTAGAGAGAGCGCGAAAGGAAGAGCTCTTCAAAGGTGTTGACGTCCTGCACTTTGTGCCACATTTTGTGGCTGCTGTCGATGGTGGTGTTGCTGTTGCTGCTGCTGGTGGTGCTGGTGGTGCTGGTGGCAGCTAGTCCGGATGCTCATTAGTATGCGTAGCGCCCACAAAGCTGTTTATTAGGGTCATTAGCGGCGCCTCAGAGCTCAGAGCTCGGACCTCGTCTGCTTTGCCTTACTGGCAGGAACTGGCAGGAGTTGCCGCTGTAACTGTAACTGGAGCACACACTACAGCCACAACACACGCTCACAAAAGGCAGTGGACAGGTGCTAGATATGAGGCAACGACTGGCATAGAGCAGTCGTCTCTAAATGTTGATTGGAGGGAAAGATAAATGTGAAAGCGCATTTTCATCATTTCTGGAATGTGCTCATAGATCTTTATAAGACTTCCCATTGGTCAGCAATCTAATATGCATATATTATTATATATATATATATATATATATATTTATAGCTCAATATCTGTCAATTCATATGCCTATTACAGGTGTGTGTGTGTGTGTGTGTGTGTGGATCCTTGGATAGATGCTCCCACAAGCAAAGACAATGTAGCCTGGATGAGGCTCAGCCTGGCTAATATATAACTTAAACACGTATTAAGTATTTTTCACAGCAGAATACAAATTCACGATTCGAACAACCTCTTTGCACTGTGCTACAGGGTACGAGACAGTTGTCCAAAGACAAAATAAACAGCGCATAAATTTAATATTAAATAAGCATAACATAATAAATTCGATTCCAATAAATCCAATTAGTCATGGACAAATTATTATTGAAGGCAGCCGCTTGTCAGAAAACGAACCCAAGAGTCGCTGAGCGCCGAGATTTCCGTAGCTGAAATGCGACCCATTGCGCCCCCGCAGTGACCTGCCATGTCGCCCCCTCCTCCATTCAACCCCTTCTCAGCAGTATATATATTTTATGCATTGTTGGCATTTGCGTTGATAACGCGTTGATAGCAGAGACTGAGACTGAGGATGAGACTGAGACTGAGAGCGAGACTGACACTGGAGTAGTTGGAGCTGAGTAGCAAACAGTCCCTTCCTTGGGGACTTGTTAAAGAGACGACAGGGTTGGCTCGGGGTCAAACTTGGAACGCAATGAAAATGAGAAATTGAAATGACATTCAATGAAATGAAATGAAATGTCTGTGAGGATCGTAGCGCGCAGCTAGCATCTCGTATCTCCTATCTCGACGAGCGAGATCATGCTTTGGATCTGCTCCCAGCTCTGGTCTATCGGGCTCGTCTCGCGTTTCCGTTATGCGGACAAACGAGATAATTGGGCACATGAATTTATGGCGCCGCAACGCTCCAACGAATGACAAGTGGCCGCAACCCCCTGCGCTCCGTGCCCCGTCCCCCGTCCCCCAACAATGAACCTGTTAGTCCCCCCTCCCTCTAGCCGACCCCTTTTTGTCTGTGTGTGATTTATTTAATAAGCTTCGGCGCGCGTTCACATAAAGAAATCGACATGTATGAATTGCCCCCGTTCATGCCCCCACCCCGCCTTTCTCCGCCCTCTCTCCTGCCATGCTGTCTACGTCCATGTGCAGTGCATGACTGTAAAAATTTATTGGCCATCAGTCACAATTGCCAATGCGATGTGGCAACGAATTGTGGCAATATGTTGCACACGCGCCCCGATAAGCCCCGGCCTCAACCAAAAAAATCGGGGAAAAAAACAATACCTAGATCTGGCAACATTGCTCCTGTCCAGTGAGCTATCCCCTTGCTCCTCTTACTCCGTTTCCTTCTCCTGTCAAATATGGCGCACTTGAAATTGTTTGACGTGCTTCCATTTCCATTTGCAGTCATACACAGCCCTGACATGCTCCCGGCATAGCTCTTCACAGCTTCGAGTTACACGAATGCGAGTCTCCACTCAAACTAATCTAGCTTGAGCTTCTAAGCTCTATCAGGAACTAATATAAATTAATATATAGAATTTATGTCTCAGTATGCATATTTGCTGCTCTTCTCCGTTTTGTCTTTATATTCTGTTTCCGTAAGCTTTATCCCAACCAATTCTTAACTGCCATTTCATCGAGAAGCTTGTTCAGAGTCTTCTTTAGTAACGTTATTTGACTGAATTTCTCTTGAAGTCTGTAAATGGATTAGTTTTGTCTCAGATAAAGTACACAGTGTAGTATGAGCTATACTCAAGTATTCACTCAAAATTTATAAATAGAATCTATATAATTCTGCTTGCCTGACAGACACATGACATGCACTTTGACATCTACATTGCTTGTATACTTTTCCAACTTCTATCTATCTGACAAGTATTTAACAAGAAGTTTAACAGGCACTTTACTACACTTCTACTCTTCATTCCTTCAGTTTTTGCAATTAGTTAATCATGCCACAGTTGCCATATAAACTCCTATTTCTGGTATCCTCTCTATATCCCTATACATGGATATAGACATATATGTGATATATAATAGTTGACTCTTAATTGAATGTGTTTATAGCGCATTGTCGCAGCGACTTGTTCCAGATTTTCGAGAATTTTATCTGCTGTTTTTGTGATTCAGTTAAAATGAACATAATTTTTTTTGTCGGAAGCCGCTGGGAATGACTGAGCGAAAAGTCAGAATTGGGGGCCATGCCTGAGGATGGGGCTGATTCTGAAATAATGGGGCTCAATGATATTAATACGTTCGCTCGTTATCAAATTGCGTTTGCATGCAGAATGGACAGAGAGAATGGACGAGATTTTTTGTTGCGCTTCAGCGTGTCTCCAGCTCCGATTCTCGCTCTCATTCAGCTCTCTTTTATTGCTTCTTTTGCTGTAGATGTTATTATTATTGTTATTTTTCTGCTTTGCTGGACACGGACATCGAAACGAGCGCCATATTTAAGCATCGTACGTGAGTCTGTGATTTGTGGCGTTGCCTGTCTGAATGCTTCAGGCTAACCCCGGACTGCAGCGAACCCCCCTCCAAACTGTAAAAAGCCTAAACAATAAACACACACAGCCAAAAGAGATGTATTTAACAACAAGAGAAACAAAGAGAGAGAGAGATAGAGAGAGAGAGAGAGAGAGAGAGAGTCAGAAAGATATCATATAACGAACGTGAGCGGATTTTCATAGCAGCTTTTCCTTCCCTAGGCGATGAAGCCGTGTAGCGAAAAGGTGACAAAATTCGAATGCAAATAGAACGACAGCGACAAAAACTTTATTTAATTTAAAAGCTAAAAATATAAAATAAATTTTCCACATTTGACTTTTACAACGACAATTTGCCCGTTGACTGTCGTAAAGCGAGGAACAGCCCATGCTCTGTCAGCCCCCAATCCGTCTCCACTTTCACCTACATTGGTGGCTATAACGTTCTGCCTATGGCAACCTTTTTGCGACCCCTAAAGACGCACACACGCGCGCACACACTGACTCGATCCCTAACCCGTATAGGTGTAGATGGGTGGGCCAGAAGGGCGGCAAAAGGGGGGAATACGCCGTAAACCGTAAACCGTAACCAAAAACCGTACGCAAAGTTACGATAATCGTTTATTGAAATGCAAATTTTTTGCTGATTTTGCTGCTTTTAGAAGTCAATTTGGGTCGCCCCCTCCAGGAGGCCCCCTCCTTGCGACTATGTGACAACTTTTACACTTGTGTTATGATTGTCTTTTGCTTACGCCAACAATACAATAAAAGGTCATCTATTTAACATATGCATTTGCATATTTACAAGTTCTCAAGCCCCTCCTCCTCCTCCTCCTCCTCCGACGACGACGACGACGACGAGGAGAGCGATTGCGTTTGAGGTGTGCGGGCTAAGTGAAGGGCTCGAATCAAAGGTTTAATGCGACCAAATGGGCTGACCCTATGATTGCTTTTGGGCCTTTGGGCGAACAGATGCACCATTAGGCATAAACCATCCATCGTCTTGCCCATGCTCTTGCCAAGAAAATACCAAAATGCTTGAACAGCTCAAAATTTGTGCCTTAAGCGAAAGAATAGACATTGTTTTCCATGCCAAAAGCAGAACTCGTCATCTCTCTCTCTCTCTCTCTATTTCTTTATCTCTCTCTATGTCTATCTCTCTCCCCGTCTCCCTCTTTCTCTCTCTCTCCCCGTCTCTGTCTCTATGTCTATATCTATATCTCTCTCTTCATCTTCATCTCTATCTATATGATATGATTGTCATGGGAACCATTCGATTACTACGATTAAAGTAACTGTTTTAAGAATAGATTAGTTAATGCTTTCACACATTTCCCCGAGCTTTTCCTTTTTGCTTCTGCTAAGCTCTGGCTTAATTAACGACCGCATTTTATCTCGAGTCGATCGATCAGAAATCAAAACTCTAAATCTCATTAATTTGACAAGCATTGCGCACAAAACACACCACACAAACTCACCCATACACACACACACACACACACGCACACACACGCACACACACGCACACACAGGCACATTGAAGAGGGCTCAAATTTCTGGGAAAGATAAATATTTCCGATAGATATACATGGCGAGAGAGAGTGTGTGTGAGAGAGAGACAGAGAGAGAGAGAGAGGGGGATACAGATGCATAGATAGTTGCTAAATTAGAGCCGCAGCAGCCGCCAAGTTGCCAAAAAGATATCAAAATGTGCCACGCCTCCTTCGCCTTTGCCATTCGCCCCTGCCACGCAGGGTGGCTGATGCAACTGTCAACTGTCAAAAGTGCAGCGCAACAAGGGATCCCGAATTGCGGTTCAACTATTTACGGTGCTGCATGAAAAATCAAAACTAGATACGCCGATAAGATAAATAATTGGAATATGAAGCTGGCCCTTCCTGCCTCTACCCGCCTGCCTCTACCCCGCCCTGCCCTTTGCCCTTGCCCTAGCCCTTCTCGGTTGAGAATAAAAGTATAAAAATTGACACACGCCGTGTGACGTAGCTCTAAGGGCATTCGACAGGGAGTGCGGCGGGGTTGGAGTCGGGCGGTCGGTGGCTTGATTTTGTGCGCTGCGTGTTTAATCACAGCAAATAATTAAATGTCCATTTCAGAGGGCGTCGCAGCGACACGTGTGCAACAAGAGGCATTAGGAATTAAGACTTCATTTAAGTGCTTATCGCCAAAAACAAATCAACTAAATATGCCAACCTTCCCACTGACTCTCTTTCTCTGTCTCTCTCTGTCCCTCTCTCTCTTTCGCATAGATGCTCTACCCCTTTGCTAGATGATTTTCGATTCTAGGCAACTTGCAAGCAAATCTGTAGCACAGCAGACATATCTGCGATCCGCCGTCTGCGCTCACCTGTCTACGCACACCTGTCTACCCGTGTTACATTTACGAATTGTACTTAGCTAATAAAGTCATTATTTTAGCCCCCTTCCCCCACCACCTCAATGATAGCAAACAGAGTGTATTATTTCACTTTTTTGGGGGAAAGGGCAGCAACATAGCCACGCGATGCGCTACACCGGTGCGAACGGCCTTTAAGCACCTGCAAAACGAAAATGTGTGAAGCACATTATTAGATATATAACTTATATCAGCATATTCAAAACAAAGTTATTATGAAAGGAAAGCCTCTACAGTCTCAACTATAAAGAAGCCTCTTTCGATATTCTCTCATCTAGTCCTTGTGAATTTCGCCTTGAAATAATTAATATAAAATAATATAAATAAAGACCAAAGTATGTTTCATTCATTCAATTCTAAATTAGAAACACTTTTGATATCTATGATACTCCATGACAAAGAGGGTCAAAAGAGCACAGAGTACACAGGCTGTCTGTTGCTCTTCCCTTGCACATTTTTTTGCTCTTTTCTTTTCTTATTTTTCTACTATATCTGTCTTTGTCTCTTTATATAAATGCTTCTCTTTTTCTTCCTCGCTCGATATCTCAATCATTCGCAATGAATACTTGCAAATGCTATTGTAGGGTCTCGTTGCGGTGTCCTAAATCTAGAGTATCCCTAAAAAATCAAATGTGGACGATATCAAAGAGCGCTCCAATTCAAATTGGAAATATCAAATAATACCGATTTGACAAATCAATCGGGGGCAAATAATGACATTATTTGTTGCCCGTTGGCGGGCACTACGACGGGCAAATACGAATAGAATACGAATGCGGATACGTGTATGATTGCGAGTGTGAGTATTTGATATTCGATATTTGTTATTGTAATTATTATTGTGGCATGTTCTGTCGTTTAGTTACCTCTCATATGTGTACATATTGGAAGGGTGCTGGTGGGTGGCGGGAGTGTTGGCTTTATTTTAATCATCAGCAAGCGCCCCGCCTCCCATTTTTTTTTATTTGGTTCACCTCCGCCCACATAGTCAGTTATTAATTTCGTTATTTGCTCGACGTTCGTTTTATTTATTCATCAATTTTATCAGCACAAATTAAAAACAAATTAGTCGACAGTAGGTAAATAATAATAAAGTGTAATAAAAATCACAGACAAGTCAAGAGCACGGCAGCAGCAGTGGTCGGAGGGGGGATTGGGGCTCATGATATGGGGCCGACCATTGATAAGTATTCGAAACTTGATTCATTCAAATGGCAAAGCGATTACAAAGTTTTATTCATTTTGGCCACTTTTTTTGTTGCTTTTCGCTGTTTGCTTTTCATTAATTGTCGATTTTTATTTTAATGTCATTTTTATTGTTTTTAATGCGCTTTTAATAATAATTGATTTCTGATCACAGCCAAGCGATAAGCAGCCCATTTCCCGAAGGACAGGCAGATGAAAATCGTTTCAAAATGAACTCTCCATATATATATAATATATGTATTATATACATATATATAATACAGCAATACCATTATAGATTATATATAATTTGATTATAAACTATATATATAAATATATATTTTATGTATTCAAAAACCAGCATGTAACAAGAAGCTCAAAAATTGATTTTATTTAACAGATCGAAATTTTTCAAATATATACATTTAAATGTTTAATATTTTAACAAGACTAAAATCTAAAATGTAATAAAATTAAATTTGATTTTTAATTAAATCGTCATAATTTTTTAATTTTTATAATTTACATTTAAAATTATATGAATTAAATATATATATTATTATTATTATTAAATTATATAATTTATTATATATATGTATATTATATAATCAATAATCATTTATGTAGTTTATTTGCCTACAACTAAACTATAAAGTTGTAGCCTTAGGCATTGGAATGGTGATATGAACTGTCTGAATATAATAAATATAAATATTTATTGTTCAAAATAATAGAAACATGCTTGAGCATTTAAAAAAACATACGCTATTTATTGCCAAATTGTCTATGAGCCAAGACTGTAATAAAGATTGAAATTATCAAAAATTTATAATCAAAGTTATTCCGATAAAGACGAAATGTGTAAACGAGATTATATAATATATAATATAATAATAAAAATATATAATAGGCAAGTAAATTGGAATTACTGGACTAATAGTTTAAGAACTAGTAATCAGTAATACTAATCATTAGTTTAGGAACTAGTAACTAGTAGTAATCATAAGGCTTCAGTTCAGTTTATATACAGACAAATCTAGATGTTAATTTCCAGAGATCTGCATACTAAGATACGTCTTCAAGTAACCGAAATTTGTTATTAATATTACTGCATTTAATAAATGAAGATAATGTTATGGATGATCTTAATATGATATGAAGAAGAGACCCGAAAGTTTCACTCACTTCAATTTATAGAAGTTGAAAGGTCAGTTTGTAGGAATCTGATTCAAAATTCCGAAAGACGATCGGAAACAGTTAAATGTTTCAATGCATTGCTGGATTAATATATATATATGTATATATATATATATATATATATATATATATATATATAATATATAAATGAAGATACATTTTATAATCACAGTTGCATCTCCTTTTAAAGAGCTGAATTCACTTTTGATCGAGTTAACTTGGCGGAAAAACAAAATAAATGGCCGTCTTTATGCATTACGAGCACGGCACATGAATTCCAAATTTCTAATATCGGGCATATTTTTGATTTATTTTTAATTACGCTTATCACTGGCCAAAATTGGAGAAGCGAAAAGCCTAATGAAAATGACACTGAAACAAAAACGAAAATGAAAATGAAAATGCAAATACAAATCAAAAACAATATACATTATAATGATGATGCGCAAATAAGTTCTATAATGATAAATATGACGAGAGCGGGGGAGTGTCAAAGAATATTTGTGGGAACAGCACAGAGCGAGAGCCCCACTATTGTGTGTGTGTGAGAGAGAGAGAGAGAGAGAGAGAGGGGAGAGAGAGAGAGAGAGAGAGTGAGAAAGAGAGAAAGATAGGTGGGGGACTGTGGATGCTTGGAAACTTTGCACAGCCAACTTAATAGAAAATCAAGCGCAAGAAAATGGCTCACGATAAGCAGCCAGAGAAGAAACTACAGAAGAAGAGGCGGCGGACAACAGCTGGAGCTGAAATAGAAAAACGAGAAAAGCGAAACGCCCCGCAGCAAATTAAATGAAAATTTGTTTGTGTGTGGAAAAATCAAGTGAAAATTAATTGAATTGAGTTGAGTGCGGCGGCCGCTGCCCCGTTTATAGATTTTTGCTAGCCGATAAAAACTCTGACAATGAGCAAGAAGAAGACGAAGCACTCCGCCAAAAGAAGAAGAGGCAGAGTGTCCATGTGTGTGTGTGTGTGTGTGTGTGGCTGTTTACGGTTTCCTTTTTTGCCAATCATAAGAGCGAAAGAAGTGAAAGACGGGGCGAGTAGCTGGGCTGCAGCTCAGCACAGCAAATGGTCAGCGAGGGCGGCAATTTCTGTCTGTGTGTGTGTGTGTGTGGGTGTCTCTGTGTCCGTGTGTGTGTGTGTGTACATAATTCATTTAAAAGACGCAAAAGTCGCAGCTGCGCAGTGTGCAGCAGCACCAAAAGCACCAACGATAGCAGTCAGTGGGGCTGCTGCTTTGGGGCACCCAGTCCTGCTGCATATTTAAGACATTATTACATTATAATCGCATAAAACAATCAATAAAATGTCAGTTGGCTGCGCCGAGGAGCGCCGCAGCGTTTGGCAGCGACGCTGCTTTTCGCTTCAATTGCCCCATAATCATAACGGCAGCACAGGGCAAAGCATATACAAATTTCCCAGTATTTATTTTGGCCACGCCTGTGTCAGTAGCGCTGTCCCGCTCTGGCAGCAGCAACAACAGCAGTGGCGGCAACAGCAACAGCATCTAGCTAGTTGCCAGCTCTGCTCGCTCTCACACACACACACACACACACACAGAGGCCCATACGAGCCATACACATAATAGCGCCAGTCACACACACAAACACACACACATATTCACTTTAAATCAATTTTTTTGGCGTTTTTCATTTCATTTTCACGACGTTCTCATCGTTGACTGTTGCGCCTCGCTCTTACTAGCTCTCTCGCTTTAGCATGCGCGCACTGAGCCAGAAAAATACCATTATTGTGCTCGTGTCGGTACATGTGTATGTGTGTGTGTGTGTGTGCGTGCGTGCATTTGTGTGCTTAGTGGAATGAGCAGCATGGCGAGTGGAACAGAGAGCCCAATGCCTTGGCGTGTTTGTTAAGTGAAACCATTTTTCTTTATATTGCAGCGACTACGGCGACGGCGACGGCGACGGCGTCGTTGGCAGCGCTGCCACTGCCACTGTCGCTGCTGAGTTCGTTTTGTTATTTCTCGCTTTGCCGCACATAAATTTGAACGTTAATGATTTTTGCTTGCAGTCGCGCATGCGACCAGCAACAACAACAGCAACAATAACAACAGCTGGCCACAAGTGTTGAAAAATGCTCACGCTTGTTCTTCCTTTTGTTGCTTGTTGTTTGTTGTTTGTTATTGTTATTTGTCGTTGGTGGCGGTGCTGCGGCTGCTGCTGTTTTGCAGGTGTCACTTGCCATCTCACTTTTTAGCATGGACACAAACCCACCAATGCCAAGCAAAGCTGCGACACTTTTTGTTGTTCCCAGTCACACGCACACAGTCACATACATGAGGGCACGCAATTATTAAACAAATGCCACAAAACGAGCGTCGCCGTCGTCGTTGCTGTTGTCGTCGTCGTCGTGGTCGCCGTCGTCATCGTCGTCGTCGTCGTCGTCGTCGTCGTCGTCGACGCTTGTTGTCAACGTCGTCTGCGGTCGCTGCTATTTTGCCATTTTCATTTAGACGTCAACTTTGAAGCGTCGTCGCTCGCCTCTGCTCCATCTCGCTCTATCTCGCTGTTTCTCTCGCACACACTCTTAATTGCACTCTCTCGCTCTCTCTCTCACGCTCTTGGTCTTTCGCGCGTAAATCAGCGCTGCGAAGCTGTGAGCGTAATTTTAATTCGAATCAATTTGTTTGTCGCCGCCGCGGCCGCCGCACAGTGGGTCGCCGAGTCTCACAGCAGCCAAAGGACTCGACGCGAGCGTCCTTATCGTTGGATTCGCCGTTGTGACGCGAGTGTGATGCAACAGTTGCCACCTGCCCCACTTAAATGGATCAACTGCTCAAGCAGCTGGCAGCCGCTGCGCAGGCGCACACTCAGCCTCCACTGCTGCGCCTACCCCACTTCGGCAGCGTGCATCATCCACATGCCGCCTCCGCCTTACAGCTCTATGCGGCCGCAGCCGGCTGGGCGCCATTCCTGGCCATGAATCCGCTGAACAGCTCCAGTGCAACTGATGAGAGTTATCGCCAGGCTACGTCGAGTGGCAGCGCTTCCGCGCACATGCTGCGTCACATGGCGCTGCTGCAGCGGGCGAATGCAACAGCCACGAAGTTGCAGCAGCTCAAGGAGCAGCAGCATGAGCTGGAGGACGAACAGGAGCAGCAGCAGGAGCTGGATGTGGAAATGGGAGCGATGGAGCCAACATCACATAAACTGCTACAAACGGAGCCCAATGAGGGTAAGTACGCCAGTTGTTGTGTTTGCATTCGTAAACGTTTTACTGGCAGCGCTGTGTAACCAACTAAATAAATTACATAGCTCCAAAACGTAAAACGTAGCTCTACTTTCCCAGTTACCTCTTGTTGTGGTATTCGTTGCCTTTTTACTAGATGCTCCACCCAGCTGAGCTGCCTATCAAAATTATATATTATATTTACGAGACTTTCTTTTTCTGCTCTGTATGGCCTTCGTAAACGTTCTGTTGGCTGCTCTACTCACGTGCAAATTTTAATAATCATTGCAGCTATATATTTATGATGTCCTTAATATACCCTAGGATACACTAACTATTTTGCACTTCCGCTTTCTGTAGCATCCGTAAGGGTGTCACAAGCGGACATCTAATCTAACTAAATATAGATTAAATATAATACTTACACAGGCATTAATTAACGTTGCATTTATGAGAAACTGTAAGCCATGCGCTAATTGAATTACTTCATCGTTGAGTGACTTTAAACAACGCTCCAAACCAAATTGCCAGCATTATAATAACAATAACAGCAACAACAGCCAATGGCAAGTCAGCTCACACACACACATGCGGAGGCGCGCATACAGTTGTATGCATAAAGCACATTTTGTGCACACTCATTAATTTGTTGAACCAAGCATTTTGGCAGCGCCGCCAACATCGACAGCGACAGCGACAGCAACAGTGGCTGCGGCAGCGACTGCGACTGCGACGCTTCGCTGGAAAGCAGAAACCACATTAACAACAACAGCAACAAAATCAAAGAGCAACTGCGAAAAACGAGATCCAGTTTTGTTGTTGCTGCTGGCGCCCCGGCGCGCACTTTATTCAATTTACCAATAAAATTTCAATCGCATTGCTCTTTTTAATCAATTCGCTGCGACACGCACACAACCAGAAACAACAACAGCAACAGCAACAGCAACAACAACAACAACAACTATGCATAATTTGTTTGTTGTTATGTTTTTTGATCAATTTTTAATCAACAGCAAATATTTTTGTTGGCGCCGCGACGCCTGGCCTGCAGCGGCCATTTGTGACAATTTTTGTTGCTGCTTTTGCGCTCTATATTCTCTCGCTCCCTCTCTCTCTCTCTCTCTCTCTCTCTCTCTCGCTCTGTCTCTTCGCCGCCCCTATGCGAGTGCTTGCGAGAGAGCGGCTGAGCGGCTGAGCGGCAGAGAGTTGCCGTTATTGCTGTAGTTGTTGCTTTTTGTGCCTAATTAAATTTCGCTGGCTATTTTGAGCCTTTTATTTTTAGCTATGCGAAAATAATTTGGCAACTTCCGCACGGGCGAGCGACTGAGAGGGAGAATGTTTCGGTCAAGCAACTGTAACCAGAGCGAGCAGACAAGCGACTGACCGACTGCAATGCAAAAGGCACGAAATTGAACGCAATTAAGCCTACGTCCTGAGAGCGTGTCCAATACAAGTTAACCACAAGCCTAGGCAATAGTTAGTAATCTGTATTAACGGGTAGAGTTAATAAGAAAATTGTTTTTGGCTAAACAATATATCTAATAGAAGCTCAGTCTAAAGCGGAATATGCCTTGTTGTAATATCAGATAGTACTAAAATGATGTACATTATTGATGATACCATGTAGAAGTGTAACAAACTCCATGCAATAGAAGCGAAATGTAGCTCAAAGCCGAATCGGACATAATAAAGATTGGTTTCTACCAATTATTTTGTGATTTCTTCCTTCGAGTGCTTCAGTTGCGACTAAGCGAAGACAGCACTGACAGTAGAGGCAGTTGACAAACGTCCGACGACGAGGAGGCGGATGTCTTGGCATGGCAAGGCAATGGAACTCATTGGACATGCATAGGTGCAGCTGTAGGAGCAGGTGAATGAATTTCTCTGCTTTCCTTTCGTTCGGCGAGTCCAATTGCCACACTGCCAAAAATTTCAGATGCGAGTCTCGAGTCCTGTCATTAAAGGCGACTGCACTGCCCATTGCTCATGTGGCAACGCCCACGCATACATTCAGCTATTGTTGTGTTGCTGTTGTTGTTGTTTCCATTTGAGCCGCCTCCTGAGTTCGAGGCGCTGCTGTTGGATAAACGGGGCCAAGAAATGTGAAGCAGTTCGTCTCATCCTACTTGGACGGGAAATTAGCTGCCATTAGTCATTTTTATTGTTTTCGGTCGCGGCCCCGACAACAACAGCAACAACAATGGCTTAGGAAAAACTTGGCATGGCCCAAATTGGGCAACAAACAATTTGTATTAACAATTTTTCCATTTCGGCTCGCGGTCCAAAGTGAAATGTCTTAATTATTTTGGGAGCTAACCGCCTCCTGCCCTACAATCCGACAATCCGACAAGCCCAACAAACATACAATTTTCGTTTACGACATTTTAATTAAGTTTTTCTTTGGGTTTTCCCTACTTTCCCGCCTCCTCCTCCTCCTTCTCCTTCTCGGCCACTTCACTTCACTTTGACCTTCTCCTCTCCCGCTCTCCCGCTCTCTCTACCGCTCGCTCCCCTCCGTCTTTCACTTGTGGAAATTGGGCAAATTAATAAGAACGCCATTGGCACGCCCCGTAAAACGCCAGAGTTGCCCTATCCAATTCTCTCTATTAGCTGTTGCTGCTTCGGATTCTGCTTCTGCTGCTGCTGCTGCTGATCATCATCAGCAGTGATCATCAGTGATGAATGAATTGAGCTGATCTCCTACTGCTCATTAGCCTCGCTGACCGCGAGCGCGTCTAGTAATTGCCATCATTTCTATGGAGCCTACCTAGACCATAGATTAATTGAAGTGGAGCTGGAGCTCGAACTGGAGCTGGAGCTGGAGCTGGATCTGGAGCTGGGGCTGGGGCTGGGGCTAGAAATGAGAAGTTGCTGAGTTGCGAGTTAGTCAATTGGTTGAATGTTTCTATAAAAACAAAATACAAAATAACAAGCAAATAGATGAGTCCTAACGAATCTGCGATACTCTCATCAGAGACTGGAAATTTGAATTGGATCCAAGCCGTACTACGCTAAGTCGCCTTCTTGCATTTTATCATTGAACGTTGTCAGTGATACGTTTTGCTTGATTTCCTCTTTATGATGTATTCGTAAACGTTTTGTACAATATTATTCATATCATATATATAATATATCTATATACATATACATAGATATATATATATATCAATTACTCTTTGCATACCATTCGTAAACGATTAATATTTATCATAGAGAGACTTGAGAGTCATGCAAGCCGCAACCAATGTTTGGTAAGCCCTGCGTAGAGTATTTGATGGAAACCCAAAAACAAGACTGGAAGCCACGCGAAGCCATCAACATCAGCGGCTAATGCGCATTTGTTCGTTTGGTCCGATTTCCACCGTCCGCAGTCCGCAGTCCGCAGTCCGCAGTCCGTAGTCGGCAGTCCGATTTTCCCCATAATTAATAAAGCCGCTGAGCATTGAGAGACGTCATTCGTCTCGTTGGCTAATTGGTCGCTCGTCAGTTGCCCAGCGCAACTGCGAGCGCCGACGCTCCAAATGAGCTTTTGACGAGCGTTTTGCCTCGGGAAATGATAATTATTTAAGTGACTCTCATTTAAACAAGAAGAAGTTGCCAAAAACAGAGAAACAAAAACAAAATAAATAAAAAATTAAAAGAAACGAAAGAAAATATTTCGAAAAGAAGAAACCATACGAAACGTATCGAAGAGGAACGGAACGGAACAGCTGCAAATGGGGCGCCATATTATTTGCATAATTTACGAGGGCGACAACCCTGGCTGGGCCAATAAATTCACTCTATTCGTGCCCGGTTTGGCCAACAGCCAAGAAGCGCAATTTTTGGCAACGAGCCCCACACAGCCACAACCAGCACCAGCCCCAGTCCCAGCCCCGAACTCCTCTTTAAAGCCGCAAGCCAACCGACCCCACCCTCTGTGCGTGGGCGTGTGTAGCTATTTAGCTAATAAAAATCAAAAGGCGTTTTGTTCGCTAAACTTAAATTGAAAACACTTCAGCCAAACAGCAACAACAGCAACAACAACGAGAAAAGGATAAACCCTTCAAGGGGCGGATTTGGCTTAGGTAAAATAAAGCTCCCAAAAAAAGCAAGTACACAACTTCCCTTTGTCTCTGAATGTGTGTGTGTGTGTGTGTGTGTGTGTGAGTGCCGTTTAGTACAAAGATGGCGGCTGGAGATAATGAAATTTGCTGAAATAAAAAAAACACAAGAAAAAAGCAAAATATAACAACAAATTGTTGGGTGGCCAGCGAAGGGGGTGAATGGGGGATGGGGGATGGGGTAACGGGAGGGCTTGGGTTGGAGTCGATTCTAGCTTTTGGTTAGCTCTCTTGCCATTACTGTTGTTGGCCATTTACAGTTTTGAGGCGTTATTTTTTGTTGTTGTGGCTGCAGCCACGCCCCAACGCCCACTTTAGCAAATGGCCAATAAGTTGGCAGCCAAATTGGCCAGGCCATTCGAGATTAGCAGTTTAGCAAAGAAGTCCCCATTAAGCAGAAGCACATTGCAAATGAATTCAGTGCCACGCCCACGCGCAAGAGACCCCCTCAGCCCACCAGCAACCAACACGCTCACTGAATTTTCTTTCTCTTTTGTTGTCAATTTGCATTATTCGCTTTTCATAATTTGTCAAGTGGAAACTCGACTGGAAAAGGGTCTTTCGGAAAAACTTGATTTATCTGGCGATATATCTCTCTGATATAGGAGAACTCTTGTTGTTGTTCTTGTTATTATTATAAAATATCACTTATAGAACACGAACTGTCCACATCTTAGTTAAAATTGGTAAGCTGCGATCTCTGTAGTTCTAGGAAAATAAGGGAATATGAACCTGCATTAACTTAATAACTTAATAAATGAAACTCCTCTCTAAAGAACTGGTTCAAATTTTGGGTTGTAGTAAAATAATATTGCAATGTCAATGGGAGTTGGGAGAAAGTAAAAAGTAGTTGAGCTAATGTCATTTATAGGAAAAGAAATCAATATAATCATACTCATAATTAGATATATTAATACATTTTATTGTACATATTAAATACCATTAAATTGTTAAACGAAAATACCAATGCTTAGATACTATACTCTAAGGTATATAACTCATGGCTGGTGAATATTAAAACTGAGATATATAGAGAGCATGTTGACTTCGTCCTCTAACCAGTTCGAGCACTAAAATCGGCAGAAAATTCCTGCAGTTGATATAAATACGAAAGCCCAGGCGAAAAGGAAAAGCCACAGACACGTAGAGTTAAGCGTTTTACCACAAAAACCAACGCCCCTTCTCCCGTTCGCATTTCCCATTTGCCGTTTGCCGTTTCCCGTTCCTCTCCCTTGCCAGCTTCTCAAATGTGTCGTCCTTTTTTTTTTTTTTTTGGTCTGCCCGCGCACACACGTTTCGATTTTATGTTATCTCCATGGGGCTTACCAAGTGATACGCCCCGGCTCAGTCCATTCGAGCGCCCGACCGCCCAACCGCCCAGAAGCGCTGCACGGCCAACGACATGAAAATTATGTAAAACTTAAGTAAAAGATGAGCTCGTCAAGAATTATGACACCCAAGGGACGAAGATGTGTGCAAAGCGCAACAGTGAATAAAGCAAACAACAACACAAATAACTACACGGTTTAAACAACCCCAAAATAAGCCAAGAGTCACCAGAAAATGGGTATGCAGGAGCCTCGAATACCCTCTGAAAATCCTCCTTGCTGACGATTTTAAGCTCACTTTACAGAGCGTTTCAGGGAAAAGTAACGAGCAAAGAGTGAAAAGAAACTAGTTACGAGTGCACGGAGTCAAAGTGAAATGTGACGAGACAAGTCAGCTTAGCTGAGACTGGCGACTGAGGAGTAACGAGTACGGAGTAAGGCGTAACGAGTAGGATTAACGAATAGTGTAAAGTAAAGAGTCTATAGGATCTCTTAATATGTAATGGACAACGAGTAACGCGTAACGCCTATAGAGAGAGGTGAAAATTATAGCAAGTGAGGGAATTACGAAGGCCTTCGACCCACAGAAAAATTCCGACGAGTAATAGGAAATAAGCAAAGAATTTTACGTTGAGTCTACAGTAACGATAACTGAGTGAAGGTTGACAAATACTAAACTCTAATTAAGCATCAACAGTAAGGAAAAGGAAGAAAACGCAGTAAAAAGAGTGAAGCCTAAAAATATGAATTGAATAGTGCGAGCCCAATTGATTGAAACGAGAAGAGCAAAAGATACGAGTCTTTATCGAAGGTAGAGTAAGGCTAGAGCTAGAGTTAGAGCTTGGAAACAGAAAGATGTAATGAGTACCGAGTGAATGCTAACTAATTGCAATCTTCACAGAATGCAACTCTTAGGACGAATTGGACTTAAATAGTAAGGAGCCGAACAACGAGCAATGAATGATTGACTTAAACGTACCGTTATATAGCTAAGCGGTATACCTGACATAGAGGCTGATATATTAAGTATTAAGTGCCAGCTACGCGTCCGCTATTGAAGCGAAATGTCCCCAGGCCCCACATAAAACTCTCCACAAAGGAAAGAAGCAGCGCAAACATAAAGAGGCCGAAATCAAATCTAAACTAAAACTACATCATGAGGCATTTAAGTGGCATGCCCACACACACACACACAGAGCGGGAGAGAGTGGGAGAAAAAGGAACGAGGGACAACGAGAGCGAGAACGAGAGACAGCGCTCGCTCCATGGCAGTGAGCAAAGCAGCCAAGCGTAGCCTGTGTATCCTCCCACAGGAGGACGTTTGCTTGGCGCTCGTAAATGCCTCATGTGCGTTTATATTGAAACAGATTGCTCCACCAGCCGGTGGAGCTCGCCCTCCCAGTGCCCAGTACCCAGTACCCAGTACCCAGTAGCAGTGCCTTGCCTGTTCGTCCTGTCGCTTGTGCTGTGTCCTTTGTGAAATTGTTGCGGTTTGCAATTTGCTGCAAATGACACTTGTTGTGAGCACCCTCGCTGTGTCGCTGTCTCGATGTCTCTCCAGCTCCCATGTGCGACTCGTCCTATGACGCGTCCTGTTCTTAGTCCTGGCAGCCATGTTGGCCTCTTCTACATGGCTGCCCGCTTCATGCGTGCGTGCGTGCGTGCGAAGGCGACGCATTGACTGCGACGCGCATCAACCACCAAAAGGCAGGCAGCCAGACGGGACGCACGCAACACCCCCGCAGCACCACATTCCCTTGCCCACAACCAACTACCATTCCGGCTTCTGCTCCCGCTCCCTCCTAACCAGCAATCGGCCAAGCAGCTGCTGCTGCCGCGCCACTCTGCACTGCTCCCCTTCTGTTCATGTCGCTCGACACTTTGGGGCTAATACAATTTATACACTTGGCTTGGCGTCGTTTCGGTTTGGCTCACTGCCACGCCTGGCAATGCGGTCCGAGTCCGGAGTCCTATGCCAGGATATGCCAGCAAGCGGCGCAGGCAGAGGCAGAGGCAGAGGCAGAGGCAGAGGCGGGCCACGTTTGTCAGCCAGTTTTACGGTTGGATCAATGTTTATGCCGTTACACACAGACACACGCACACAATCACAGCGTGGCATTTATCCTTGTTACACGAAGCACACACCCCTGCAGACCTTGCAACTCACACCCACCCACCCAGCCAGCCAGCCACAACAACAACAACTCTGGAGCTGCCTGCTCGTTGGCTTTTGGCGACGTTTGTAAATTGGAAAATTTTTGCTTTGCATGTGTTTGTGTGTGTGTGTGTGTGTGTGTGTGTGTGTATGTTTGTGTAAGTGTGTGTGCTAACTTGCCAACTTGCTCTGTTGTTGTTGTTGTTGTTGTTGTTATTGTTGTTGTATCTACATATTTCTTGTATCCATCGCTTGGCGTTCCGCTCGTTGAGCTCCGCGTCTCCATCGCCTCCATTTGCCTTCCACTTGCCTCGTTGTATCTAATAAACCTTAAATGAAGGCAATATTGTGGGGTTGTTTTGGGTTAATATTGAAACGATAAAATTGAATTGAGCCCTCTGCCTCAACACAGGCAACAAAGCAGACGTCCCTGAAAGTTTTTGCTTTTTGCTTGCTTTTCTTTTCGTCTGAACTTTTGTTGGATTTTTGTGAGTTGTAATGACACTTTTAGCTGACTTTGTAGCCATTTTGCTAGCTATCTCTATCACTATCAGTCTCTTTGTCTCTCTTACTCTCTCTCTCTATCTCTTTCTGTAGCTCTTCGATTTGGTATTGAAAATTTTGTTGCTGGTTGTCCTCGTTTAGCTGCGTGCGGTTTTTAATCAATTTTTCCAAAAACATTTTTGCCATAACTTTTTCTATTTCGCCCCTCTCTATGTGTGGGTGTATGTGTGTGTGTGTTGGCGTATGGGTATGTGCTTGTGTATTCGAGTGAGCATTAGCAGTGTGCATGTGCTGTGCAATATCTACAAAACCAAACATTTGAGTAGCATTCGAAGATGATTAAGTATTTTGAGTATCAAAATATCAATGCAGTTTGACTAGTTTCTCATAAAAAATTATCGATAAGTTTTTAGCATTTTATCGATAAGTATACTGTAGGACAATTTTTTTCTCATAATAATGTAAACTTTGACTTAGATGTAGAAGCTGAAATCAATAATCATAAAGTAAATTATGCGTGTCGATAAACATCCTTGAAAATTGGCAATTAAGAAATATGTTGTTATCGATAAATACCCTAGTTAACAGTTCATGAAAGATTTTAAAAATGTATAGATATTTTTTAAAATAGAAATAAATGTATCGAGCTACATATCTATATATAAATATATATATATATATATATATATATATATATATATATATATATATATATATATATATACAAATGTATATAAGTGAAGCTTAACTCAGAAAAGGTTAACAAAACATATGGTATGGGTAGTTTAAGACATATAGTACAAGGATTGTTGATTGTGTAAGAGATATTTGTATAAATATAAAAGTTACGCAGCTCAAATGGACCTCATATGCATACCTGAGTACATATATCTTGATATACATCGCTTCTACGTTTTTAAATTTCATTTTATTATTTAGTGCCGCTTTTAGCACACTTTGCGCCTTGGTGTCTGCAATGTTTTTGCATCTGCCTCTGCTAGTGGCACGTTGTTTCATTGTTTCTGGCCCAAACAAAACTCTTGCGTGCATGTGAAAAGTAATTCGAATGCCGACGGCATTTTATTGGCCAAAACGAAAGAGTGTGCGCTGCTGCCGCTGCTGCTGTTGCCGTTGCTGTTGCTGTTGCTGAGGCAGAGGCTGTTACGTTTTTTTTATTAATTGAAAAGTTAATTAAAGGTGATAAAAATTATACATGCCACCGATTTTCGCGCTGCAGGCGTTCGCCTGCGACAGCCGCAGCAACAACCACAGCGAACAAGTCAGCTAAAACAAAAAGAAAGAAAAACACGTTTCAATTACACATACACACATGCATGCTGCCGCCCATATACATATACACCTACAAACACACACTTGTGTGCACTAAATACATAAATATGTATGTATGCATATTTAATGCTCAATAAAAACCTTTGATGTTCTTCTTAAACATGTATGTACATATATACACACAAATATGTATATATACATGTATGTACATATATACACACAAATATGTATATATATATATATATATATATATATATATATATATATAGGTATGTGTGTTGTAGCGCTTATAGATTCGAATATGCCTCCCCGTTTTATCAATTTTAAATACAGGCTCTGCTTTTACGCACAGCAAGTTGCTAAAGCAGAGCGATTTCTGCTCTGCTCTCTCGCTCACTCGGTGCAGAGGAACCGAGCGCCGCAGTCGCAGTCGACGTGAGACGTCGCCATAGTTTCGTGCTAAAGCAGAGAGCGGCCGGAACATATGTACAGCAAGCGGGCGGGAGCAAGTGGGCGGCAAGTGTATGCTGGTGCGAGCGAGATAGCTCACGTGTGCAGCTTGGCAAGTTAATTAAATCCTCATGTATTAATCACGGCACCTACCATCATCGGACGGCCGCAGTCGCTGCCGACACCGCCGCCACCGCCGCCGCTCTGCTGCCACACCATCATGACGCTCTATTAATCGCCATCGCCGCAAACAAACTCATCCTGACGCGCCTCTCGTTCTTTCTCTATATCTCGCTCTCTGCAGACGTCGGCGGCGCTGCCCCGTCGGCCCGCTGCCCGCTCTACTTTGCATCGCCTCCTCCTTCCCCCTTCCATTCGCTGGAATTGAAGCTCGAGTCTCAGTTTCGGTTTCAGTCTCTGCGCTTGCGTGATTCTGATGGCAAATTAATTCCTTGGTAATTTGTTTTGATGTGATGTGCGACTTGAAATTGATTGAGATTGTGTTGTTGTTGTTGTTGTTGCGGTTGTTGCCGTTGTTGTTGTTGTTGTTGTTGTTGCTCTGGCTCGGGCCAATAACAAAAGCAACAACAACGGCAGCTGAGAATTTATTAAAGCAGCAGCAGAAATCAATTTTTATGCTCAGCTTTATTTTTGCGCTGTGCTTTTCGCTTTGATTTCATTGTTGTTGCTTTTAGCGTTTGGTAGCCCTCTTCACCTTCGCTCTTCTTGTTGCGGTTGTTGGGGTTTAGCATAAATCATAAGCCATAGCCCAGGCACACAAACATACATAACTTTCAATTAATAAACTATTGTCCATATTAATAGATTTCTTGCTGCCCATAAATTTAATTTGTTTACTCAATTAATTTTATTCACATCTGCATGTGTGTGTGAAAAAATTGATTTGATTGGTTTTAGTAGTCGCTCAGGTGAGTGAGTCAGTTCATTTGAGCATTGAAAATAACCGTTTTGACATATTGGGAAGTTAATTACAACTTATATGTATATTTAATTTGTAACGTATAAGCAATTTAAGTTAGTTCTTTTGAAAAAGATGCTAAATCTAAAATAAACACAAAATATCTCACGATATATATTCAAAAGATGAGTCAGTTCATTTGAACTAGATCTCGAAGATACGACTCAAGTATTTACATAATTTTCAACGAAAATTAGTTTTAGCATGGATATAGGAAAATAAAAAGAAGTCTACCTTAACAAAATCTTTTCTTAAATAAATATGAACCAGTTCACTTGAACGGATATCCGAAAATACTCATGGAAACGAATTTGAGAATACAAGCACTAAAACGCATTCACGCTTTTTCAGGCACAATACAATAACAAATTTATTCGGTTCATTTTAACTAGATCTTTTATAATATGCTTAAATTAACAAAAGAAATACATAGAATTCTGATTGAGTCAGTTCATTAGAACCGTTTTTTTCTTTTTCTAAAATTCATGAGCAAAGTTCTTCTGAGTTCCTTGTTGGTTTTTTCTGTTGTTTGTTTTTGGCTTTTTTCTTCGATTTGTTTCTCTCAATTCGATTTGCCTAACGATCCAATCAAATGCCTCCACCCACCTAAATTGCATATTTGCCTAAGTATCGAATTTGCATTGCACCTGCAGCTGTTCCTTCAATCCAAGCAACATACACACACACACACGCTGATTCAAATTGAGACTCCGATGGGGAACACTGCCGGTTCATTCGGTTCCAAGTAAACGCCCACTCGTGCTGGACGTCGTCCGTAATCAAATTAAGTAAATTACAAGCTCTCAAATGTGCAAGACTCGTGTTTTACCTGGCTAATAACTGCCGAAAAGGAAAAGTTCCACATACCAACAATCCCCCTCTCTCTTCCTCCACAATCTCCACTGTCCATTCTTCCTCATTCCTTTTCGATAAGCTGGCAACTTCGAGCCTGAACTGCAAACTGATCGTGCGATCAGTGAAAGGAGGGAACCAACATGGACAAAGCAAAAAAAAAAAAAATATTGCCACAACTTAAGAACTCAATTTGAAGCTTTAGTTTGCCATCTCGCTCTAGCAGCAGGCTTTTCTCTAGCGCTCGCTCTCACGCTTGCTCTCGCTCTTGCACTCGCTGTGCCGAGCATCTGTTGTGCGCTGGCTGATCTTTGCCGCGCTTCCTTTCTAAATTGATTTTGAAAACAAAATGATCGTAAATTTTGATCGCCTTTGCAGCCTCTGCAAATTACTGAGCTTTTGCTCCGAAACTGAAAACAGACCCGCCCTGATCATCAGTTGCTGTTGTTAATGTTTTGTTGGTGTGCCTTGGCTTTTATGGGCCTTGATTGAGTTGTCATATTTTATTACCGAAAATTTTAGACAACGCCACAACGACTTTGACTCGCAGCCGCAGCGAAATGTTTCATTTGCCGTGGCGAATTGGGATCGACGGTGTGCTAAGGTGAGGCAAGGCGAAGAGGTGGCAACGGAGACGCTGATGTCTGACTGCGACGCTGACTGTGACGCTAACTGCGATGTTGGCGCACATACGCTTAACACCTGTGTTCGCCTTGCAGTCAGTCGCTGCATGTCTTTGTGTGTGTGCATGTGTGTGATATTCAGGTGATAATATGCCCGCCATTTTCGTAATGGAAAGTAATTATTGTTTGCGGCAACGAATTACAGTAATCGTCATAAAATGTTTCCCCATGACTGCCTACAGCAAACCAGGCGAGGGAACGCCAACCAACGACCAGGCAACAGCCCAACACCAAGACCCAACAATCAGCGGCAGTAAACAGCAAGAACAGCAACAACGGCAACAAAAACAACAACAACAGCAACGTGGAACAGTCGCTACGGCAGCAGTTGTCCGTTGTGCCCTGCTATAATCAAGGGAAATAACATTTTCAAGCAGCGTTAAAACTAACATTAATTATGTCCGAAACGAACAAAACGATCAACGAAAGCCGAAGAGGCGAGAGCGCAGGGAACGAAAGCAAACCGAATTGGGCAAAACTTTCAAAGAGAGCCAGCGCGAGCGTGAGAGCGTGAGAGCGCGCAGAGGCCAGAGAGTGCGAAAATAAGCAAAATGGGCAATAAGAAATGAGAGCGTGGCTGTGGCTTTTTGAAGTGAAAGATGTTGGCGCCCCCTGTTGCATAAATCGAGCAGATAGTGTAACGAATGTCGAATACAGTCCGAATACAGCACACAAATGGCAGCAAAGTGAAGAAATTGAAAAAAGTCAATGTGCAGCAGCTGAAGATGTACTGCAGCCGCAGCCGCGGCAGCGACAGAAGCAGCGGCAGCCTACGAAACATTGCTCCAGAGTTACGCCCCAGACGCGCAGGCGCAGCAGCGAAGCGGCTGCAGGCGGGCAGCAACAATGTTCGAATTGGTACTGGAACTGGAAGCGACGCTAGCGCCTAACGAGCGAACGAGTGAGCGAGTGAGTGCGAAAGGCCAGCAAGGAAGAGCGAGCGAGCGACGTTAATAAGAAATTAATGTCTTGATCATTTTCGATCGTTATGTAAATCAATCAGGCAAATTATAGCTCAGGGGCTTGCCACAATAATTAGACCCTATTCGTAATACTGCCGCAACAGCAACACAGCCGAAGCGAGAGCAAAGGAGAAAAGAGAGGGAGAGAGCAGAAGACAGAGGCAGCGTATAAAGGCCCGATAGTCATGGCGTGCAGACGACTCAGACGCAGACGTTGACGCGCCCCTCGAAAGCAAAATGCAAAAAAAAAGAGAAGAGAAGAGAAGAGAAGAGAAGAGGAGAGAAGAGAAGAAAGGAGAAGAGGAAACATTTTTGCTGGCATGCAACGCCTTGATGTCTTCTTCTGAGCTCAGGTTCAAGCCTGAGCTCGAGCTTGAGCTGTGCTGGAGCTGGAGCCGACGTCTTCATTAAAACAACAAAACATTTATGCGCCGCTTTGGCATGTCGATGTCGACGTCTAGGTCGATCGCAGGCAGCGATCGCTCGTTCGCTTGAGAGCTTTTCGTCAAGAGTCCGTCCAGGTACAGGTATTCAGCTCCATCTTCAGCTCTAGACCCTGGCTGGCAACGTAACAAGATGCGTAAAAATTATTGATTTTCCCTGACTTGATTGTTGTTGGCTATCAAAATTTAATCATAACATGCAACACGAGACCACGAACGACAGAGAGAGATAGAGAGAGAGAGAGAGGCAGACGGAGAGAGAAGGATGGAGGACGATTGGCAACATGTTGCCAAGTTAACCACTTGAATTTTCAATTTTGCATCGCAGCAGCAGCAAGTAATTTGCTGCGTTGACGTGCCTGGCGTGGCAGATGAGCAATGACCCAGCACACGAGCAGAACAGTGGTCAACAAGGGAGCAGGGGCAGGGGCAGCGACAGCGGCAGCAGCTCGTCGTGTCGATCAATTCATTTTAATGCAAACAACTCATATAAATTCATGTGCAAGTCGGCAACAGCAGCAGCAGCAGCAGCAGCGGCAGCAGACGTTGTGTCCGTTCGATCCTCGACGCAAGATCGACAGATCGGTCGATTGAAATGGCCTCAATGCGAGGACCGCCACTTATCAGCCCCACCCACCCTCAGCCCCTCACTGGCTCTGCTCGTATGTCCACTCGGGTCAGTCACTGACTTCCTCAGGGTTCCTCTCTCCAATTACCGTCGTGGCAAGTGCAAAGAAATTCATTAATTTAAGTGCCACACATTTGTTGCCCACTCTGCAGCTAGCCCACATCCGTCCCTCTCTCTCTCTCTCTCTCTCTCTCACTCTCTCCATCCAAGTCTAGTAGTTGCATCCATGGGCTTAGGAAATAGGTGTGTTAACGCAATGCAAATGTAATAGCAACATCTTCTTAACCAGCCCAATTACACGAATGTCATCAATTACATACGAGCTCGGGATGTAGAGCTGCGGTGCTATAATGGCGAAATTCAATTTTGAACTGAATTCAAGTTAGAGATAGAGAGAGATAAAGATAGAGACTGGAGAGTACAAGAAGAGAAGAGAAGAGAAAGAGTCCTAGTAAAATATATACATAAACTGTGAGATACTGGGAGATAAAGGAAAGATTGTGAGAAAGAAAGGAAAAGAATGGGAGAGGGACACAAAGGGTTTAGTGATTTCTAGATTATTCGATAACTTACATAGAAATCTAACCAATAAAATATCTCGATTCCGATTTCAAATAGTTAACATAATTAGCAGAAAAATATTTTCAACTTATCAGTTAGGAAATAGAATTCGAAACTCTGTGGAGGATGACACTCGGAGCTATTTTCGATCACAATTGGAGATCCTCTGCATGATTTCCTTTAGCTAAACGGGCTGCTCACATGTAGTTGAAATGGCTAATGATTTCGGGATTCTCACGTCTCGAGGCTCTCATGGGGCACGCTCGGAGCGTTTAGCGTGCGGCGTGCAACAATTTAACACACTCCAAAGTTAGAGACGCAGTCGTGGAAGCTAGAACAATTCATCAAAGTGGCAGAGCAACAAAAACAAGCAGCTAAACGACTTTGACAGCCACTGAAAACTCAGCCAGGCAAAGGGGTTACACAAAAAACCCAAACAAAACAAAAAAGCGTTAGGAAAACCGAGTAGAAAGCCCCGTTAACAGGGGCGCGTGGCCCGATTTATTTTTTTTTCTCTTTTTTTTTTGTTTTGTTTTATGGGATGCTGCGCGAGGGTCGCATAATTAGCAGCCCTAATAAGAGGCTGTCATGTGAATGCGTGTGTGCGCTGCATACGATTTGTGTGTGATTTTCTTTTTTTGTTATTTATTTAACTGGGACTCTAACTCTATTTGACTCTCATTTTTTTCAAGATTTTTTATAAGTTTTTCAATTTTTTTTGTGAGCAAAACACAAAAAGTAAAGCAAAGCAAATCAAATCATGTGACAAGCTTCTAATGAACCTCAAAAGGTGGCTCGACCCGCTCAAACGGCCTCTGCCTACCCAGCGTCTGACATTTGTGTGGCCTATAAATGCTAATGAGCCCTCGTTTAATGTTCTTTTTTTTTGCATTTTGTTGTTGGAAGCTAATTTTTTTTATAGATTTTTATGGTGATTTTTTGGGTAATTCTTTGTGGGTCGTTCGACTTTGTGGGAGACGAAGATATTTGCAGCCACCGCTGGCTGCCACGGCACGGGTCCCGGCACTGGCTGAGTTTACAGATTTGATTCGCCTTTTGGTAGCCCCCGAGGCGGGTAGTTTTGCCCGCTCAGCGTTATGGTCACGAGCCATGTTCTTTTCCCCCTAGGGTACTCTCTCCCCCTCTCTCTCTCGCTATTTCTCTGTCGCTCTCTTTGGGTGTTTGTCGCTGCATTTTGTTCCACTTGAGTTTGTTTGCTTAACGACCTTTGAAATTAGGCAGAGCTAAGGGGCAATAGGCGTTAGATGGACCCAATGCAGCAGCCCGTAGATTAGACGCTGTCCGCAGAGTCAGCCAAAGCGACAACAACAACAACAACAACAACAACAACAATAATAACAATTTATACTATTTATATGCAAATTCGCAAGCGCCTCACAACTGTGCACCATTTGCTGGCCTAATTAAAATAGGGCTAACATTTTTAATTAGGCCGAAATGTGGAGTGAACAGAGACAGGCAGACTGACAAAACGAGGCGATATATGCATGCATGAAGGCACATTTAAGCAGAGTCACATATAGCAAGCGACAGAGAGAGAGGGAGAGAGCGAGAGAGAGAGAGACTAAGGAGGAGAGTGCTTAATGCTGGTATGAAAAGGGTTAAACCTCTTTCGGTAGCTGAAACCCATTAAAGATTCACATCGGAAAATGTTCCGAGAATTTGAGAAAAATTTGTGAAATTAAATTCGTCCAAGTTAATTTCTTCTAATGCACAAAACATGACATGAACAGACACAAAGAGCAGAGCACATACGTTGTTTAACTATTTGAAGATCCTTCAGATCAACAAACTTCGATATTGGTAAATCAATGCCAGCTCTTGCCATACCCAGTTGATGATTATATTATAGCTATGTCAGAGAGAGAGAGAGAGAGAGCGAGAGAGAGAGATAGAGAAAGAGAGAGAGAGAAAGTTCTAGATATATAAGTCATCTAATATAACATATTATTATTATTATTATATATACTGTGGATCAAGTGAGGATCTGCTGCCTCTTCCTCTGTCTGTTAACTAATCTAAGTTTTTTTATCGGGAATTCCCTAAAGCTGTTATTTTCTTCTTCTTCGTATTCACAATCGCTTGATTGTTTCACTAACTGATTTGGTAGCTGTCATAATTTTTATGCTCTTATCAAAATGCTCGTCCATTATCTGATTTACAACCAGCCCTTTTTCCATCAACTGCGGCACGCCCCCTCCCAGGCAGGCTTGGGCCGCAGTTTGCTATCGATTTGAGTTAATGTATGAAGGCGCCTTGTAGCAAATTAGGGGCATGGACCCCAAGCACAACTATGCCACAGCACGACCAGCTCGCTGAAACTGACAGAGAGACAGAGATAGAAAGAGGAACACAGAGAGAAGGAGAGAGAGAGAGAGAAAGAGAGAGAGAGACAGAAACGTAGAGGGAGATGGAGAAGGGGGGGTGGGGAGAGAGTGCGTGAACAAAGTCAGAAAGTCAACAGAAACCATAATTCAGATAATTTTATTTATAACACCCTTGAGGAATTATATTTTATTTACTCTTTCAAGTGTGATGATGAGGCCGCTGAGCCAAGAGCCGAGAGACCCATACGAATGGACAAGCGATACGAAGGACCTGTTCTCCCCTCGCACTCCCCTCTCCCTCCCTCCATTGTCTGTGTGTGCGTGTGTTTGTGTCTATGAAGTCTCTGGGTCCTTTGTTGTATCAATCGAGGGTTGGAACGGGCCTCGAGACACTCCTTCGATTTGGTAGCAGATGTGTTTATAAATTGTTGAAATCTGTGTGCATTTTAACATATGAATATCACGTAGTCCGTCTCCGGCCAAGAAGAGGGCGTTTGAGGCCAAGGCCCACGCTGAGGCTGTTTCCTTTATTCTTGTTTTGGCTTTGGGGTCGTTCGCGTCATAGTCATCATTGCGTGCAGCTATCGAGTATGCATATCAATGTGTGAATTCGATTAGTTTTAGTTTTTGTCTAGCTCTTTCTCGCACCTGTCTCCCTCTCTCTCTCTCTTTCTTCATATATATCTCGTTGTCTTGGGCTATAGTTTTAGTTGTGAATCGTTAAGTGATCTCGTCCCAGCCCCAGCCCCAGCTCTAATTGGTTAGCCAGCAAATTCTGCAATTAAATTTCACTTAAAACTGCAACTAAACACAGGCCTTGCCTTCGGCAACCAAGGAGGTGAGATGGGGGACTTGGGGTGAACGAATTGGGTTCGCGCTACATGTAATTTACTTCCGCAGCGGCGCTTTAAACATATCCGAGGCACCAGGCCCAAGCAACACCCACCACTTCCTAATTGTGAAAACCAATTTGCGCTGCTATAAATTAGAAAGACAAACGACGGCAACAGCAACAGCAACGGCAACAGCAACAGCAACGGCAACGACTCCGACAACAACATTTCCAAATGCAATGCGCCCGCCCGAGAATGGAGACAGAGAGGTCTCTGTGAGCGAGCAGCCAGGGACTGGCAATTGGGGCAGGCACAACTATAGGTGGCTGCTTAAAGGCTGGGCGGGGATTGAACGACCATCCAGCCAGCAGAGCCATGCCACGCCTATTGGCGTTGCCGGCTGATTCCTGTGTTCCTCGTTCCTCGTTCCTCGTTCCTCGTTCCTGTTCCTGTGTGCGGTTAGCCGTTAGCCGTTCGCATATCTTGGAAATTTACATAAATAGACTTTAATTGTTTGCAATTATAATACGGGCATGGCATAGCGAAACCAAAATGCATAGGCAGCCACAGAGACCCAAGGCAGAAGCCCCTCGACTCCAGATCCGTGTTGGCTAAATGCCTGCACGTTGTCTGCCCCTCCAGCTCTGCTCCCTCTCCACACGCCCCGCACAACGCCCGCGCGCTTGTCAGTTAATTATGCTCGCTCGTTGGTAGCAGCTCCATTTGCGATTAGCGATTTGCATTTGCATTTGCGATTTGCGTTCAGAGCGGTGCGCCTAATTCTAGCGACTTATCGACTTTTGCAGTCTCCTCCGCCTCCGCCCACGATGATGAGACGACCAGCGAGAGCAGCGCAGCAGCCGCTGTCAATCGCCGCCGCAGCCGAACAAATTTCAACACCTGGCAGCTGGAGGAGCTGGAACGAGCCTTTCTTAGCAGCCACTATCCAGATGTGTTTATGCGCGAGGCGCTGGCCACGCGGCTGGATCTGAAAGAGGGACGCATAGCGGTAAGTTCCCCAAGCAAAAAAAATCAAAACGAATCGATAAGCAATATAGATAAGTGAAGCACCTGAAATATATCGACTGGGTATAAAAATATTATCGAAAACACACAAGATGGCATCAAATGCTTATCGACAAATATAATAATCATTATTAGGAAATATAGAGAAAGCTAGATAATCAATCAGAATTAAAAATAAAAATATAGCATACCTTCTGTGACCATTTGATAATTCATTTTCATGATAATATAAAGCATGATAAGCGATCGATAACTAACAATATTTTTATTCAGTTTGATATTTAATAGTGCCAATAAAAGGATATCGATATATTTCTCCAATTTTAAAACACTCAGCACACTTTTTGCTGTATACCCTCAATTTTATTTTCCAATCAATTTACTGATAGTCATTATTTGGTATTGGTATCGAGCAAGTTATCGATTTTATGTAATCAATAAGTTAATCACTACCTTCAAATAATGAAAAGATAATTCTTTACCATGTTTTTATTTTATTTTTTTTTCGATTGATATATTGATCTTAAAATATCTTCTTTATTTTTATAATATAAAATCAGTCCATTCAGATGTGTACTTAATTTGTGTTTACCACTGGAAATGTTATCGATAATGCCTTTGGTATTGAGTGTGCATCGATTATATATTAAGCGATATCTTTATATTGGTAATTAAACAATAATAAATCTAGAAACGTGTATAATCAATTGAATAACTCTAGTTTCCAATGAAATTGTCATCGATAAGCCTATTTATTTTTTCGGTATTGCCATCGAGCTTGATTGCGGTGGCATTTGCGTGCTCCAGGTAAAACAATTTGACAGCAACTGCAACTCAATTACTCAATAAAACCAATTACCCGACTATTTTTATTCATTATAATTCATTTTATTTCATTTGGAATTGCGTTTCGTGCCGCTCGCTGCTGTTGGAATGATTTCAATTGCATTGCCCAAAGAGTTGACGCTGTCGATGACGACGCTGACTCTGGCTCTGGCTCTGGCGATGACGATGCCATAGCCGTAGCCGTTGCCGTTGCCTTTGCCTAGTTGCATGTCAGGCGTGTGATTATCGTCGTCGGTTTCTTAGGCTGGGACATTATTCTACGTCTGAGTCCACGCTTTAGCCAGAAATTGTTTCTTGACATGACATATCAATTTGTCAATGCGCACAAGACGAGACAAGACTGCGACAGACAGTCGGACAGGCAGACAGGCAGACAGTCGGAGGAACAGTTGGACAGGTGAGCCAGCTGGCTGATGGGCGGTGCAATTCGACTTGGTTTTGGTTCAGGTTGAGGTTTGGGCGCTCGTTAAAGCGCAGGCAACGTGAGCATCGCATGCAGCTACTCAAAAACAATTTGCTGCACATTAAAAAATGCACAATGCATGCAAATGACTTCAAATTGAAGTGACACACTCGCGCACACACTCGCATACACACTCGCACACACACACAGAGAGACATTTGAACGCCCACTCGAAATGCGTTTGCGTTGCGCTTGAGTCGCTTCTCAAACTGCCCCCAATTAGAGACGCCATTTTGTTTACGACCCGCCGTCTAACCCCATGAATAACGAACGAGTGCATGTCGAAGCCGAAACCGAAACTGAAACTGACAATAATATAACTAAATTATGATAACGACATTATAATAATAATATTCACTATTAGTGCAATCGTTTAGCTATTCAGCTGATACGAACCCATCAATTGTTTCCCAATTGTGAAAGTGCAAGTTTCAATACATATGCTGATAAAATATTTGCTCATAGGAATTATTATTATTAATACTAGTATTATTATTTTTATTATTATTATTATTAATTTTATTATTATTATTACTTTTATTATTATTATTACTTTTATTATTATTATTTCTATTATTTTTATTATACTATTATTTTTATTATAATCATTATTATTATTATTATTATTATTATTATTATTATTATTATTATTATTATTATTATTATTACTATTATTATTACTATTATTATTACTATTAGTATTACTATTATTATTATTATTACTATTAGTATTACTATTATTATTATTATTATTATTATTACTATTATTATTACTATTATTATTACTACTATTATTATTAATATTAATATTAATATTATTATATTATTATTATTATTATTATTATTATTATTATTATTATTATTATTATTATTATTATTATTATTATTATTGCTATTATTATTACTGTTATTATTATTACTATTATTATTACTCATCATCCAAATCATAGCTATGCAGATCTCTTGTCACTTTATCATTCTATACACTCTACTTTATGTAATCTTCATATTTCCCATATTTCATAATCCCCAAAATGGCTGAGCTCATATGATTACGTAAGCATGACTTATCCCAATCTCATACTGCTCACTCATCCGTTTAACTATGCTGATATAGTAATCCATCGATTTGAAAAATCTTGTTTAAGCGCTAAGATATATCCAAATGAAAGTATATCTATTTAAGGCCCTCAAACTATTGCCAGCGACTCGTTAATGTGCTCCATATATTCTAATATTTTTTAATACTACAATATATTATTTAATTTCACCAAAACATTAGTATACAAATATCTTTAATGTGATTTGGAGTTAAGCATTTGATCTAAGAGTATATAATTCTCATTTCATATATGGTTGAATCTCTCATTATTGATTTCAACCGCCTTTCAGGTGTGGTTCCAGAACCGTCGCGCCAAGTGGCGCAAAAAGGAGCACACGAAGAAGGGCCCTGGACGGCCCGCGCACAATGCTCAGCCGCAGAGCTGTAGCGGCTCACCGATACCGCTGCAGGAGCTGCGGGCCAGAGAACGGTAAGTAACAGTTGCTTCCAATAAAGACTCCACTCAATGGCCAATCCTCTCGAGCAGTGCACAGCGCAGCAAGCGCATAGCCAAGGCGATCGAGCGGCAGGCGAGAAAGCTGCGCCTCAAGGGCCTCGAGGTCAATATGGAGCAGCTGCGCTCCGAGTATCTGGCAGCTCACCAGAACGAGCCCAGTCACATGGATCCGCAACAGGAACTGGAGCCCGACGAGCAACTGGACGATGGGTTGCCCATCGATGTGGTGGGCGGCGACAGCTTGGACAATTCCAACCAAAGAGCCTGCCCGGACGACAGTTGCGAAAGCAGTCCTGTGATAAAGCTAGAGCCACTGGAGTCATCGAGTCTGACGGTGCTCCCCGAGCAACCGCCGCAGCCGCCGCAGCCGGCATTGCAGCAGAAACCGCAATACAACTCAAGCTTCAGCATCGAATCGCTGCTCGGAACATAACACGCGTCCAAAACCCTAATATCCACAAATACCACTTATTTTTTATAAAACCATATTTTTTTTGTAGTATCTAGGAATACCCATTAGGCGCGGAGAGCGAGGGGTATAATGAAGTTGTGCAAATATATGTATTCAAAAGGCTAAAACTGAAATCGAAAGCGTTTCAACTGTCCTATTTCACTTACACTTCGGGTACGTTAGCTTAAGATACATGTATGTTGGTAATATTACAGGGTATACTGAGGAAAGCGAATCGAAACTAAATAAAATGAAAACTGAATTCCAGTATTATTCAAGCCTAGGGTATTGGATCTTCTTAAATCTACATATATAGTCGCAGAGCGGACTACCCGAAAATATACGATATACGATTCACAGGGTATTTGTCAGCTAGAAGGTAAGTTGATATGGGAATCATTCGCGTTGCTTTATTATATTCCATTTAAAAAACAATTTTCCAATTGCATTTCTCTCTGGCTTTTGACTTGCGCCTTGAGAAGGCACGGGAACATGCTAGCTAGCTGCATTTTTGTGAATGCGACTGTGAATGCGACTGTGAATGCGAATGTGAATGTGATTTTGAGTATGCATTTTAATTTCCAGCAAAGTGCCCGGCGGCTGCGTGTGGTGCTTCGGCGTTATGGTGTGATGTGGAAGTGTGTTGCGAGCTAAGCGAGCAGCAGGCGGAGGCAGTGCATCCATCAAGTTCACACGCAGCACGCAACGGGCCTGGACCACAAGATCAGCCCGAAGCTGCACCAGCTTAAGTGACCATGGGCCAAGTTATGCAACTATCGAAAAACTTGTCGATAACATTTAACAAACAATCGATACCCTTATACAGCCAGTACTATATATATATATATATAAAGTTATATAAGTTTAAAGCAGCACATCGATAACTGCAAAGGCTTTTTTGAAAAAGTGACTGTCTATCGATAACGATTGTTGGTAATATGAAAAGAAATTCATTTAGTAATGTGGATCAATTGATTAATTAAATTAATTAATTTAAAAAAGTGTCAACTTTTACCATTACCCTATCAGTTATTCAATTTGTTGTAATATCTTGAACACAGCCTCTCGAAACATTACTATAGCTAAGAAGTTAGGGTATATATATATATATATGTGTGTATTAATACCTAATATATTGATATATCGATCGATACTTCATAGCTGGATATTAGAAGCGCATCAGATATACTTAAGTAATGTAAATAATTGCACGGCGATAGTTTGGCAATAAGAGTTATCGCTTGCGCTCTCGGTATTCTTATCGATAGCTCAACCTGAAGGTGAAGGTGTAATCAAGGGATACTTAATCATTGCTAATCGATAGAATCGATAGTTTGGTGTGCCATCGCTGGCACAACAAGTCGCTGTCATTAATAATTAATGAGATCGAGTTTAAGGTGTTGCCAGGTCTCAGGTCGCCAAGTGCTCAGGTGTTAAGGGCTGACAGCCCACAACACGTGCGTGGCAAGCAACAATGAATTGGATTTTCGCTGCGGCACAAACGAATTTCGGCCATTGTATCTGAGAGCAGCAACTGTATCTGAAAGATACTTTCTGCTGAACGCATCATCAGGCAGCACTGGTAGTGGCAGCGGCAACAGCAACAGCAACATCATCGTCTCGAGAACTGCGACCTGCATAGCCGAGAGGCAATTTACGAAATGCAACGCGTCCGGAATCGGGACACCGTTGCGACTGCCAACTGCCGACGCGCCGGTGTCGGGGTCGGGCCGGGGCCGGTGCCCACAAATGTAATACACACATCAGGCAAATAAATTAGAAGGCAACTCCTTTGGCAGAAGCGTCAGGAGCAGCGCGCCCCCGTCCTGTTCGTTTGCCTCGTTCGCAGTCGCACAAAATGGAGCCAGAGCGCTGTGGAGAGTAATGCCGACAATCCGTCATGCAGGTGTGAATGATTCATTAATTTCTCGCCTTCATACGAATTTTCAGTTAACATGCAAGCGGAACCAAAACGAGCCGCCGTAAAAGAGTTACGCAGCCAGCGACAGCGACGGCGGCGACGACTGAGACAGCGACAGCGACAGCGACTGCAACTGCGACCGCGACGCACGCCTGCCAGCCACAGAGCCAGGTTCCAAGTGCCAAGTGCCAAGTCCCAAGTCTTAGTCCCAATTTCAAGCCCCCAGTACCCCAGTCGCAGTTCCAGCTTCAGCTTAACGTCTTCATTACGCACGGCCAACGTCTCCGCTCCACTCCGTTTGCCGCTGCCAGTTTCCAGTTGCCAATTTCGTTTTGCATTTTCAATTTTGTGGCATTTCCTTCGAGCAGGCCGCAACAGCGGGTGGGCATGCTCCCATGGCCACTGCATCTGCCCCTGCCCCTGCCCCTGCACCTACCATTACCTCTATCCAACTCCACTGAGCAGTCAGCCTGCACCGCTGTGCGTTAATTACCTGATGAGCCCAAGGATCAAATGCCAATTTACACCTTTTCGACTCTGTTTATATTTTCTCATTCGTTTTTTCTTCTTCTTTTTCAATTAGTTTAAAGCCTAATTAAATCTATTTTCAGTGTGCACCTTATTAGTCAGTTTACAGCTTTAATGCTCATCAATAAAAGCATCAAAGCATCATGAATATAAATTTGAATATGAATACACTCATACGGTTAAAAGAGGAACTAATTTGTCAGATTCGAATTACGAATACCCCTGAATATATGGATAAATGTAAGTGTAGCGACTAGAAAGCTTATTAAGCAGAAATGAGTGTTTTCACATATAGTCATGAATACATTTATGTGCAAACTGCTTCAATTATAATTTTGAATATACACTCGTAAATCAATAGTGTATTCGAATACACTCATACTCATATATAAATATATAGCTAGGCTTATTCTCAAACAAATGTAAAAATGTATAGGGGAATATATTCATGGATGCACCCATTAATGTACACATAAACAAGTTCATGAGTGTCTGTAAATATACTAAAGATTATATGCGAATGCGTTCACTATCGACTAGTGAATAGGCACGAAACCTGGAATGTGAGTTTGGGTGCTTATTAATGTTCTGATGAGTATATGACATTTCCTTTTGAGTATATGTCAATTCTATAAATAAACAGAGAGAGAGAGCGAAAGAGAGACAGAGAGAGATAAACAATAACAAATAACGAATAACTTGAATTGCATGCTTAACACGCAATGAATACACTCATTGAGTCCACTGATTGCCATTCGTTTAGTTGCATTAAATGCATTTATATTCTACTCATTTAGTAATGCTTTAGCACTCATCCCGGCGCATTCAGTCGCCCATTCAGTCCGTCAGTTATTCACACTTCTATTCACACATTTCGCCGGCCAATTTGCTGTTCACACGGAATCCAACAACTGAAACCCAAACGCAAACCCAATCCCAATACCCAAGCCAATCCGATTGGACTCCAAGAGCTTTAGCTCGTAAAATGCGCTGAATGATTTTTGGCTGCTGCTGCTTGGATGTTGCTGCAACCTGCTGTAGTTGCTGCTGCTTCTGCTGCTGCTGCTGCTGCTGCTGCTGTTGCAGCTTAAAACAACAACAATTCATATTTTTTATTACACCTACTTTGAGGCTGGAGCCCGAACTGCGTCTCGGAACAGAAATGAAGGCGTTAACCAACTTTAATACATTTATTTGGGCCACAAAAGCAAAATAAACAACTGCGAAGCCATCAAGGGAGCAGGCGGAAGACTTCAAGATACCCTTGACCAGCAGTTATAGTGAGTCTAATAGTCTACGAATATATTATCCATTAGTATATAATATGCTTAAGCAGACAGTAACACACACAAATATATATAATATATACCAGCTTCTTGGAAATTAAAAAAACTCAAGTAATGTTGGTTCTGCTATTATTTTTTTTTCGCTTCTGTAATTTAGTTCAAGCAGGACTACGCGCCTGTGATTTATTTATGATAACGTGTTCACCTTGGTCAAGTGGCGTCGGTGGTGTAATGGTCAGCATAGTTGCCTTCCAAGCAGTTGATCCGGGTTCGATTCCCGGCCGACGCACAGCTTTTCATTTTATATTACAAAAATAATAATTCTTAAACTCAACTAGAATATTATTAATTTATTATTATTAAAAAAATAATATTTTTTGTAAGGGATTTAAGAGTTTGTATTGCAACCACAGTTTGTTTCGCAAGAGTTTAGTTCAATACGTTTTATTTTTAATGAAATATAAATATATCAATAAATAACCTCAGATACACATCTCTCGTTGTAATTATGGAAATAAAATAATCACAAAAAAACTCCACAGAATCAAGTATATTCAAAATTAAATATATTTTAACTATTTCTTATGCACAATTTGTACTTCCATTTGGTGTAGAACAAAAATGTAATAAATCTCAGTAAATTTAAACATAGATAAATGGATAAGTTAAACAAATGAATAAGTCTTATTTAATAATGCGGATTAATTCATAACAAATTATTGGATAATTGAAATGGTTTGGAAATAATTTTTTGCAAAAGTCAAATCTTTATAGACAAAGTGGAACACCATTACCTAGTCACTTGATTAGCTACAGGGTATACAAATTTGATCACCTAGTCATAAGGCAGGAGTCAGCGGCGCAGGATCTGGCGGAGGCGGAGGCGGAGGCGCAGGCGCAGTCGAGGTTGCCATATCTGTCCAAAGTAATAATTATGTTTCACGTTGTTATCCTAATTTACGTGCCAGGGCAGCCCCGACTCAAGCTCAAGTTCAGACTCAAGCCCAGACCAGACCCAGACCCAGACCCAGACCCAGACCCAGAGCCAGGGCAAGGGCCAGTTCATAGCCATTCTCGATGGAACGTCATTTGTGGCCTCGCTTCTGAGGCTGGACGACAACGGAGCATGGCCTGTGCCTGACTCAGCCTCTGCTGTATGGCCCCAGGCGCTGTGTGGCTCCTCGTCCTCATCCTCTTTGCGGCGCATTTCACTGGAAAAAGTATTAAGCACAAAGCGAGATACTGAAAATTGATTTCTCACCTTCGTGCACGTTGTGACCGACCCGCTGTCCAGATGTCTGCTCCCATACGGCTCCCGCCGCTCCTCGCTCCACTCATTCGCAATTTGTACCTGCTTTATAATTAATTAATATATATTTTATATAAATATATATTAATATATTTGTGTGCGTGCGTGTGTGTGTGTATCGCTGGCTCAGCTCGTGAGCCGTCGTGATGCGCGATGGCAACTATTTCAATCAAGCTTACGCCCCCCAGAGCCATGCCCAGTTCGAATCCAGTCTAGACAGCGTGGCTATGCCGTATGCCGCTTGCCGCATGCCGCATGCCCTATGCCCAGATGACTCCCCGTCCCCCAGGCTGCGCATAACTTTGTCAGCTTAATCGTAAATAAAAATTTTATCTGTGAATTTATTGCATCATCGGAAAACTTTTCAATTCTCCAGACAGACAGTGTGAGAAAGAAAGAGAGAGTGATAAAGAGAGCCGTTTAGACATTTAGACGTCGAGCCCCTTCAAGCACCTGTTGCTCGATGGAAAATTTATTTGTCATTTATTATCTTAGGTCCATTTGTCGTGGCTTTTAATTTGCTTTCAAAACGCGGCTTAGCTTTTCATTTTCGAATGCATTTCCTTTTGCTCCCATTGCTCAAGCTCGAGCTGCAGCAGCTGTCGAGGTCACTGGATTTTGTCGCGCATCTTGCCACACTTCAACTATTTTCAAATTGACTGAATAAACTTTCAATGGTATTTCAATTCTTCATAAGTTCCATACAAAATTATTTCAAGTATTTTTAATAATATAAAATCAAATATTATTGCATTAATATTAATTTTATTTCTGAAAATTCTTTAGATATTTTGAATTAAAGAAAAGAAAAGAAAAAGAACAAAATTCTTGTTTCTATATAAGAATATATATATATATATATATATATATATATATATATATATATATATATATATATATATATATATATATATATATACATATATATATATATATATATATAATATATTAAAAATTATATCAATTCCGTTCTAAATATATTTTTTTAATAATTTCTATATCCAGATAGAATATTTTTTATTTTTATTATTTTTATTTTTTATTTATTTTTTTCTAAATATAGATATATTTTTTTTTATTGAGCTTTAATATTTTTTATGCTGTATAATTATTATTTATTAATAATTTGTCTATGGCCAGATAGATATATATTTTTAAGTTTATTTTCCAATTCGTACATTTGAATAGAAATATTTCTGAGTTTTTGATCACACATATTTGAACTTTAAGTATTTTCTATATATGTATTCTAATGTATATTATATAATATAGTCAGAACTATAAATTGAACGAATCTTATTCAACTAATTCTATTTATTTCTTGATTTAAGCCGCTGCTTCGACTTTGGTCCATCTATATTACGGCGAGCTCTTCATCCAATATTCAGATCTTGACAGAGCATCGTGCGCTTGGGTTATGGCTGCTGCCTTCGCTTCGCTTAACTATTATTTATACTATTATATTACACGTATTATACACACTATATCTATGAGCCAACAATAGACTTATGTCTTGGCTTGTTTTCATCTCTATTGTTGGCTCGTCAATAGAGTTAACACGCAGCATCTTCCCCTGTCCTCTACTCCCTTCTGCCGCGTCTCTTCTCCTCTCCTCTTCTTCTTTTTGTTGTGCTTTTTTAATGTGCTTGGCATATAAAAATTTGTATGATATGATTTTTATAGACTTCAAATCGATTTTTTTACGATCATTGCGTTGGTTTTTATGCGCTGCCGCCGCCGCCGCCGCCGTTGGTGCTGCTGCTGCTGCTGCTGCTTTATGTGACAGCTGACAGCGGGACGGCCGCCAGTCAATGGCTTGAGGTGCGCGGGGGAGATGCAATTATGTAATTAGGTGTTAAAGCAAACAAAATGCGTGGAGACTCAAATATTTATCTACTGTATGCGTGTGTGCTTATGTGAACCGTTAGATGGGAACTGTTGGCCTTATCGGGGCGCTGGCATCGAGCTTGGCCAACAGAGCGCCATATGTTGGCCCAAATAAGCGAAGAAGAAGCAAACGAACACAAAATAAGTTAAGGGCAAAGCCAATATCCGGCCCAAAGTCTGATCGCTGCTGCTGCTGCTGCCGCTGCTTCTGCATGCCACCTGTTGCATGCTTTTCTATGCGCGGGCAGAATTTTTTTATATATTTCATTTTTTCTTTTCAAAACTTAATGTCTTTATTTTTAAAAATTATTTTTGCGCCAGGGTTGAGCCCGAAGCGTCATCGCTGCTGATTAATAAACCGAGTCGGCGGCACCAGCTGGTGTGGCAACAACAGCTTGACCAAATTGAAGACACGAACAGAGAGACAGAAAGAGAGTGAACTTGTTATGTTTTTTATACTTTTTCATAAATTTATTTATTATTATTATTTAACTAGGGCTTACTGACTATGCATTAACAATTAGATGGATATTTACAGGTGTGCCCCGCCCCGACTGTGAACCGCCTCCTCTGCCCGTGGTAGGCGCTCACGCCCTGTTGAGCGCATTAGCAGAGGCCGCTCCGTTGGTCGCGTGCAGCCGATGGAACTGGCAGGCGGTGCGGCAGCCCCGACTGCAGAAGATGCGATCCGCGCACATGGATCTGGCCAGACTCCATTCGGCAACGACCAAGACGCGACAATAGTCGTGGCACATGTAGCAATCCGGCCGAGAGTGGCACAGTGAGGGCGGGACGTCCGTTTGATGATAGCAACGCTGCCTGCACTGCCAAATACGCAGCTGCTGGGCCAGCGGCAAAGCATCCATTGAGCTGATCAGCACGAGCAGCGCTATGATGCAAACGAGAGTTGAGCTTGTGCGCGTGGACGAGGACGAGGACGAGGCAGACATGGCTTGACTGGCTGACGTTGCCTTGGCTTCTAATTGTATTTGGCCAGCGCACGGTTGGTTTTATATGTCAAAGGTATAAGCCATTAGCTGTTCATTCAACAATTGGGTGGAAAGTCCCAGGATGCATCAATACCTGATAACATGGCGACTACCTGTGCATCCTGGCAGGTAATTGACAACACATGTGCGCAATGACGCCGCTACGCCGCCGCACTGAGCCACATTTTATGAATGGCCCACCCCGTGGAAATCCCTTGGAATTTCAGCTCATTGAATCGGTGGCAACATTTTATGACTCACTCGTTTACCTGTTTCATTTTGGTGCCCGGCTGCCTAACCACTCGGCTTGGGTCTCAAATTTTTGATGACAATTTTTATTGTTGCGTAATGCGCACTCAGCGCAACTCAATAGTCGTTTATTTCTTTGAGCAGGCTCATAAAAGTGGTATACGTGCTGTCATCTATGGTACGTTGTGAGGCCTGAGCTTAAGAATTATCTGTAGATGACGCTAAGAAGAAACGCCTGCATTGCAAGGACTGCAAATCATAACAGCAGATGGCGATGAAAACTCACCAAAGTCAATTATAGCAATTATAATCACCAAAAAAGTCACCAAAACGTACTTACAAAAATAATTTGAAGATGGCGCTATGCTCCTCTTCATGTTCATTGAAGACTTTTAGACAAAATTGTAATCGCTTTCTTAAAATATATTAATTAAAAGGATTAGCGAGCAGTTTACGAGAAGAAGAAGGTTACTTTTTCGGAGTTCTGGTTTCGCACCTTTGCTTATAGCAGAAGGCGCCATTTCACCAAAGTTGCTTGCAGCTATGAAAATGTAGATGGCGCTATTCAGCAATTGACTAACCATTTTGTTTTCACGAAAGATGGCGCTGTTCACTGTAATCATTTTTGTAGATGGCACTAAACATTCACCAAAGTTGTTTTCAGAATATAAATCGTAGATGGCACTGCACTATCGCTTATCATTTTATAGCCGACTTTTGATGTCAACGAATTGAGTTTTCTTGGCAGATGGCGCTATTCACTTTTATCTGGTTCGTGAATTTTACAATTGATGGCGCCTACAAATCGAACTTAAAAAGTATTAATAAAATAAATAGTAAATAAAATTACTAAAAAGGCATCTCAAATTCCAGTTTCGAAATTTGTAAGTATACACAATACTCAAAGAATGCATTCCCATGCAGAGATAATCTGCATTTTAGTAGTACCAGCTACCTATCGTCGCTGGTCTTCTCTAATCCATGTAAAAAAGTGAATACGCAATAGAAATTTCTCTAACTTTGGTTATATTTTTATTAATTAACTTAACTTGTTCTGCATTTCTTAACCTCCTGCTTTCTGCTTCTTTTATAATTTTTCTTTATACCGTTTTCATTTCAGTTTTACAATCTTCTGCTGTTGCCGCTGCTGCAGCAACAGTTGCGTTCTCTTTTACATCAGTGTGTTTAAACATAGCTTCAGAAATGATTTATATATGATATATGTAATATTTATATATATATATATATGTATATATGCTCTTAGATATACATAGATTTTTATGTGTGTAATATATTTTAAATATGTAGCATAATTTATGTAGCATAGCAATAAAAAAAAATTGGCTCAAAAAAAAATTTAAACAAATATTTATCTTATGACAATAATAAAACACGACGACAACGGCGGTACGCATCCGTGTGTTTGCCTGTGTGTGTGTGTGTGCGTGTGTAGCTACTCTACATGCAACCACCACCCACTTGCCGCTGTTGTCGCTCCTGCTTCCGTCCGCTCCTCCGCTCCAACCATTCGTTCACTGTGGCTTCTGGTTCTTTGGTGCTTACTGCTGCTGTTGTTGCTGCTGTTGCTGCTGCTGCTGCTGCGTCTCGTAGCGCTGGCGCAGCGCTGTGAGTGCACTCAACAGCCGACTGTTGGCGGCATCGAGCGCCGCTATCTGCTGTCCCTGCTCCTCGATAACGCGTTGCTTGTGCGACAGGGCGAGCGTCATCTTCAGCTGCTCACGGCGCAGCTCCTCCTCCATGGTGATAAGCCTGTAAAGTGTTTGCCTAATATTAGTTGGCTGGCTGGTGCGAACGCGCTGGTAAACACACTCACCTGTCAATAATGCTGCGCATGGTCGACTCCGACTGCAGGCTCAGGTTGCTAACGCCGTTGCCGCTTCCGCCGCCTGATCCTCCACCTGGACGCTGCAGGGCAAACAGCTCGTCGCTGGAGTCGCGCAGCTCCGCCTCGTCGCGGTCTAGCGTGTGGCGCAGCGTGTCCAGCGTCTCCTGCAACAGCTGGATCTCGCCGTTCTGATCGTAGCCCCTACTCAAACCCGAGGACTCCGACACCGCCACCGAGACCGACCCGCCGTTGCCGCCACTTAGGCCGCTGTTGGCGCTGCTGCGCAGCTGGCGACGTCGTTTCCCCTCTTGCAGCTGTGCGCAGTGACCTGTAAAAGCAACTCTTGTCTTAACATGTTCATGCTAGATCATGGGCAAGGTCAAGCCTGTCAGCACATAAGGCTCCTGGCAATCCATTTCATTCTCTTATCTGGTAACTCCAGTTATCAATACAGAATCTATGCTAAGCTTACCTTCCGTGTCGGTGCTGCTGTCGGAGAGAGTGCGCGCCGAGTCGAGACTGAGGCGACGCTGAGCCACCGCCGTTGTGGACGTCGCCGTGCTGCTGGCTCCGCCGCCGCTGCTGGCGTACTGCTTGTGGTCCTGCTGCAACTGCTGCTGCTGCTGCTGCTGGTGGGGATGGTGATGGTAATGCTGTTGCAACTGTTGCTGTTGCTGTTGCTGGTGCTGATGGGTGGACATGGCAAAGGACATGGGCATGCCGCTGGCGCTGCCGTAGACATCCTCGCGCTTCAGCGGCCCATTGAGACGGCCGTAGGCGTGGGCCGGCTTGCTCGAGTTGGAGTTGGAGTTGGAGGAACTGCTGCCGCCGCTGAGGGAGCGCTGCGCCTCCAATTTGTTGACCACATTGGCGCCGGCAGCCGCAGCTGCCGCATAGCTGTAATGGTTGTCCGTCGACAGCTGCTCGTCCGAGGAGCTGGGCGTCAGAGTCGCCGCGTCCAGAGTGCCGCCACTGTTCAAGTAGGCAGCCCGTGCCGCGACCAGGCCGGCGCCCATTAGTTTCACCCGGCCGCCGAACGACGTCGCCTGTTGCTGCTGTGGTGTGGACGGGCCACGATTCGAGGCAGCGGGCACATTGCTCTGCAGCTGATACGAGGGATTCTTGAAGGCCAGCGGGGCGCCGAGCTTATGCGATGATTGCTGTTGCGGCAGCTGCTGCGACAGCGACTGCGACTGCTGCAGCTGGCCCTCAACCGGACTGGAGGACTGTGCGGGAGAGGGATTGGTGGATATGCTCTGGTAGCCGGAGCTGCAGTGGCTGCTCTTCGCCGACAGCTGCTGCTTGTTGTGAGTGAGAGCGTGGCCGTGGCCATGGCCGTGGGCGTGGGCGTGACTGCCGCTTGGCTGCGGCTCCACAATCACATCCTGCTCCTCGGCGTATTTCAAGAGATCGTCGAGGTCCTCCAGATTCTTGGGCATATTCGAGTTGGGGTTGAGCGGTGCCCGCGCATAGTTGTGGGGGGCCGAGTGGTCGGGTATGCCCAGATTCAGGTTGAGGTTGTGGCGAGTGATGCGCGTACCGCGCGGCGCAGCTGCAGCTGCAGCGCCCGCCTTCAGCATCGGCGTTGGCGACTTCCGCACGAATGCGCTGCTCGTGTCCAGGCCAGAGATTTGGATGAACTCGCCGTGCATATCGTCGTAGCTGCCGCTCTGATTGCTATTGTTGCCATTGCCATTGCCATTGCCATTGCCATTGTTGTTGCGCGGCAAGGTGCGCGCCCGGGAGCTGCCACCCGTGGAGCTGTCGTAGTCGCCATTGGCGTTCCCATTGCCATTGCCACTGGCATTGCCAGTGCTGTTGCCATTGTGATTGACCACATACTGATAGGTCTGGCCAAGCCGTTCCATGCGCTCCAAGCGCTCCATGGTGCTGGCAGCGCTCGTCTGCGGTGCTGGCGGGCAGTGAGGATTGAGATGCTGGGCGGGATGCTGCTGATGCTGGTGCTGGTGCTGGTGCAACAGATTGTTGCTGCTGCCATTCAACGAGGAAGACGCCATCGAGCTCTGCGACTGGGCATGCTGCAGCACCGGACTGCTCATATAGCCAGCACCCGCACCCGCACCAGCCCCAGTCCCAGTCCCAGTCCCAGCAGGGTGTGAGTGTTGCTGCTCCAACTGTTGCTGTTGCTGTTGTTGCTGCTGCTGCATGCGCACGTTAACGGTGGGGTCGTTGTAGCGGAATATGTTCTTCTCCAGAGAACTGGGCGTCAGCACACCGCGCATGATGCCGCGCTCCGCAGGCTGAGGCTTGCTGACCACCGCTTGCTGCGGCTGAGCTAGTTGTTGCTGTTGCTGCTGCTGAAGCTGCAACTGCTGCTGCTGGTGCTGCTGGTGGTGCAGCGAGCTGCTCGAGCCGCTGGGCACCATGCCAGAGCCAGCAGTTGCGTCCGGCTGGCGGTTCTCCTGGTTCTCACTGGCAATGCTGTGCGTGGACATAACCGTGGGCAGGTAGCCGGAGGCCAGTGCGTGTCCCGCCGACAGCTCCTTGGCACGGCTTATGTCGTCGAGTATGTGCTGCAAGGGATCGAGCTCGTGCTGGCGCGCCTCGGGCAGCTTGGCCAGACTCTCGCTGAGCAGGCTGTGCAGGATGGACAGCTGCTTGCCCTGATCGATGTACCCCGCCCAGTCCAGGATGGAGTCGGGCGTGGTGCGGTCGGGCCGCGTGGAGATGTACTCCAAGAACTGCTGCATGCGCGAGGCCTCCTGCTCCAGGAAATCGTTGAGGAACTCCATGAAGTTCTCCTTGCCCTGGAAGCGCGTGAAGTTGGCCAGCGTCTGCAGCGTCTTCGCCACCAGCGTCAGATTGCGTGTGGCACGCGCCGACGGCAGCTCGCTGGTAATGTTGAACAGCGAGGGCGACAGGATCGCCGGGCAGAGGAAGCGCAAAAATATGCTCGCCGAGATCAGGTTGTCAGCCATGTCCAGGCGGCCCAGCTGCTGCAGGCGCTCCCGAAACGTGGCGAAGCAGGCGCGCAGCTGCGGCGGGAAATGCTTGTGCGACTCGTAAATGCATTGCCAGGCACTGCGCACGGCGGTGCGCAACGCCGTTTGCTGGCGCTGCAGCGAGCCTGCCGAGGAGCCGCTCGTCTTGGTGGGGTCCACCTCGCAGTCGCGGTCCGATTGGATGAGCTCATTAATGGGCGCTGAGAGCGTGTCCTGCAGATACTGCTCGCCTGTCAGCTTCAGAAATGCCTCCATGCTCTTGGTGGCCAGCGAATTGCCGCGGAAGGTCAGCCGCTGATCGCCGACGCGCAACAGATCGAGGGCTACGACGTCGGTCAGGAAGGCGCCGGCCAAGCCCTGCGCATGCATCAGCAGCACGAGCGCCTGCCCAATATCCTCCTTGGCCTTCACCCCAATCACTGGCTCGAGCGTCTCGCAGACGCGCTTGTAGTTCTCCTTGAGGTAGGCCAGGAAGTTGCCGTACACTGTGATGGGCAGGATGTCAGTGCTCTGGAAGCGACACTTGATGCGCAGCGTCGGCTGCAGCTCCCTCTCCTTGTCCTTCCCCATGCCGCCGCGGCCGAGGCTGTCCCCGGCCTTGTCGCTCAGTATGGGATACCAGTCCTCGCAGATGAGTCGCGAGGTTACCTCGTGGACGGGTATCTTCACGGATCCCACGAACTGGTACTTGTCGCGCTTCTTCTTCTTGTCCACCTCGCGGAATACATTGACCGTGATCACATTGATCTCCGGTATATCCGGAAAGTCGAAGTACTCGCCCCAGAACAGCAGATCCGTTTGCAGCTTCACGCTCGTCCGGCCGTACAGCGTCTTGTCGAGCTGCAGCTCGCAGAAGTATTTCTTCTTCGCTGGCAGATTCTTCGCCTCGTACACCCACAGCTTCAGTGAGTTGTCCGTGCGGCGCGTGTGCTCCGCATTCGGCGCGATCGACTTGCGCAGCGAGTAGATCCACAGGTCGCGCTCCTGCCGCGACCCGCACGAGTAGTAGCGTTCGCCACGTGGCCCCCCACGCACCTGGAAGCAGTGCCGCCGGCCCAGCACCGACTGATGCACGGGCGCAACGCCCACAGCGCCGCTGCACGACAAATCTGTGGCGAGAAGAACAATTAACGAGTGAGTTCAGCGAGCAAGCCGAAAGTCTATCGTGGTCATGCTCCAGGACAACTGTGGCTCAATGAATGAGGAAAAGCAAATTGAGAAATGAGTGTAGCCATCGAGTAACGAGTAAGATTATCGAATATCGAATGAAGCATTTAGTAAGCTGGAGAGGAGCTCCAACTGAAAGTATATGAACTGCTCTAGCTATTGGCGACTAGCCTGAACAAGTACCGAAGGTCTCAGGGATGGGGAGAGGTGTGCGTTTGCTAAGCTCGAATCATTGGCCAAGTGCAACTCGAGGTGCTACTTACCGATGGTGGACATGACTGCATGACTGGAGAGGAGACTCTCGTGGGAGCGCGAGCCGCGTAGGCCACCCGATCCGCGCTTGGTGCGCTCCAATTTGGTGACTGACTTTGTGCGCTTGAGAGGATTCGATCTGTAAGTGATCGAAGCGGAGTGTTAGTATCTAGTGCTTGGTTCAAATGCTGCACACAAACCTCTTCGAGAAGAAGTTGGTAAAGCGCGAGGTGGCATTGTGCTCCTGCTGATGCTGTTTGCTGCCCAGAATGGGCGTTGTGGGCGCCGACCCGCGTCGACAGGCCTTCTCGTATGAAGTATCTAAGTGAGGACAAAGAGAAAAACACAATTTCGATTAGTTCAACTATCAATTCCCAATTCAAGGCAGCTCGAGTCACTCGTCTCACAACTAAGCTCATGTTAATATATTGACTCGAAAGATGTTAGGCGGACTTGACAGTATTGACAGCAATGACGATTTGTATTTTAACACGGATACAATATCGATAAGTATCGCTCGATGTTCATTTGGGGATATATTGAATATTTGGCAAAGAAAGCTTTCTTGAATATTGCTTCATTTATTGCGGGTTTATACTCAGTATATATATATAGTATATTATATAGTATATATCGAAATTGCTGAGTTAACTTTCGACAATTTTTGCGTATTCTCATGCCGAGCTTGGCATTTCAATTGATATAATGCAACTTGATGCTGCTTGCACTCAGCTTTTGTATACCTAATCTTATTGTTTTATTCATTTTTTTATTTTAATTTTTAAGTAATCCCCGATTAAATCATCTGCGCTTAAATTATTATATAAATAGAAACTCGTCCGCAAACCAGTCTCGGGAGTCGTGCATATTATTTTGCTGGCGTATTTCAAGATGTCACTTCCATTGCCGATTCATGCTTTGTAGAAGATCCGTTAGTCGGGCGTTACGGGCATTTGGGATACTTATCCTAATCCTTGTCAAGGCATTGTTCGTTCGCACGAATTTCAGTTGTGGTTTTATCCTCGGCATTTTTTATTTTATTTTTTTCAATTGAGCAGAGACAAAGGAGAGACAATGGCCGTGTAGAACGAACCCGCATAACGTGCAACCGGTTTAACTTGGATGCCGCACACAACACACACACACACACACACACTCTACACACACTCCACACACACAGAAAGCTGAGGAAAATGTGGCCCAAGTGGCAGCTGCTGCACATCACCTGCCCCGGCTGGCAGTTAGCTGCTGCTGCTGCTGTCGCTGCTGTTGCATGCCTGCCACGCCCACTGTAAGAGGCTGCAGGTACTGAATGCCCAATGATTCATGATTCATCAAACTGCCCCGAAAAAGTGAAAAACAAAATAACAACCAAAAGGTAAACGAGGCTGCTGCAAAACTGGTTTCCGTTGATCTTCTTTTACTCATTATTATTTCGCTTCTTGTTCGCTCGTTCTGGTTCGGCCTCAGATTCCTCGTCTGCTGCTTGGCGTACCCGCCCTCACAAAAGAGCCTCTAGAGATTCTGAAGACATGGAAACGACCTTGTCAGCCCACCCAGCTAGCCAAGCTTTGGACCCTTTTCTTTCCCTCTCTCGTGTCGTTTCGTTTCGTTTCGTTTTGTTTTGCTTTGTTTTTGTTTTTCTTTGTGACTCATCTAGCCAAAGCAAACATAATAATTTTTGTGCTTTGACCCCGCTCCAGCTCGCCCTCTGGCTCCCTCGCAGCTCCTTCAGCTGTGATTTATTCATTTTTGATGAGCTTCGCCTTTTGGGCCAACTCTTCCGCAACGTTGATTCATTTCCAGTTGTCCGAGATGCAAACAGCGATTTGTCATCAAAAGAACGGACCCCTAAGCAACCTCAATTCGCATGACAGCTCGACTAGCAGATACCCTGTATCGCTTTCTCTCCCTCTCTGCTCTATGGCAAACCTCATCTGTCTATTAGCCGCTCAATGGAATTTTAGAGAGTTCAGAGATTAAATTTTGACCCTATTAATATTGGGGATCTCTGATGTGAGGCTGAGTAACTCTTTGATCTATTAGCTGCATATTATTATGCCAAATGTGAAGGCTACACCTGTTATACTCTCTGATTCACATACAAAATTTGATTGCTTCTCAAAGTCTAATTCTGCCATGTGTATATGCCGCTTCTTTTATTAATCTAGGGTATAATTTATACAGCTTTGAAATTGTGTCATATTTTGCTTTGTTCATCTATTTATAAAAGAATTTCTATACAAGATCAAAACCCGTTGAAACATTTTCCACTCTTGGCCAGCCCCAAATAGGCGCTGCCCACAAACGGATGATACAAAGGCCGCACAAAGAAGAGGAACCAAAGCAGAAGATATAGCCCCAGTTACAAAAATGGTGCAGATTATGATTATGATTTGAATAACGCACCCAACGCCCACATGCCCACGCCCACGCCCACTACACAAAACCCGACCCAATGGCCAATGCCCATGTAAAGAGACGGCGCACCCAACAAAAGCGCACAAATACAAATGGTTATGTTTACAAGGCAGCGAGAGACTGAAAGAGAAAGAGAGCGAGAGGAAAGAAAAGTAACGATTGGGACCAGGCAGAGCCACGTAATGAATAGGTGAGGTGGATGGAGCAGAGCTTTGATTATGATTGTAATAGATCGGCTAGCCGCTTGACACTGAGCCATAATCTCAGAGGAAGTAGCTCCAGTTATCATTGCTATTATATTACCAAGAAGTATATGAAGCGAAGAATTATGTCATTCGATCTGGCCTCCCATTGAACATGAGAGCAGAGTTTAATGGTTCTATGAAAATATATACAACCGACAGGAGGAGCCGAAAGCAGCCCATGAAGTATGTGCCTGATCAGGACGATGATTTGAGTTGATCTAGACATGCATCAAACTCGTGTATGCCAACCACATACAGTGCGAGATTATCATTTCCATTTTCATTTTCTTACTATCGATAAGAATCGATAATTTGACTTGATCTTTTAAGCTAAGCCTAAAGACCATACGAACTTGCGGGATTCCTTTCATGAATAGGCATATTTTGTATATTTTTGACTGTGGATACCGTCCCCTTCTTCTCTCTAATTCGCAATAAACGTAATTCAGATCCTATAGATTTAGGTGTCATTAACATATTCTGAAATGCTTTTCAAAAACTCCACCTAGATGGAAAGATATTCAGCAATTATATACCTTTATCCTTATATTTGTCGCGCCGGCTCGACTGGAACCCTTTTAGCTGCTTGTATAATAATTTCAAAAAGTTCTTAAAGTTTCCGTTGTTCATAATCAATTTTTATACCCTGAATCCATTGAAAATGGAAATTTCAGGGTATAATGTTTTTGTGCAAATGTATGTAACAGGCAGAAGGAGGCGTGCCACACCCCATAAAGTATATATATTCTTGATCAGCTCGATGAGCTGAGTTGAACTAGCCCTGTCCGTCTGTCCGTCCGTCCGTCCGTCCGTCCGTCCGTCCGTGTAAACACCTGGATTTCTGCAACCACAAAAGCTAGAGACTTCAAATAAAAAGCAAAATGCTCGATAATACCATACGCTGTACGAGTTTATTTTTTTTTTTCGATAACTCATCCCATTTCTTTTTTATCGATAACTATCGAAAATATCGCTTTGTTTTTGAGGTCTGGCGTGCACACCGTTAAAGATAGAATCGTGCACTAAGTTGTGTTTGGTTGCTATATTGAATCCGCACATTTTGTCATTTTTGGATTTTTGATGCCACGCCCCTTTCGCCCACAATTCAACAAAAACGATAACTCACGCATATCAAATACTAGAGACTTGAAATTTGGCAAATAGGTACATTTGAATGACATAATCATTCCCCAAAAATTTCATTAGGAACGTATGTCGAGTAAAAAAGTTATTAAACAATAAAGTTTGCATAGTACAGCCTCTGCTGCAGCCGCAAAACTGTGCAGTGAGCATATTACGTGCATGCATATGTTTGTGTGTGTGTGCATGTGTTGTTTACTATTAATTAATAATGATTGGTATTACAGCTCAATGGATTCAGGGTATCTCTTAGTCGAGCAGTCTCGACTAGAGTTTCGTTACTTGTTTAATTTACGTGCTTTTAAATTTGTTGTACATATTTCAATTAGCATTTACCCGACACACACACAACATGTTTTTTTAGTTTTTCTACTCTTTAGTTTTCTCTTTAAATATATTTTATCTGCATCTTCAATTAATTTTTTGTAACATTAGACAGTCTGTGAGTTAAGGTTTGTATATTTACAGATCGTATCTCAGCACACTTGACATTCCACATATTTCAATTGGAATTCATATAAACAGTAGTTGGAAAACTATTTCGACTAGCAGCAGGGAGAGCTATTTATCATGCGGTTTCAACGGATCTGATATACTGTGCAAATGAAATAGGTTCAATAAACACATTTTCAATAAATATTGAACGTCTCGAACGCGTGTTATCAACCCACAGTGAAATATATGTATGTAGCCTAAGACCCCTAAGTGTCGGTATCAGTGTAAGTGTAAGACTATCGTAAAGAAAACATTATTCATAGTTCTTCATAAATACATAGAGAACATCTCATACATCCAAGAAACAGCCGGCTGATAAAGCATATCACATGTCGCCTATCTAACTGTTTGCTTAGGAAATCGCTTTCGTAAGTCTTGTTGCCTGTACATCTATCTTTGGTTAGCTGCCGTCTTCTTTGGGCATTCATATGTTATTTGCCAATTCTATTTGAGAGATCGCGGCCACTGCCATAAGCGGCAAGGGCCAAGGCCTATTACAGCGCAGCGACAATTTTGGTCAAAAGCTGAAGATGAGCCAAGTTTTGAGGAGGTAGCGACCTCCACAGAGATCTCTGATCTAAATATATGCGAGCATTACGTATTTCGTATTTTGAATTTCGACTGCTTTTGGTGATTTCATCGTCGACTTTTTTGTATGCGTTCCAAAACGGATTTCAATTTGTGTAAGGCCACTGACCAATGGGGGGTTAGGGGGCAGTGAAAGCTGTCAAAGTAGAAACCGACAATACAACAGCAATTCGAGCCGAGTTAAATGGCCACGCATGGGAAATGGATTGGAAATCGAAAACTTATACGAAGTTGTACATATAGACACAAATATTCGGAAAGATACATATTGGTTTTGCCTCGCCGATAAGGTCAGGCCAATTAACGGCGCGTTAAACAAATGTATTTTCTCGGATCTCACACGATCCGCCAGCTTGGGCTGATAAATGGTTGAAAGCGTAGACAAGATGCACAAGGGCAGGGAGTGGGGGAGCGCAAGAGGAAGAGCTCGAGCGTTGCCTAGCAAAGATCCGAAAAATGTCCACTACGCCGGCTGTACGCGTCGGCAGATGCGTATGCGATCCAGGCTAATGAACAAACTGGAAAACAGTCGGGGGCCAATCAATAAATATGAAAAGTGCACAAATACACACAAACGGTATATATAAATTCATACACAAACACACACACACACATACACACTGAGACCGCATGCATGACTCTCTTCAATATGCACATGTGTGTGTGGCTTTGCATTTTAAAACACATTTCCAGCAAATGTTTGCTTACATACACACACATGTATGTTCGTATGCATGTATGTGTGTGTCTTTACATGACTTCTGTACGTGTGTGTGACTTTATCGAGAATCGCTCAGCTGAGTCGTTGTTACAAAACCGTTTTCTCGTCTTATCAAATTTCAAATAAAATGCAGCAACGCTTGACTGTTGTGCACGTTCCTCCCTCTCTGCCTCTTTCTGTCTCTCTCATTTACTTCATGTCAGTCAGTCGATCTGCTCCTTGCTCTGGCACTATTGCACTCTGACTGCTTCTCTGCTCTCGCAACAGCAACTGCTAAACATGCATAAAAAATGCCAACAACAATTTTGAGTTTTTAAATAAAGCAGCACGTTTGTTTGCCCGTTCCCAATTTACGCTCTCCCTCTCTCTCTCTCTCTCTCTCTAGTGCGTTTGGTTTCTTAATTCTCTGGCTAGCGCTCTCTTTAATATTGCTGCACTCTCAATACACTGCTAGTCCAGAGCCTAAACTGGTTTTCGGTGCGGGTGTCGGTGTGCGTGTGTGTGAATCATAATAAAAGCAGCGAAAAAAAAAGAACAAAGCACAAAAGCAACAACAAAAACAGCGGTGACGCGCAATGAAATTGAAATTGTAGCCAAATATCGAAAGAAAAAAATTAAGCTGCGAATGCTGGAGGAAAGACGAAACAATAGAGTGTATGAATGAACTAAATAAATGAACATGTACATACCATACATACACACATATGTACATATTTACATGCACATGTATGTACATACATATATGCACATAAATACATGTTAAGGTTTGATAGTGTGCCACGAGCGACCGTCGTGTGTGTTTGTGCAGAACATTAGCATAATCGACCCAATATTCAACTATTTGTGGCTTTCAATTTGCGAATAATATTTAATTCAGTTTACATTCTAATTTCTTCCAAAAATTCTCTATACGAATGTCAAAATCTCTATAGAATCGATACGTATGCGATAAGTATGGCATGTAGGTATATAATTTATCGATAATTTATCATGTTCTATATACGCAGCTGTCGATATTCCCTATCAAATTAATTGCAATAGTGCTCGAAGTAATTTCTAAATCTCTAAAATAATATGTACATATGTATGTATGTAAATATAGATCCAAATGTACATACATACACGCAAAAGTCAGTCGAATTTGATTCTATACAAATTTTAAAGCAATAAACATAATAAACATAATTGATATGGAATTTGTTCACGGTAAGTGACTATGCGTAATTTGTATGAATTTATATATGAGTCTGAATGTATGTGTGAAGCATAGGGGGAGTACAATTGTAGCTCGTATGAAAAGAGTTCATAATATATATTTTATATTCATATTTATATACGTACATACATAGGTATGTATGTATTTGTAATGCTGTCAGGCAGTTGACGCCCATTGTGCGACGCTTCGCTGCCTTCTCAGGGCCAACGCCATCAAAATAGGCAACAATTGAGCCAAGCAATTGGACTACTGCTGCTACACGCATACATACCCATTCGACCACTCACACACACACACATACACGTATATATGTATATGTATGTAGGAACGACACACGATCGAATATTGAATACAACAACAAGAAATGAGAGAAAACACTCGCCAAGTGTAAACAGAAAAAAGTAGCAAAGGTAACGTCAAAGAACAGGAAGGCTTAAAAAATTGTAGTGGGGGAGGGGGGCTTGGCTGGAGCACAGTAAAATGTGTGAAGTACAGCGATAGTCGAATGAACGCTCTCACACGCGCGACATACATACATATGTACATACATATAAAGAGTGTGAATTGGAAGTGGAATTGGTAATGGAACGACAGGAATCGAAATCGTGTTCTCTTATCTTATCATTGCTTTGTCTTTCTTTTTCGCAGAAAAAACTGGCGATCAATGCGCACAATCGGAGGGGACCGAGTAAGTGCCCCGAGTATTAAATGGAGAGAAGACAAAATAGGCGACCCTGGCCGTGAGGCGCATATCAACCACTAAAAATACATATGTCTATAGGGGGTAACGGTTACAAGAGGGGGCAAGAGCAGGGCAAGGCCAGAGCCAGGGTCAGAGGTAGGGGTATCGATTGATCGAGGGTTCGTAATATTAACAGTAACAGGAAGTGAGAAACTAACGAGCCGTGCCGAACGTGTTCAAGTAGTACAACACGCAGCCAGAGAGGGAGACACAGACTGAGAGAGTGAGAGAACGTCCAGTCGAGTATCCCAGCCGGAAGAGTTTCGTGATCAGAAATATACAAGTACTTAAAGGGGCTGCTCCACTATAAATGTACCCTTTATAGGGTATAGGGCGGTCGACCTACCAGAATGATGTCCCGCATCATCGTCTGCGGCTGTTGCTGCTGAATGGGCCTGCTGCTCCAACACCGACTGGGAGGCATCTGCCTCAATCGAGGCGTTGGTCATCGAGTACAGGTGGAGATCCTTCAGCATGAAACGCTCGCAGATGAGCTGCTCGCAGTCGTCGTTTTGGAAGTAGGCGCTCAGCTCGTCCAGGCCCAGCGGGCAGACGTCGTAGCTCATGTAGAAATGCTTGCCCCAACTGCCCGTGTCGCTGGCGCAGCTGCTCGACGCCGACAGCGCTGTGCCGGACGACATGCCGTGATGCTGCAGCAGCGACTGGTGCGCCGCTGACGACGCGGCTGCCGCACCTGCTCCAGCACCTCCAATCGTTTTCAGCAACGAGTTGCTGCGCGACAACTTTGTGGAGTGGGCGCGGCGAATAAAGCTCAGCGATTTCTTGGGCGGCGAAGTAATGGGCGTCGGCGGAGGCGTGGCGTCCGCTGTTAGCTTCGGCGTCGATTTCAATAGGAACAGATTTTTGGGCGGAAAGCTGTGCGTTAATATGGACGCGGCTGAAGCGCTACTCTGCAGCTTGTAGGGCGACGAAATTGCAGAACTGGAAATGGAGCCGCAGCCGGAGCCAGCGCCGGCGCAGTTGATGCTGCTGCCGCCAAACAGCTGACGTTGCGGCAACACTTGATGCTGCTGCTGTTTATTATTATTATTATTATTATTATTATTATTATTATTATTGTTGTAATAGTGCGCTGTGTCGTCCAGCGCTGCCGCTTCTCGCAGTGCAACTGAGGGCGAAAGGTTCTGCGGCAGCGTTTTTGACTTAGCGCGCAGCGTGATCAACGTTGTCGTTGTTTTCGCAGTTGTTGCGCAGTTCTTTCCAGCTGCTGCCGCTGCCGCTGCTGTTGATGATGTCGTTGCCAGACTGCGCTCCACACTGGGCAATGGAACAGCCAAAATGTTTGTGCGCGAACGCGACTTCATTAGCTTAATGGGCGTTGAGGTGTTTGTCTGCATGCGGCTTATCTCTGAGTCATCGTCGTCGACAACGGCGGCGGACCCGACGGCAGCGACGTCGACGGCCTCAGACGATTGACGCGAGTGCGCGGGTGAGAGCGAGAGCGCCTGCTGTTTCGGAGGCGTTGCCATGACAATGTCGTTATCTTCGTTAAAATGAGTGCGTGGCGCACACCTGGCGCCATCTGGCGCTGGCTCTACGCTGCCGCTGCTGTCGTCAGCGCCGCTGCCGCTACCGCTGCCATTAAGGCTGATCACATTGAGCACAATACCATAGCGCTTGAGCTTCGCATTGGACGCTGGCGTCGTTGTCGCTGCCGTTGATGTTGCCGCTGACTTCAGCAATTGCTGGCGCTGGCGCTGCTGCAGCTGCGGCTGATCCTCATCATCAGAATCCGAATACTGAGCAGCGACGTCGCTACCGCTAATGCTCCAATTAAAGCCGCAAGGCGGTGACATTTTGCTGCCGTTAGATTTGCGCTCAACCGCTTTAACTGCGTTGCCCTTTTTCCAGCTGTTACTGCTCAAACTGGAGCTGCTGCCGCCGTGTGGCGCTAGATGGCGCTGCTGCTGGACGTCAACGTTGTTGTCCTCGTCCTCGATGACCAGCGGTACGTAGAAGGTGGAACGTCGACGCTGCGTCTTCTCCTCCTGCGTTGGCGTCGAAGCTGCGGCGCTGTCGGAGCTCTCGGCACTATTTCTAGTTGTAGTTGTTGCTGTTGTCGTTGTTGATGTGCTGCTGGCGTCGCTATGCGCCTGCAACATTTTGCGCGCTTATTTTAATTGTTATTCCTTCTACTGATGCGCTTAGGCGCCGAGCTCATCATTGCTCTCTCGCTCTCTGTATCCCTCTATTTCTCTCTCTCTCTCTCTCTGTGTCCTACACACACACACGCAGCGCGGACGACTTCACGAGAGCACGGTGTGCAGGTATTTATCTATGCACATATGTATGTATATGCACATGTATGTGTGAGCGTCGGTGCCTTCGCTCTATGTTTGTGAGAGTTGTTTTTTTCTGCTTCAACTGTGTGTTTTTCTGTTTGTTGTGGCTTCTTGGGCTACTACTGCTGCTGCGCTGCAGCAATTTGCTGACAAGCAGTTTTTTCTTTTGGTTTTTGTTGTTTTTCTTTATGTTTTTTGCTCGATTTTGTTTTTATTGTTGCCACTGGTGTCGCTTGGCTTATAAAAATTATGCGCTCAAGTGCATTTCCGCGTTTGCGAGCGAACGTTTTATTTTATTTTTTCTGCTTTCTTACAATTTTTTCACGCGTCGTCGTCGCCAGTTACTTTTTTTGTTGTTGTTGTGATGGTTTGCTGTTATTTTATCGCGACTTTGCATCACATTCGCTGCGTTTCGTTGAATGCAACGCAGCTCATATAGACTTTGTTGTACGCCTGCTATGTGTGTGTATTTATGTATATGTTTAAGTGAGTGCGTCGTCCTATATTCTCGCACGCACAGATACTCACACAAGCACTTAACGATTTGTTTCAATTTACAAACGAATTTTATGAAAACAAACATTCGTCAACAAATAATTTGCAAGAAACACAATTAAAATAAAATGTTAAAAAAAAGTATATGCGCACAGTGCTAAGGCATCGCAGCAACCGGAGGATTGTGAGTTGAAAACTTAACCGCAAACGCAACACACACAAAACAACAAAAAAAATAAATAACACAAAACAGAAAAACGCATTGGAACGCGTCGTCGCCGTCGTCTTCCCGCTTCACTTCCACTCAATGACGCGCCTTTCTCACAACTGACGCTGCCGCCGACGCAGCCGTTGCTACAGCAGCGGCATAACCACGATAAACGTGTGAGAGAAGCAAAGTCAGAGAGCGAGAGAACGATCATCGCTAACGCTGATCACTTAAAAACAGGGCTGGAAAATGACAAAAAAGCCAGCCAATTGGGAGTTGTTTATGTTTACGCTCATTTTTCCTCTAATTTTTTTCATCATTGCCATATAAAATTGTTTATAATCAAGGTAAACATTAAATATATATATTTTTTTCCATAATCAAAATCAATAAGCAACAATGGAAGAGATAAAAATTTCTGGGGGGTCCAAACTTCTCAATTTGCGGGTTGTCCAGCCCTGTTCGATCGAAGTGAGAGAGAGCGCAGTGTAGCCAAGCGACGCTGCCTAATAGAAATAGTGCTGCCCATGCGCGTTGACAAAACCCTCAAATTCCCGACACAAGACAGCAGCGCAAGCGAGATAGCGCGCGCTTAAATGCAAAGCATATGGGAGAGCAAGTCACGACCCGGTCATGCGAACACACGAATGTACTGCAATTAGGAATATGGCTTAACGCATTAACAATCACACTATGAATTAAAATATACATATATGTATGTAAGTATTTAATTTCTTTACAAGAGTTTAATGATAATACATATTTATTAAAATACAGACATAAAAAAAGTCCCCGCGGATAGGGTCTAATTGTATGGTCGCATCTCTAAATTTTGCATGCAAGTTTGTACGTGTCCGTGACAAGTCACATACATTATGATACGCATGTGTGAAATGGTATCTGCATACCTGCAAGCCTAAAATATGTATATGTATGTGTATATAATTTTTGCTTATGCATGTCCATTCATGTGCGTCAAGGATACGAAAACAATATACCCAATTATCTTAGGAGTAGCGCAGCGCATTGTAAGAAACGGAATTGAAAGCAAAACGACGACAGCAACAACAGCAACTATGGAGAGTACAAGTGGAAGAAGAATGTACAGGAGAAGTAGACGGCGAAACTAGACGCAGGCATAAGCCATAAGGCAAAAGTGCGCGAGCGGCAATGTGGCTCGTAATTGAACGTAATTGAGCGCAGGTACACACACACATACATACACTCTTGTACAATATGTGTGTGAATCGGGAACATACTTGGTTGGACACACAGATAGCCCATAAATAAGCAAATTAGAAGCGTACATTACCAAACCCACCCCATGCCTCTCTCGCTGCTTCCCTCTCACTCTCGCTAAGCAGCAGCAGTAGCAGTTGGCTGCTTAACGGAAGTGCGTGACTTTTGTATTTCACGGGTGCTCGACACGTTTGGCCCTTGCATTCGCCTATATCCTCAGCACCTCTAGCGGAACTGTGCGACTTATTTATGAAGCTTGGAATTAGCCATTTCCATTTTCATTCTCTTCTTCATTTGTGTTTGCGTTATATTTGCGTATGTCAACGACACAACGAACTGTTTATACGGGTCAAACTAATATTACAGCAGCACACACACACCACCCCATTAGTAACTACACACACACACATATATATATATATAATAGCCAGCCGCAAAGTATGCAGTGCTAAGCCGTTACGCAAGTGCTGCAAAGTATGCATTGGCAGCTTACGAGTCGCGCTTAGAGATGGGCGTGTGACGATTTCTTTTTATACATATTTTGCTATTTACATATTTTTGCTATCGATAAATGTTCAATTACTATCGGAATTATTGAAACTATATTCTTTCCAGCCTTAAAGTTAGATATATATATTTATATTATGTCGACGTTACTGATTGATATCTTCTTGTTTTATGATCCCAAGAAAAAAAAAAACGTTTACCTTCATTTAATGACGTATCATTTAGTGCTGTATCAAAGTGTATGCGGGGCAATGTCTTCGATTTGTACTCACCTGCAACAAAGAAAGAGGAAGAGAGAGAGAAAATGAAGGTTAAAAATATTATCAAAGTACAGTAGATAATAGGGTGTTCAGTTAACGGTAATTGCGAATGTGAACCGCTGCGACAGTGAACAACAAACCGACCCATTTACATGGTTTGACCTTTCGCTTCGGCTCCAATTTGCGAGGCAGTGTCAACTTGTTATGAATTCATTTCAATTAATATGCAAAATATGAATAGCCAGCGAGACGGCAACGCCAACAACAGCAACAAAATGCGCCAATTCAGCGCCAAGCGCAATTTATGTGCATACACAAATGTGTCGTCAAATGACAAAGACGTCTCGCACTGCCACAGATACAGCGACAGATACAGCGACAGATACAGATACAGATACAGCGACAGAAACAGATACATTTTCACAAAAGATACGCGCACTCAGTAGCAGCAGCTGTCAAAGTTGTCAGGGGCCAAAGGGTAGAAGAGGTGCGGCACGTGTGTGAATGCGCATTGGCATGGCCCTCGCTTAGAAAGTCGTTGTCTCCGCCGTCTCCATGACAATCCCTTCTAGACACTCCCTCCCCTCTCTTCATTAATTCCAGTGGAGCTGCTTTCCATTGAGAGCAGGCTCTGACGTAGAGATCAAACAGCATGGAAAGTATTTGCTTTGCTCGACTAGCAGTTCCCTGTTACAAATTGATGGTAATATAGCTTTTGCCTATGATTACAGCGCACAATTTATAGGGTATTAGGCAAGTCATCAAAGGATGTGCCGACTGTAAGCTGCGCATATAAGGAGCGTGCGGCAACTCTAAAGCTGAGAATCATTCAATGATTCAACCAATTCTCTACATTCATTGACTGCATTCAGTTCTTAAGAATATTACATTGCCCACTTTAAGTCTTACCCCAATATCTTTTTCTCTTTGTTATCATTATTTTCCTCATTTGTTTTCAATGGAAACTCGACTCATTTCACATCATCTCGTTTCGTTTGAGTTCCTTTGTTCAATTGCGGTTTAATGCTCGTTCGGCTCTGCTAGCGGGTCTACCCTGTACAGGTCTCGCATATTAGAGCGGATTATGTGTACGATAGTTCTTTGCCTCGAATGTTGCATGGTCAGCGTTACGGCAGTTACCGTTAACCAACATCGATTAGGGCAGCAGAGTGCAGCAGCAGCAGCAGCAGCAGCAGCAGCTAAAGCATTTCGCTGCCATTTCGTTCCCCTTTTGCTGCTGTCAATTCACTCCTATTATTCGCACGTTTTCGCACTCGCGCATAAACTGTAAATTTTGCGGAGCCGCACGCTAATGACATCAAAGCAAATGCCCAGCCACGCCCCGCCCCACCCCATGCAGCTCGCGTCTCTCACAATTTCAACAGCTGATGATGATGTCATTGGCATCATGGAGTGCGTATCATCAAATATCATACATTAACGAACCCACTTTGTCAAGTTATTTAGTTCTCATTCTCATTATCATTCTCATTCTCATTCTAATTACCATTCTGCTTCTGCTTCTGCTTCTGTTTCTGCTTCTTAATTGCATTTGTTTTTTATGATCAATTTCGTTTCGGAAAAGTGTACGCAGCGCGGTATTATGAACTTTCATATATTCGTATCGATTTTTATATGGCACCTTAGAATCAGTGATCATTGCCAGTTTGAGCTAGCCCAGATTTATATATTCAAATCTGTATAAAAATTTGAATTTCTTTTAAGCGTATTGAAATCTATTTAGAGAGCTTTTCTAAGAGAAGAAGCTCTGTTCATTAACCTCATAATTATCCAAAACAAAACAAAAACAAATGCCCCGATTGGTCATAGATTTGGCTCGTATTCCGAATAACCCGAGGTCATCCAGGCTCTGGCTCCAAGCCAGAGCTGTTCGCGCTATGCACGTTGCCCCCCAGCGCCACTTCACTTCTAAATCTCCAAATGTATTTTAATTTGTGCATTTGTGTAGGCAAATGCGTACGCTTCGAGCTGCTCCCACGTGCCTTTGCTCAGTGACAAAGCATTTTGCCTAATATTTTGTAATCTTCAGCATATGATCTACATATTCTAACGGAATATTTGCTAAATGCTAAATGGCTATATCCAACTGAATTTCCATTTTAAGATTTGGGACATTCCCTCAGTCGAAATTGTATCCCGATTTCCCATTTTCAATGGGTTCAGGGTATTAACGTATCGTATTTTAATGATACATGTTTATATATATATATTTATATTCTATTATGTACATATATATCCTTTTGCTATTTCGAATATCGTATATCGTATTCCTGTATATAGTGTCGTGTATAGTAGGTTGTATGTGGTATATCGTATATTGTATATCGCGTATAGTATATAGTGTGTCATGCTTAGGTATGAGGTTGCTTAGTTACTCTGCTGCTAAGTGAATTGCGATCGACACTTGAGTAGCTCAAACAAAGGCATTGTTCATGAACAGCAGGGGGAACTGAGCTCAATCAGACAACTCTGCATGGAGTATGTCGTCTATGTGCGACTGAGATAGACTGCTTATTGAATCTCTCATTGCACTTTAAGCTGCAATATTTTAATGGGATTAGAGGACTAGTTAAGATTTCCTATAATTCTAATGAACTATGTATAAATATAGAATATTTTACTCGATATCTTAAAATATATATAACTACTGATACTGATAGTTATACATAACTCATTATACGGCATTCCCCAGTATATACATACGTGTCTATTTATCTTTCATATACCTACTTCGATATCGGATGCTCATTAGAATACCCGCAATGGCAAATAATATCTATCGTGTCGATCTTTAGTTCACATAAGTCAATTGCTTGGACTCTTGGTATCTATATATTCATATCTAACAACTATATATCTTCCGTTAGCATTGGACTCCCTATTATATGCTTATATGTCGGGATAATACTTGTATATATCCATAGATCTATTGCAACTCTCCAATTCACTAGGATGGACTACTTACTCCTGCCGCCTGCATCGAGCACCGTTGTTGTCGCTGCTGCTGCTGCGGGCAGAATTCCGCCTCCCAATTGCAGCAGATCCTGCTGCTGCTGCTGTTGTTGTTGTTGTTGTTGTTGTTGCAGTAGTTGCTGCTGCAGCTGTTGCTGCTGCTGGTGTTGCTGTAGTTGGAGCTGCTGCAGGTCGCAGTGCACCTCATGCACCGGCGGCGTTGGTGCATCGTCGCGTTCGCCGCGCAAACAAGAGGCGAGGCCGCGCCCACGCGGCATTGTGCTGCGCCGCAACGGCTGCTCCATGGCAACGACGCGGCACTGCGCCGACGACGATGACGCCTGCAGTTGCTGCGTCTGCGCTGTCGGTGTGCGCGGCATTGAATGTATTTTGCGCTGTGCTTCCAGCTGTGGTTGTTCCTGGTGCTGTTGCAGTCGCTGCTTGCCGCGCTGCGGCTGCGACGCTGTTGCCGACTGCAGCTGTGTCTCGTCGTTGACGGTGCGCAGTGCACCGCAGTTCATTCTTCTTCTTCTTTCACTGCTGCTGCTGCTGCTGCTGTTGTCACTGCTGTGGCTGCTTCCTCTTCCTCTTTTTTTTTTGCCTTTTTGGCTGCTTATTTTTGGTATTTTTTTGGTATTTGAATTGAATTCTCAGTTGCCTTTTGTTAATTATTAGAATATTGTGTATTTGGTTTGCGTTGCGTTTTGTTAGTCTATTTGCCTTAGCATGATTCTCATGATTCTCATCCACTTGCGCTGCAAATTAAAACAGGACTTTCGTTCGTGAGTTCGAGCAACGAGTGGCAAGTAACCAGCAACTGCTTAAACTCTACTGAGTGAACGGTTTAGTCCTTGACAACGAGTGGCGACGAGTAACGAATAGCGAGCGACGAGTAACGAGTGAATGCCATAACACGATCATTTACAACTACAACGAGTAGCGAGTAGCGAGTAGCGAGTGGCGGGTGACGACTAAGCAGAAGCAAGTCAGGAAGAATTCTTTGTTTCTGGTTCTTCTAACTACAATTTCCCTGCTAACAACTATGTTACGTAGTTAGCGAATGATGTGTGAGTAGTAACGAGTAGCTGCAGCGACAAGTTAATACTCTGACAATATGTAATAAAAAAAATAATCGTGGCTATATTCAGCTCACACGTAACGCGTAACGAGTAACAGCGCCAAGATTTACAGCAACCTTCAATTGCGGATTTGCTGTTAATAATAGTGAACGTCGCACGACTAATCAACCTACCGCGCGGCTAGAGCTGACTGTGTGACTGACTGACTGACTGACTGACTAAATAACTAACTAACTTGGCAAACGCTGTCGCCCTGGCACGCCGGCTGCGGCGCCAGCGTCGGCGGTTTCGCTTGCCTGCGTCGACAATTAAGATTTATGGTCATGGCGTGCTGGTTGCCCTAAAGTTTTGACCCTGACTGCTCCCGACCCACTCGCGGTCGCAGTCTTAGCGCTAGGCCCTAGCAACCCCTTTCTTGCCCGCAGTCCACCTTATGACTGCCACCTCTCTGTGGCTGTATGGCTGTGTGTCTGTGTCCCCGCAAATTGGTAACTAATTTTAGTTTTTGTTTGCTTTTTATTGTCTCTCTCTCTCTCTCGCTGTCTCTTTCTCTCTGCTTACACACGCGCGACTGCGCACTTCTGCAAACAAAAAATGTTATCGTCATCGTCATCGTCATCGCTGTCGACCCAAAATTTCCTTTTAACTTGTACAATTTTACGCTCGTTGGCTCTTGGCGTGAACGAGTTGGAACGAATGGAATGGTAATGAAATGAAACGTTTGTCATTGTACCATGGCATAGCTAGGCGCTACTGTGCGCGATGTTTTAGCGTGCTATCGATAATTATTACCAATGTTTACTCAGGTTTTTTTTGCTAAATAGTTTTGTAGTAATTTGTTAGATTTCTGAGTAAGAGGTAAACAAGTTTTGGTATGCCTGAATGCGATATGTTATCGATGACTTAGAAATTTGCAATGTAAATTACAGAATGTCTGGCTGTTATCGTGATACTAAGAACTTATCAAGAGGGGTATGTAATAACTGATCGATAAACTAATAATTGTGTGTGAAGTATCATTGAGCCAGTTATCGATGAGCCAAGTACAACTCAATAATACTTATCGAAAAGTCTACAATATATCAATAAGTTTGGTTTTCATCCAAAATGCTATTGGCTCATTTGAGGCGTTTGCTGCAATCACACGTTTATCGATATACATAGAAGTTCCTCACTCATTTTATCGTTGAGAAACTTGTTAATCAATAATAATTAAAGCAATCTGTGATACAAATCAATTTCCTTCAGGTAATTATTTTGAAGACAGTGCTTAGCGACTATGCTAACTATGGCTATCGATAGGCAGCTTAATGCCAGCATATTGCTATCGATAATTGCACAAGAAAAGAGAAGGAGCATTATGCATTCATGTTTCTAATTGAATTTCAAAGGCTTTCACGCATAAAAATTATGCGCTGCCATTTGAATTCTAGGCCGCTTTTTCTTCTCTTGAGTCGAGTTTTTCTTGAACCATTGTTGTTGTTGTTGTTGCTGGGGCTGCTGCTGTGGTTAATGAATTTTCCAAGCCAACTTGCGTGCGTTTTGCCATGAACACTTTTCCATAAGCATTTTATTCCACGCCTTTTGGCTTCTAGCGCTGCGAGAGCTGCGTGAGCCCAAAAAGAAAACAGCAAGCATGAGGTCGCTCTATATAGAGATGACTACACACACACAAACACACACACACACGAAAACACATTTATATGTACATATGTGTATATTAATATAGTTATGGTTATAGTTATAGCGATAAACATAAATTTCGCCGTCTTACTTTCTCCGCAGAGACAAGAGACGCAGCTGTTCTCAAGCGCTGCTGTTGCTGAAGCGTGACGTCGACGTCGTCGCACCTGTAAGCAACCACACACACACGCACAGGACTCTCAACTGTGTGTGTGTGTGGAACGGAACGGAAGTGCGAGCCAATGGCCAGAAATGGACAGAATTTGATATACGTGCGCATATGGCCATGGGATCAAAGAAACATATGACTGCACAGACAGGCGTCCGTGTATTCCGTATACATATGTTTGTACACATATATGCATGTGTGTATGTGTGTGTGTGTGTGTGTGCCAGAACAAAGCGCCGCAGCGGATGCGCCAAATAAAGCAACCAAGCGATGCGACACGATGTGACGATACGGCAATCATTGCATTACAGTTCCAGCCAACTTAACGCTGATTAATGCAACAATATGGCAACACTCACACACACACATGAAAGGGGTTGCAGGAGGTGGGTCGTGTCTGCGCACAATTTGGCAGCGCTGCATTTTTGCACGTCGACTGCGAGCTGCGCTGGCGTCGAACATATTTCTGTGGGGCCGCATCAAAAGTCGCTCATAATGTGTGGCGCTGCAAGCAAAGTACAATTTCTATGCTCGTTCATTGCAAGCGAAAAAGGGTATATTGGGCTTGTGCGATGTTGAAAATATGGAATATATATTCAGGAGAATTTTCAGATTTGCCACAAGGCAGGCATGTCCACTGAACAAGTACTACATTCCCTGTTTCGGATATAAAATCAAAGAGGAATTCCTTTCAGACATTGCTTAAGGTAATTCTAGAAACGTGAACTCAGACATGATCTAGCATTGAACAAACTTAAGGGTTAAATAGAAAAATCCCTAACTGATCATTAGAATAGATTTTATAGAGTATATAGACTAATCCTCGTAGACGGAGGTCTCCATATAATTCGCTCACTGTTTCACAATGGATACATATGACACCCAAATAGAGAGATTTCGATGGATTTAGCTTATGCCAATTTAATCTAATCTTAGCTATGCTACGGTCAGACTATACATATGTAATCCATGGCATATACCTTAACATTGCGACTATGTAATCTTCAATTAGAGCTCGAAGACAGAGTTTTACGATCACACAGCTCATTTAGTTTCATTATTTAGCTCACACAGTTAAGAGCGAAGAACTATATTCAAAGTGCCATTCTCTCTGCAAAATATACAGAAAAGTGAGAGGTTGATTATTTGAGCTTCTTCTTCTTCTACTTCTATTTCTTCTTTTATAACACGTATTACGTAAAACAATAAGATAATTGTGAATGCAAACGCGTAAAACCTATTCACAATTACCACATTATGGCTAATAAGCCGCCGTCGCTATTATTCATATTCATATGATATGCCTTATATAATGGCTATATAATGAGCCTACTTCCAGCTTTTTTAACGACAATGAAAGCATTATTAAAAAATTGATGGAAAATAAGCCAAAATTTACTATTTTCTTCACACTTAAATATATGCTATTTCGATTCCAGATGCTGACTTCAATTGGGACACGATATTGCAATTAGTCAAAGATAGTTTCAAGTTTTCAGCGATGTGGCAACTCTGAATCGTACCGAGACTTAACTCGTTAAAAACTGAACTGAAATTGAAGTTAACAATAAATTTGAATCCATTCATATTATTTGATCTCTGAAGCTGAAATTTTGTTTGTGTGTCACAACTCAATGAGACGTTGCCACCTTTGATAGAAAGCTCATGAAATTCGCTTTTACTTGGAACAACCAATTTCAGTTCAATTAAATTTGTTATCAACTCCCTGAAGAGTAGCCACTTGATGTGGGATTCCATTGACTATGATTATTTTATGCAGTGAGTACAGCTAACTATATGTTTAAATTTAAGCTATCTGGCAACCTTGCTTTACTGACGAAGCACGAGCTTTAAAAAACTCTGAGCTACGATGCATTTATTTAACTTGCCGTAAACTTAGATTTTTTATTTTTTGTCATATAAACAACGCGTTTTAACAAAAGAAGAGTGGCAACCTTGCACCTACTAGGTGGCAGCACACCTTGAGCAGCGCTCTCTGACATCATGTAAACAATGTGAACACTCTGCTCTGGCTTTGACGAGAATCACTTAAAATCTTGGGAATATTTTCTATACGCAAATGCAATGAACTTTTAGGCAGCTTGAATCGTTGATCAGATCAGATACAAATATTTATATATATAAATATATATAATGTAAAATGGCACTGCAAGCAGCAACTAGATCTGTTTGTTCGCATCTCACGTAGGCGAACTTCAGATCATCATAAACCTCATTTTATGACTGTCAAAAAAAAATAGTTTTTTTGAGTTTTTCAATGGAGCTTCCCTTGCTAAGGGCCTCGGCGCAGTCATTGTCATTCTTCTTCTTCTTCGTCGTCGTCGGCTACCGCTGGATACGTGGGAACCTTTGCCGCATTGTCGCATAGAACAAAAGACGTTGCAGTCGCAGTCGACGTCGCAGTCAGCGATAACGCAAACGCAGTCGGCCATATGATGAAGCGTTATGCAAGCCCAGTCACGGGGCACGCCTCTCTCAATTTGTGGGTCTGGGTCTGGGTCTGGGTTTGAGTCTGAGTCTGAAACTGAGACTGACTCTGGAAGACCTCGATAGATCCCAGCGAGAGGTCGTTGGCATTGACGCAGATTGGCAGATCGTTGGATTGGTGGATTGATGGAGATGCGAGATATAAACAAAGCAAGCGGATCACACAGCAAATGATTTCCATTACGTAGATATATATAAATATATATATATAAGTAAATATATATGTATATCTCTAACTATATATTTGCACGGTCGGGTAATTGACTTTTGCCAGCGATGATCATCAAAATGGACCACGATGATTGCGGCGATAATTGCGACATACATAAAGCCCAATCGAAAGACACGCCGCCGAGGAGAATGACAAGAAGAATGGAGAAGGAATTAATTGAAGAAGAAACACAGAGAGAACAACACGGAGTGGGTGAGAGAGAGAGAGAGAGAGAGAGAGAGAGAGAGAGAGGGAGAGAACCCAGGAGAGAGTGTACAAATCGAGCTTGAGCGACTGCACGAAAAACTGTAAAGCCTAAAGCAAAGCAAGAATCCAGTGCAATTTATCGATACCAAAACAAAGCAAATTTCTATCGAGATATAGATTACTGTCCTAGTAAAATTGCGGAGTTATAATTTATAAATTAATGAGACGATATATCAGATACCAATTGCAAGTAGAATATGAATCGATAATTCACAGTCAAATATATTGTAAATAGAAACAATTCGCAATTTGATCAATTAAATGCAAAGTATATTGAGTCTTAAAAAATATACGAATAATGACTCGATAAGATCGATATTTTATTAGAAGAAATCAGAAATTCATGTTTGCAGTTTACTTGATGTTTTTATGTAATGAGTAAAGCTTAATTTGATATTGTTGGTCGTAGCTACATATATATTGAATATATAGAATAAGCTTAGTCGATACTTATCGATTTTTAGAACAACCAAATTACTGGTAAGAACTATGACTCGACTGAACGTAAAACTGTCTACCGCGTATGAAAATGAATCGGAAGAGGTATATAGAGAAATGGCAAAAAATCTGATCGGAATCGGAATGGGTGGGTGTAGAGGGAGAGGGGGATAGAGGGTACGGAGTAGAGTGGGGCAAAATAGGCGGATAGCCATAACCGTGTTGTCTTTTGTGTGATTCATTCAGAACAATGCAAAGACAGACAACAACAACAACAAGAACAACAAAAGGCAGGCAAACAACAATCAACGCAGAACGTTAACTGAAAAACTAAGCAGCGCGAGAAAAACGTAAGAAGAGAAGGGGGAGAGGGGAGATGGGCGGGTCGGAGGCTCATTGTTGTGGTCGTTGATCGCTTGTTGGCCACAGTCAAATTAAATTAACAACTACAAAATTAACAACAACAACAACAGCAGCAGCGAGAGTCAAGATAACAAATGACAAAAAAAGTGAAAATTATTGTTTATTGTAGTTCGTCCGGTTGGTAATTTTTCGACGGATATTTGCGGTTCTTTTTTTATTTTATTTTATTTTGGGGACAGTCCATTTATAGCCGGAGAGAGACGGCTGTGAAATTCTTCAATTGTTTGCCATGAATTTCAATGGGCCTAAGCCGAACATTTGTTTAAAAAATAAAGAAAAAACAACTTGATAAGGTGAAGATCACGCGCGATCAGCAATAAAAGAGCTAACAAAACAGGCTCAAACCATTTCGCAATTGGTCTAGAGCCAGGCTTGAAATCTTTTACTACCCATGGAATAGATAAATCGAATCAGAAAAGCAAAATCATATCTTTGGTCAGTTCCATTTTCATATCTAAGTTTAGTTTGCTTTATCAATTAATTTGAGTATATCTGTTATGGCTCTGCACATAAATGTTGTGGCGGTGCTTTAATACTTAAGACTAAGATTAATCGAGTTGATAGATAAGATATCTAGAACTTATATATGTAAGTTATGCTTGTATGAATTCATGTTCTATATGTAATCATCAATCATATTATATTTCACATTTGCTTTTCATTAGCATACTTTCTGTTTTGCAAGTTTCTTAAACTTAACAGAGTTGAGGTCATGCATTTCTTGATTATTTCTAATCAACAATAACAAGGTATAAGGCACACACACACACACATGCATACACAAACACGCGTGTTAGGTGTGTGTCTAGCTTTATGAAAACCCCTCGGTTCTGGTATTAGCTGACTTGGCTGGCGATTGGGTGCTGCTGCGTCATCATTGCAAATTTTCCCTTGGCTAAGCTGTAACCAGTTGAGAATTCTAAGCTCACGTTCACCATATATGGATTATATATTCCAGATGAGACTGCTAGACGAGAATTGCTTGCTCAGGGGTATATAAGCGTTGAATGCATAGAAAGTATTTCATGCTTTGCTCTAAGATTTCACTGCGAGATAATTTATAAATTGATATTGTAATCAATATATATATTTATATATATATATATATATATATAAGAGTATCGTATTTATGTGTGCAACTAATCGATTCGACTTGAATTCATTGATAATTTCACTTTAAAATTAAATTTCTGCGGATCGACATAAGCTATGCCCGTGCACATTATGTATACAATTTCCGTTGACCCTGGCAGAATGCTGACTTGGGTATTGGGGAGTGAATAATAATGTTTCACATTCACTCTCCTGTGAGAGTGAAAGAGTCTTACGCTTATTTTTATTTCTCTACACTTCTCTTCTGTTACTTCTCTCTCCGCCCCTCTCACTCTCTCTTTCTTTATCTACGTGTAAACTATCCTTAAGAAAGATTTTCACTTGGCTTAGACTCTGTGGCGACATTCCACTGTCTTTGGATCAATTATCTCAGCTGCTCGTTATTTCATTATCGCTGCTGAAACTGAGATTACGTCCGGAGCGGGAGCACTGGGACTGAGTTTGGAATGGGGTCTGAAGCTGGAGCCACGCTTCTCAGTCAACACTTGCCAACGCAATTTCACACGCTGCCGGCAAAAGAATGAATGAAAGTGGGCTGCGGGGAGCAAAGATAGTTTACTTTACTTTACTTCGCTTTAGTTTAGTTTAGTTAACTTGGTCGGCGGCCTTTTTGTCTGGCTCCACTTTGATGGGGCTGTCGTAAGTAGCTTCAACTAGTTAGCAAAAGTTGCACGAAATGTATTCGGTGGGTCAAGGGGGGTCGGGGGTATAGGGAAAGCGTTGCTAATTTCTCGGGCTCTTTTTGGTCTGGCAACGTTTGCATATTATGTAAATTATTTTTGCAGGGGCAAAAAACTACAGCAATGAAGCAGGGGCGGGTCGGAGGAGGTTAGGTGGGTATCTTCCGAGACTTTGGCCAAAAGTAGCGCCCAACGGGGCCTCAGATGTTGAAATGGGCACATAAAGCAATTTAACTGTTTAATGCCACCTCTACCTTATCTTTCTCTCCTCCTCCTCTCTGACCCTGTGTCTGTCTGCCTTGAAAGGGAGCACAGCCCAAAGTGTGGACGAGAGGGGCTTACGAAAGGGATGGGAACATTATGTTTTTTAATGGCAGAATTGTGTGAACCTATTGTTGTTGTAGTTGTAGTCGTAGTTGTTGCTAGTTGCCCCGTTTGGTTGTTTACGCGATTATTTTCCTTATTTATAAATTTGTTTCAGCTTTTTTTTGGTTTTTGTTTTCTATTTTTGCTACATCTATCTGAATTCCCAGCATTGTGTGGGCGTGGCACAGGCTAGTGTCAGTGCTAGTCTAGTGCGTCGCTTCGGCGTACAGTTTGAATTTTTATTTTTGGAAATGATTTCAAACGCATCTCAAGGTGTGATAAACGTTCGAGTAAACAAATCAAATTCGATCCAAAACGAGAAGACGAAAAAGTGGCCCTGGGCTGCGCTCCGACTACAAGTAACTGTGCTGACCCCCAGCGACTATCCGACTATCCGACCACCGACCACGGACACCAGCCCCTACACCCTCATCCTTCCTGCTACTGCCCCTTCGCAGTAGCCATCCAAATGGCATGAGGCAAGTCCCAGCGAGTCGTTAGTATAAACAATGGCAAGACACCGCAAATGTTTACAGATGCAACAGCTCGCGGACACGTTGCCAGCTGACACAAGACTTTTGCTGTTGCTATATACCAATGGATCTTATCATAGAGGGTAGTCCAGGACAAGAGTTTGTATCTATAAGAAATCGAACATTTTCATATCGAGAATGTGACGCAAGCTAAGGAGTCGCCTTAGTCTTTTGCAGTTTAATATCGATTTATATATTTATCGATAAATGATTAAACCAACTAGGATGCACGTTTTCTATTCGAGGGCAACACTCGTGTATCGATAACTATAGGCAGCTGTTGAAATATAGTTATCGGATAGTATCAAATACCTGCATATTACGTAGTACAAGTAGCTAGATACATCAGAGTGAAGGATAGCTGAATGGATGAATAGACACACACATCTGGCACAATCCAGCTTACTAATAAGAAGACGAAATCGAATGTCGGATTTATTCAAATTATTTTAAGCGCTAACTGTGGAAATTCTTCAAGCTGATACCATTTTTTTTACAATTATTCCATTGCCATTTAGAAACTTGGCCTTATAAACATATTCAAGAGCCACAAAGGAAATGAAGAGTTTTCCTGACTTGAACGGATTCGAATAGAAATCCCAAAATGATCAACCATTTATAGATTTGAATGTCCCAGCATTAAGCTGCGAGTGGTAAGACACACGTTAAGCAACTAACTAGAGCGATGAGGCAATCAGAATTATAATAGAATGAGCATGTATCTGTTAATATTTTGATATATATTTACGTGTGTATTCAGATATGTTTTATATATCTCTCAAGTAGAAGATCTTTAAGTATCTTCGCACTTGTTCGCAATTTTAGGGCTAAGTCGGATTAAAAATAGATACGAAAAAGTCGTAAATAATTGCACAAGTACTTGCACACACGCACATATGTTCATGTATTTATATATGTAGATATACATATGTGTGTGTGTGTGTGTGTGTTTATGTATCCATTATATAATTGGCTAGCTCAAATTGGAAGTGGAAACAATTGCCATATGTAGATCGACTGCTCGACGGGACTAAAAGACGTTGATGATGATGATAAAGGCAATGATGATGATGATGACGATGACGACATCAGCTTTGTTTTTTTCTGTGCAAAGTGCGAACGAGCAATTTACATGCACACAGATACAAAGCTACAAGTATTTCATGGATACAGATACAGTCGACTGACTGACAGATATTTATGACATATGAATTACTGAATGCGACGCCGTTAATTGTTGTCGTCGTTGTTATTTTTGTTGTTGTTTCATTTATGCTCAATTGAATGGCCAGCAAACAACAGCAGAATTTGCTTATGGAAAAAAAAGAAAACCTACTTTGAGATACATTTGTATCTACAGAAGCGCAACGGCCGCAGTGCACCTGCACTTGCAGCAGCCTCGGCGACTCCCTAGGCGCACAACAACAACGAACAAGTGGGCGTGGCACCAGTAGACAAGGCAGCGAAGACAAACGTCAACAAACGTAATGCATTTTAATTTCGACTTGAACTATTTGCGCATAAGACACAAAGAGACACAGATAGCGATAGATAGTAAGAGATCGCGAGAGAATGAGAAAGAGAAGAGCTACTGCAGTTAGCTACGGCAGCGCGACATAAAACGCTCGCAAAACGCGCAGCGATCGTCGAGTTTTTTTCTGTTTTCTGTTTTTTTTTTTTTTGCCAATTTCACCCGCACGACAAGCGACAAATGGACAAACGCAACAATAACAATACAATGGCATTTATCATCATCACCAGACAATGGCAGCTCCCACCCAGCACTTCCCCAAACTCACCACCCCCCACTCAGCCCCACGAAGCGCCTACCCCCAATGCCCTCTCACGCAACAGCTAACAAAGGGAGCGCCCTATTGTGTCTATCGGCGTTTGCTTTTCTCATTTCGAAAAGGCGCCGGAAAAAAGTTAGTGAGAGTATAAGCGGATCGCAACGACTTAAGCAGGAAGATAACGAAAAGATTTATTGGCCAATGATTCACTAATCAAAGAGGAAGCGATGCAAGTGGATAAGAAAAATATATCTTCACAGTTATCAGGCGAGTCTACAAAAACCTAACACAGTAATCTATGAGTACGACCTGAGCTTATCCAAAAGAGAAGTTTTCTAAACCAAATGGATATCCTATAAAAGCAAGCTTGACAGATATTCAGCGATCTATGAAGCCTGATTTTATGTTAAAATTATTCTATAGAAAAGCTCAAGCATTACCGGTCTCTGGGAATACTCTACAAAAGCTAAAATTAAAGCAAACGAGTTTCCCACATAAGACAAATGAATACTCTATAAAGTGTTGAGGCTATAAAAGACTATCAAAACGACATTTGATATCATATTTTGATGAGTTTACTTATAAAGAAAACTTTTTAGTCTCAGGGGTGAAGGAATGTCTCATAAAAAGTTGATGCTTATCAAAGCTTATCAAAAATATGCATGATTTACGAAACTAGCTCTCTATTAGGTACACATACTAAAAGAGCTTACCGAAGCGAGAATTTATAAGGCTAAATTTATCGAAAGGAAGCTCCATATATGAGACTCGCTGGATACTCTATAAAAAGTGGGTGGCTAAAAGGAGTTTAGAGTTAGGGTATTACGCAACGTCGCCTAAAGGAAAATTTTTAGATTTTTTACTGTTATTTCGCTGCTGGGGCAATGTTTTTTTTGTCATATTTTTATTGTTGTCTGCGAAGCGCTCACATGCGGGTTAAACACAATGTCTAAGTGAGAGAGAGAGAGAAGTAGACAGGTGTGGTAAGGTGAGGCGAGGGGACTTTGGCTGGAGCTGTTGGACTAGTGCATTTGATTAATGCATTTAAAATACACACGTATTTTCAATTATTTTATTTTATTTCACTTTTTTTTTTGTTTTCAAAATAGAAAGTTTGCAGCACTAGCCTCAGTAACAGCAGCAACAATAACAACAAGAAGCGAATGCATAAATTGTGTATTTATGCAATTTTATTTATATATATAAAAAACTTATATATATTTAGATTCTCGCTGTTTTTGCTGCTGCTGTTGTTGTTGTTGTTGTTGTTGTTATAAATAAAATGTGGGTCATGTGCATCAAATTAATTAATTGGTGTCAATTGGCGGCGTTTGCGGCGCGTTTTTAAACTCTACTCTCTTTTCTCTCTCTTTCTCTACTATCGCTTCGCTTTCTTTAAGCGGTTTTTTTCGGCTGCTAACTTGGCCAAATGTGGCTGACACAGTTTGCCATTACAGTCGCTATTCTGATTTTCATATGATTACAATATCCCCTCCCCCATCGCCCTCTCTCTATCTGTGTCTCTTGCACAGTGTCACAAAAGCTAATCCGGATGGTCTTATAGCCGTAAACGGTTAACCAACAACAACAACACTCGTTGACTTTCCGGTGTCTGTTGGCCGAGTTTTGGGCGCTTAGACTGCCACGCCTCAATTCCCATGCCGCGTTACGCCTGCAAGAATGGTGTCAAGCGCTCATTTCCCTAATTCAGTTTTACATTTTCTTTTAGTTTTACTTCTGCTTATTCTTCTGCACACTCGGCGCGGTTCTAGCCGCGCACGAAACGCGCCGCGTGCGTTTGTGGGCGTTTTTTTTTTATACGTTTTCGAATTTTCCTTTGTAGAAAAATATTTTGTTCCGTTTGCCTTTGCTAAATTTATAGCCCAGTTGAGGTTGAAGATGATGATCTATGTGTGTGTGTGTGAATTTGTGCGAGTTGTAGATGTATCTGTTGCCCAGTTTTCGCGTATTTATTTTTTTTTTGCCTCAGTTTTTGGGGTCTGTGCGTTGCGAGCCTCAGGTTTATTTGTTTTTGTTGTTTTTATAGTTTGTTTGTTGTTTGCATTTTATTTTTAGAGCATTTCAATTCGCATTCGCAACGCGCCGCCGCGCGCATAGTTTTACAAAATATTTTCCAATGGACTACAACATTCTGTGATTTTTCTTCTTCTCTTCTTTTTTTTTTTTGCACATCAAAAAGTTTTCATTCACTCATAAAAAAAACCATGTACACAAACATTTTGTATTATGCAAATTCATTTCAACTTGTCAAAAAAAAAAAAAAAAACCAAAAATGTTGCGGGCGTTTCGCTGGATGCCAGCGGAAAAGGCAAAAACAAATGTGTTAACAACAAAAACAAAAAATTAAGCACAAACACATAGACAGCACTGTCGCTACTCAGCTATGAATCGAGTACAACGACTAAAAATTCAAATAACAAATATGAAAAACAAAAAAAAGTCAACAAATCATACTAGAAATTAAAAACAAAACACCAAACAGCAAGTGCCGTGCCGTAAGAACGCACCGAAGCGAGAGCTGACGAACCGAGCACCGAACTCAACCGCCTGCGCCGGAAGCTTAAAGTGGACTGAAACGAATCGAATCGAACCGAAACGCAGCAACAACCAAAAGCAGCGGCAAAGCTGGCCATAAGAAACAGTGGGCCTTAGGCCGTGAAAACTGTGTGAGCAAACTACAGAGCGGTGTTGCGAATTAATACATTTATTTATACATATATATTTTAATATTTTTATATTATATTATATTTCATTATTATTTTTATTATTCTATATAGAATATTATGACCCTACATGTCGATTTATATATTTATTTCTAAAATAACAACAAGTTTAAATCAACATTTAGGGTCATAATAATAAAAATAATAATGAAATATAATATAATATAAAAATATTAAAATATATATATATATATACATATATATTATATTATAGAATGTAATTCTACAGTTTTTGCTAATGTTTTATATAAGCTTTTGAAACTAACTCGGACTTTGACGAACAAACATACTTTGACATTTAAGTAACGTTAACGTGTTGCTTGCTTCACAGTGCGGCGCAAGTCAATGAAATGAAACGCAACGGAAATGAGACAGTCGCTGGCTGAGGCGCTGTCTATCGCTCTTTCGTTCATTTGCTCGCTCACTGTCCCTCTCTCCCTGTCGCATTGTGTTCTTGGAACAGTTTGGCAGCCGAAACGAAGCTGCGAACAGCGCAACGCACGAAGCGTTGCAAGTGTTCCCTCTTGTTCTTGTTGTTGGACATTGCAGCGCTTTGTTTACATTTGCAGTGCGAAGTAGAAGAAGCAGAGGCAGAGGCAGAAGTCGAAGCAGTAGAAGCAAAAGAAGACGATGAAGGAGAAGAAACGGCAGTTGAGCTAATCGCTGCAGTTTTTTTTTCTATTTCTCTATTTTAATTGCATTTTAGTTTTGGTGTCGAGCAGCGACGCCTGCGCAGTCTCCGCTTGAGCGGCTATTTAGCTTTGAATTGGCCAAGCGGCAGCCTTGATACGCAGCCATTAACAACATAAAACATAAATAAACGCGACAACAACAACAACAAGAAAAGCAACACGCACAACAGCTAAAGCAACTAATAATTGAGTAAATAAATGAGTTTGTATGCGAAGCTTAGCTAGGAAAACATTGTAAGCGGCATTGGCAACAGCGGATTGCCAAATAACAACGCTAATGATAACGATGGCGATAACGATTCCGATAAATATATAAATTGAGGCTAACCATTAACTAGGCAACCCCCAGCTACCTAAACTTAGAATTCGAGTAGTGTCTTTAGACTTTTTCATTAGCTCTTTCTTTGTGCATTCCATACCAGTTTACATACCCTGTACACATAGGCGGGAAAAACACGCCACAACTATTACATATTATTATTATATTTTATATGCATGCCAAATAAGTATGTTTGCTGAGTTGTAATAAACAGATTTCTGCTCAACTTTGGACATACCCTGTAATTGGTTGACGTATTTCAGAAACGTCTAGTCGAACACCGTTACAGTTTCCATTACAAGTGCAAACATGCAACTGTTTACTAAATGTTTCAAATACCAAACATTCCATTTTTCGAAACTATTTTTAGACTCGCTTACATATAAAGCGAATATTTCATATTTCCATTGCAGTGTTTATTCGCCACGATTTTGTCGATTTTGTCGCCTGCCCGAACTGGACTGCTGCTCAATCGTGCGTGTTTTGTCATTAACGAGTTCGCTTTTGTTGCTGTTTGTCGGGTGGACCGTTCTTCCGTCAGTTCGCACAGCGCGCGCGCTCTCTCTCTCTCGCTCGCTTGTTCCCGTTCACCCTCTTTGTCTGTCTACTATTGTGCCCAATGTGCTGGCATGCGTGACGACGATACAAGCAAATTTCCTGACAGACAGCACAACTTAAGTGAGAGAGAGAGAGAAAGATCGAGAGAGAGAAGAGGAGAGGCAGACACACGCTTTTGATATCATCGACCACAACAACAACAGGGATTGCACTCGTCGGCCAATACAATTAAGAGCTGCGACTAATGGAAAAGGTCAGCACAACTGGTCACACTTAACACTTTATAAGTACCCCCAACCCCCATCCCCAATTCACCCCATCTGCACTCGAATATGGAGGGAATAGAGAACGATACGACCTTTGGAGGCGTGGCTAATCGGGGATTTCAATATATTTGCCACAGACTTGGAATTTTATATACCTCTGTATGCATTTTATATGTATATGACACGACGGGCACGACTAACTCTTATCGTAATATCTAGATAGAATCTCAAACTTGGACCAATATTGGACACGTGCTCCGTGGTCCAAGTAATTTGCTAAAAATTGATTCAGAGAGAACTCCCAAGCTTTGCGGTTGCATAACTGTGGACCCTTAATGATATTGCAGAAACTCACCTAGATCATTGTAGAGCGTTGTATTCAGCACAATATCGTTGAGGCCGGTCATGCCGGGGCCCAGGCAGGTGTCAGAATCCTCGTTCTCCTCTGCCAGCGTGGGAGGCCCATCCCACAGTGCTTTAACGGGACGACGAGTGCGATCCAAGCGGACGCGCGGTATATCCTCATAACAGACATCGCCCAGCTATCAGAGGGAGAGAGTGAGAGAGAGAGAGAGGGAGAGAGAGAGAGGGAGAGGGAGAGAGATAGTGGGAGTGAAAGAAGGACACAAGAATAAAAGAGAATAATTAGAGCAGGTAATATGTGTAAGTTCATAGACAAAAAAAGTATATTAGCTTCTGGCTTATACATCTAAGTTATATATTTTAAATGATTTGTCAAGCATTACGCACCTCCAGCTCCTTTTTGGGCGTAGCCGGAAATATCTACAAGTTAGTAGCGTTACATGATCCATATTAGTGGGTGCAAGAATGTGAGGGAAAGAGACAAATACAAATGCATAGAACACATATAGAAATGGGTGTTAGATAAGTTATATGTTAATTGCAAAAGTAATCTTACAATATGCTGAATTTACGTTTAAGCAACAACCAATTGAACACAACAGTGACTCGCTTCTCGTCACTCGAATGGCTCTTGCAATTCGCTGTTGCTTTCTAAGCTAACCATTATGTGTAACCTGATAACATTTACTCGTTACATTTACATACTACTCTTGGCTCTTCTTCTTTCGTAGTGAGTTCATTCTTTCTGTCTTTCGAAGTTACCATATAATATCTATGGTAACTTTCCATTTTCTCACCATATAAATTCCCTAGATAATCGCTGAAACACACTCTCTTTATTCTCGTAATAATACTCAACTGCCACTACCCAATAGCTAATCGTTGTTTAATAATTATTAGTTCTAGTTGATATATCTCGTTGTTAGTTACCAAGCTCCACTCGTTGCTTACATTGCGTTACCTGCTGAGCGCTACTCGTACTTACCGATATCTCCTCGCTGCAGTAGGCGGTAAATGTTTGGTCGTCCTGCTGCAGCACACAGTAGAGCGGCCCCCATGGCAGCGGTTTGATCATGCGTGTCAGCTCGCCCTCCGTTTCTACACGAAATATAGGAAAATTAAACTAAATGTAAATTGTAACGAACAATTGTATAGAACTATGCAATTATTAGCTATATAATTATATTTGGAAATTTAAATATATCCAACAATCACAATTTTTATTTTCATATTCAACTTCATTCGAGTAGGCGACTGCTGACAAGCACACAGCTTATCTGAAACTCGTTTTTGTAATTTTTGTTAAATCGTGAATAAAAATTGTACCAAGGCCGCGTTAGTGGCAAAAACTTGTTCAGTGTCTTTTTAAAGACACGGTGAAGACAATAATACTGTGCATTTCGCAAATTAATTGTTTAAGTGAAATTTGTAAGTCGGGCTCCGGCCGCTTGCCAGCGACCGCTGGTTGGTGTCCACGGAAGTCGCACTGGCTGATTGTTGTCCAAGGAAGGTCAACATACTCTTGGGAAGTCGCAAACTTGGCAGCACCAAATTTGTGAATCTTGCCCAAAATGGATGGAGGCTCATCTAATCAACCCCAGCTTAATAGCAAGCAGGACAGGTCTGAGATGATGAGGAAAATAGCTGGTGCGTCGCCTGCAGAGCTGCGCACCCAACTGGCCGAAGAGCAATTGAAAGCAATTCAAGAGGCAAGAAGTAAAATGGGTTTGGTCGCAACAAGCACAAACACCATCACCACGACCACACTATCATTTTCTAATACTAGCTGCACTGCTAGCTATTCCACTGGGAGCATATGTTCTACTGTCCTTGTTTCTAGCGCCGCATCTTCTTGCGCAAGTGTGGCTGCTATCCCTTCGCAAAAAAAGAAAGACTGCACTTTCCAATCTACTAAGCTGACTATCTCGAAAAAACATAAAAAAGCGGACAAACTGTCAAAAACAATCCGCAAAATGAAGCCAGCCCAACTTAGCTCAAATGTTGGGAGCCTAACCAAAAGCCCTGCTGCCTCCTCGGCAGCTAATTATAGCAATCGCTTTGCAGCTTTGGCTGAAGAAGCCGAATCCCTAATGGATATGGACGAAGAAGTTCAAGAGAGGGAAAATGAAAGCATCCAACAACCTGTTCGGGAGGAACAGGAAAAGAAAATACCTAAACCTCCAGCTATTTGCGTGCCGCAGGTTAATAATATGATGAAATTTGAGGCAGCGTTAAACTCTGTTATCGCGGATACTGAGTATGATATACGCACATCCAGATCTGGAATCTCGCGTATTTACACAAAGAATTCAAACGCTTTTAGATCTGTCGTTGACCTGTTAACAAAGCAAAATTGTCAATTTTGGCATCATCAACTAAAAGAAAATTCACCATTTAGAGTAGTCATTAAAGACTTACACCCCAACGTATCAAAACAGCGAATTGAACGCGCTTTTACTGATCGGAACCTCACAGTACTGAACATCTACTGTCCCAGGAAACGAGACTGGCACAATATTGAGATCAGTAAAGAGGATGATGAATTGAATGATGCTAAGACAAGACAAAGCATGTTCTTTGTTAATTTAAAGAAGACGCCAAATGTTGCTGAGGCTTTTAAAATAACTCATATCGGAACGCACAGAGTTTCAGTATTAAAAGCAAAACCCAACAGGGAAATAGTCCAGTGCTTCAGATGCCAAGACTACGGACACACGAAAAATTATTGCCTCAAAAACCCAGTTTGTGGAAAGTGTTCAGGTGATCATTTTACTGGTTCTGAGAATTGCCAGCTAAAGTCTAGTGAGACTTCCATTTGTGCCAATTGTGGAGACAACCACATTTCCAGCTATAAAGGCTGCACAGTCAGAATCCAGCTAACCAGTAAGCTAAAGCCTGATGCACGATTGCCTAAGCACGGACTGCCAAACAATAACAACCATGCAGACATTCAGGGTTCTAGAGCGCAATTTATTTCAAACGCCACTGTTCAGAAAGGCTTTTCTTATGCGGATAATTTCAGGCCCAAAGCAAATCAGCAACATATTTCCAGAACACAAGTGTCCAGGTCGAACATCAATGCCGATGAACGAGAATACGACAACAAATTTAACCTTTTAGAAAAGGCAATATCAGATCTAAATGCAAGAATGGATCAAATGTTCAAACTTATCCAGGAAACAATGGAAGCAAACAAAGCCTTTCGTGTCCTGGTTCAGAAACTCATTTCAAAATGATCAATTCGATTTTAAAAATCGGATTGTGGAACGCAAGAGGATTGGTCAAAAGCAATAACGAGCTGAGACTTTTCCTTGATGCTAAATCAATTGATGTGATGTTAATCACAGAGACGCACATGCGCCCAGGCCTTAAAATTTTTACACCTGGCTACAACCAATATTACGCAAATCACCCCAGTGGTACCGCGAAAGGAGGATCTGCTGTGTTAATAAAATCTAACATTGTTCATGACGCAAATGAACCCATTTCAAACAATAATATTCAATCGGCTAGTTTGAGTTTGATGACAAACATCGGAAGCGTCAAAATAGCATCGATCTATCTTCCTCCTAACGAACCCTGGAGTGAAAATGACTTTAAGGTACTACTTCGGTCCCTGGGAAACCGGTTCATTGCAGGAGGAGACTTTAATGCAAAACACCAATGGTGGGGTAATGTGCGGAGTTGTTATCGTGGAAAGCGGCTGCAAGAGGCCATTGCTAGTGGTACGTGGCAAATCCTAGCAACGGGAAAACCTACTTTCTATTCATTCAACACCCTGCTTACTCCCTCTGCACTTGACTTTTTCATTTTTAACGGGTTCGCTGCTAACAAGCTATCTGTCCAGCTGCATCATGAGCTTTCGTCGGATCATTTGCCGGTCGTAGCGACTTTGCATCAATCACCACAGCTTAGACCTATGAGGCAATACATCCTTGCACCTGGAGCTCGCATTAATGAATTTAGGACAAACTTAGAGAGCAGAATTCATCTTAACACTCAAATAGACAGCGCTGCTGACATAGAAGATGCTATTGCAATATTTATGCGAAACATATCTATGGCTGCATCATACGCGACCCCAGAAAATGTACGTCATACAAGACAGCACCCCCAGCATATGCTGCCCCCAAACGCTGCTGCATTACTGAGAATGAAGAGAAGGCTGAGGAAAGAGTATGTGAGAACGGGAGATATACGCGTCCACCAGATTTATAAAAGAATCTCCAATCGCGTACAAAAAGTCCTCGCTAAAATCAAGCAACGCAGTATTGATCAAATGCTGGAAAATGCTGGCCCGGATGCGTCTTCTAACTACTCCCTTTGGAAGCTCACGAGTCGTTTCAAAAAAATTTCGGCTCCTAAAGTACCGATTAAGGATACGGCAGGTAGATGGTGCTACTCCAGCCAGCAAAAAGCTGATACATTTGCAGACAGCCTACAACAGCGATTCATGCCGTTCAACTTCACCGACGATGCTACGCGAAGAACTGTTGAACTACAGCTGGATATGCCGTTCCAGATGACTCTGCCTGTACGGCCTGTCACACTGGAAGAGGTAATAAATATTGTTAGGAATCTGAGGGTTAAAAAATCTCCTGGAGAGGATAGGCTGGATAACAGAACACTCAAGCTCCTACCCAAAAAAGCTCTCTTGTTTATAGTGCTAATTCTAAACAGTATGCTCAGGCTGGGACACTTTCCAAACATTTGGAAGACAGCGCAGATAAAAATGATCCCAAAGCCTGGAAAGAGTCCTAGTGAAATAGATGGTTATAGGCCAATAAGTCTTATTCCTGCCTTAGGAAAGATGGCCGAAAGAGTGATCCTTGACCGGATACTGCAACTTGAAGCAGTCAAGCAAAGAATCCCTAACTGGCAATTTGGATTCAGGAGAGGTCATGGTACTCCGGAGCAGCTTCACCGTGTGGTTAATTTTATCCTGGACGCTTTTGAACACAAGAAGTATGCAGTTGCTGTCTTTATGGACATAAGACAAGCGTTTGACAGAGTCTGGCATGATGGATTACTGTTCAAACTTAGAAACGTTCTCACTCCACAATTATACCAGATTGTCAGCAGCTTTCTACGAGATAGAAGCTTTAGGGTTGACGTTGATGGCATAAAATCGTCAAAAAGGCCAATATGCGCAGGCGTGCCTCAAGGTAGCGTTCTCGGCCCTACCCTTTATACTCTGTTTACAGCCGATATGCCGTCACATAGTGACATCACAGGAGTAAACCGGAACAATGGACTGATAGCCACGTATGCCGACGATACAGCCGTACTGACAAGTAGTACCTGCATCAATAAAGCTACAGAGTCATTGCAGCAGTACGTGAACACTTTTGAAGACTGGGCTCGAAAATGGAACATTGGAATTAACGGGAGCAAATGCGCAAACGTTACGTTTACCACAAGGACTCTAAACTGTGGTCGCATTAGCATGCAGGGTTCAACGCTACCGCACAAAAGAAGCCACAAATATCTGGGCGTAGTGTTAGACAGAAGGCTTACTTTTAAAATGCACACCACGATGGTCAAAAAGACTGTAATGTCAAAAAGCGCAAAGATGTCATGGCTTCTTAAGCCGACCAATAAATTGTCACTGTACAGTAAAGTGTCAATTTATAAAGCAATACTCAGTCCCATATGGAGATATGCGCTTCAAGTCTACGGAATTGCGGCAAAATCAAACCTCGATAAAATAAGAGTTACACAAGCAAAAATCCTCCGGCAAATTTGCAATGCTCCCTGGTACATGCGTACCAGGGACATTGAAAAAGATCTCAAGGTCCCCAAAGTTGGAGACGTAATGCAAAAGGTAGCTACTAGCTACCTTGCAAGACTCGAAGGCCACCCAAACCCTTTGGCGAGAAGGCTTAACAAAGGAGCCAGAAAAAGAAGACTTAAGAAGTGCCATCCACAGGACCTCCCTGCGAGGTTCCTATAAAATAATATTTCATATATATATATATATATTGTTATTTTTGTTTATGTTAATTGTTATTGTTATTGTTAATTTTGTAGTTATTGTTATTAATTAATTGTTAATTTCTGTAGTGTTCTACTGTAAATAATTGTATCTTTATGTTCAACTTGTTAAGCTGCCAATTGGGCAGCAGAAAACTTGTTTAATAAATGTAAATTAATTTTTTGAAAAAAAAAAAAAAAAAAAAAAAAAAAAAAAAAAAAAAAAAAAAAAAAAAAAAAAATATTCAACTTGTATATGTAGTGGCGCCATCTGACGGCCACTGATGGTGTGGCATAGCAAAATTAAAAATCGTTGCCTACTTTCAGGCGGTACTGAATATTGTCATGCCCAATGCGCGCGCAGAGCTTAAAACGACACACGAAAAAGCACTATAAAATGCCAAAGTACACCGATTCAACAAGCTATCTCCTGCACCATTACAACACACATTCGTGGACTGTAGCTGCTGCACGCATGCGTGTTGCTAATAAGTCAGCGGGACTGCATAAATAGAAGAAATAAATGCAACTGCAGCCGCGTCAAATGCCGTTTGCCCGTTGCTGTGTGCAAAATTGTATGCATTAGAAGTGGAAAAAAAGAAGAACGTACGGCTGGCAGCCAGAACAATGGACAGGCAACCAACCAACTTGAACTAAGTAACTGCTTATCCCGCTCTCAGCTCCTCTCGCACGCTCGCCATGCGCCAAGGCATTTGGCGTACCCGCATCTTATTCAATAATTCAATTCCATCGTCTCCTATCTCTATCTCCGTCGCTCTGCCTGCGCTTGATGTTGCGTGGCCCCGCGAAATTCCCAAAGTTCGTTTCACTTCGTTTCTTCAACGTTCTTGACGACGGCTTCGACGTCGGCGTCAACGTATGCGATAACAATGTGAAGCGCTGCAGCAGCAGCAGAAACAACAACAAGATAAATAATAATAACATTTAAAATAAAGAAATTTCTTTTAATTTGTTCAAGTTGTGAGTTAAGAGAAAGAGACAGGTGAGCAGGTGAAGATGCTAGCACGGTGTGTTCAAAAAAATAAAAATAAATAAAAAATATTTTTGCAGCAGAGTTTGTCGCACTTTAAACACCCTAAAATTGAGCTCGCATATGATTGCATTGCAAATAAAATGCTATTTGTTGTACATGTACATACATACATACATACATATGTACATGTGTGGCACCTACTGGAACGAAAGATCCGATCTCACCACATAAGCTCAAAGGATTCTCTAAAAGAGGCCCTACGGACTGAACCACTTATGAAACGTCAAAATTAATAAGTAGCACGTGCAACAACCGAGACGAAGCAAGGGTAAAAGTAGGAATGAAAAATAACAGTAGCTTACGATTGTAGCAACGAAAGCGTAAGCTAGAACATAGCTCGAGCCAATACTTTTTTGATGATAATTTGTGCCTATATTTATATTTTAATACTATGCAAATGAACCAAAGCAGAAATTTAATTTTTTTGTGTTCAATATTATTAGAATATGATTTTAATAAATATCGTTGTTCATTTATTTATAACTATGTTAAAAAAAAGTTACAGCTCAAGGAAGCTTGATTTTTAAAGTGTGTCATTACTTTTTTGAATCACTGTATGTATAATATAGTTTTGAATCTATCTACATATACATATATTCTTAATATGAAAATTAACTTTCTGTTATTAAGTTGAATCTGTCTATGTATATATTGCTTCTAGTACTTAATGTACAAAACAAAATACACCGAGATAGATCATCGGAAACAAAAAACAAGCAAATTGAACCCAAACTTGAAGCAGAGCGTGGGGCAAGTACCTAATACAAGTAGGCAGAGGCGTAAGCAGAAGAAATTGTGAAGGAGGCAGAGCCAAATAGAGAGAGAGAGAGAGAGGGCAACGGAGTGTGAGTGGGGAGTATCTTTGCTCTTTTTGCTCTATTATTTTTACATACTACAGCCGCATTTCAGCTGCTGCTGCCGCTGCTGCCGCTGCTGCCGCTGCTGCTGCTGCTGCTGGTGCTGCGGCGCCCGTCTGCCCATTTAACATAAATATTGTTTGTAATTGTGAGCTGGACGTCGACGTTAAAGTGAGCTGCGACGACGGCAGCGTTGCTCAGCAACTTTGCGTTAATTTTGAAACGTTCGTTGCTCGTGTTTAATTTTTTTATTTTTGCATAAGAATTTCTCGCTTCTGAGTTCAATGCACTGGAATTGAAGAGCGAACGAGCTTTGCACTGGCTCTGCCAAGGGCGGTGCATTGTGATTGCCCACCTGCCCAAATGCACACCTGCCGAAACGGCAGTTAGTTACGTCATCACGCTTATCGATCAATTATCGATATCGGCATGGCCCAACACTGTCCCAACGGCTAATCGCGTCCGCTGCGTGTGAATTTAAAGAATTTATGAGCGTGCCAAAAGCAACAGCAATTTCATCTTAGCTGCAAATGCAGATAAAAAGTGAGAGAAAGAGAAAGAGAGAGACAGGGAGAGGGAGAGAGGAAGTTCGAGAAAGAAAGATGCTATATGGTTTTTAGATAGATATTGAGACGTGTATATACAGATAGAAAGACAATGGAAGACAGTTCAGACCATTAGAATATACTCCCTTAGATATGAGTAAGATAAGAGAGAGAGAGAGAGAGAGAGAGAGAGAGAGAGAGAGAGAGAGAGAGACAAAGAGATATAACTTGTGATGTTAACTAGCTTATGGTATTTATTTTATATGTGTAGATATATGATGTATAGATATATGTAATAGATGATTGGCTTGGATAAAATTGAATTTTCTATTACAGGGTAGCAGTGTAGCCGACACGACTCAACCTGACTCATAGCTCAACAATCAGAGCTGGCCTCGTATTTCCTTGGCAATGCTTTGTAATTCATGTATTTTGTCGCATTAAATTACTATTTGCATTTAATTTTTTTATTGCGATATTTTTATAGAGCTTTGCTATAAATTATTTCCTTTTATTTTCTTCTGTTTGCTCTTATTCTAAACTAGAATTGAGCAATCAATTTCCATAAAAGTCTGAAGCTCTAAGCTAGTTTTAGATAATTCTAAGAACTCGGGTAGATACTGATTAATCAATAATCTATATCTTATATACCAGATGTCCAATACATATATATATATAAATATATATAGGGTATCTGGTATTTTTTGTGGTTTCCTTATTATTGTTCATCTTTATATATGTATATAACCCTTCGAAGAGCTGATATAGCCATTATTCTAAGTTCAATTAATGAATGAGCAAACCCACACGCACACACACCCACACACACAGAAGCAGCGCTGGGGCCGCTGCATGAGCTCCGATATGGGCGCTGGCTTGCTGAATATCGTTTTGCTTAGATGCTCTTTTTGACAAACGATTTCAGAGCGTGTTAATGGCATTCGAATTGCAGGTTATGAGCACACGGACGGACATGACAAGATTAGCTCAACTGATTTCCTGATCCACAACATATAAATGCCTGTTATACAAAACAATTTTAACGGGTTCAGGGCACACTAGATTTATATATATGTATACAGTATGCAGTGTATAACTTCGACAAATTTAAAAAAAAAGCAACGATTTGATGAAGATTGATAGGATAACCTTTTAACTACACAATATCATTTAAATAATGGTAACATTAGACATTAGTCTAATATTGTAACTAAAAAACTAAAAATATTCACAATTTGCGGTTACAAAATTCACCGTACTCTTCCTTGCGCTGCATTGTCTGGCGCCAGAGTTCTTCCTAAGCCTTTTTGCTAAGGCGTATGTAGACAAGCCAATTGACTTTTGGCACAAGGTGATTTTCTCATATTTGGATCGGACGGACGCGTGTAAAACGTCTTGGGGCCCTTAAACCAACAAATACACAACAGACGATAAAGCACGGCGGCGGTGGACTTTGGTTTGGGGTTGCATAGCTGCATCGAGCGTTGGAAGCATGAAGTTCATTGACGAAGCGATGGTCCAATATTGATATCCTCGAAACAAATTTGAAAAGTAGCGCTGAGAACCTTGGTAGAGGGTCAAATTATTACTTCCAACAAGATAACGACCCTAGGCATAAGGCTAGTACCCGTCTCTATCCCGCCTAAAACACGGCTCATATATTGGAGACGCCACCCCAAAGTCCAGATATAAGCCCAATAGAGCATGTGTGGAATATGGTTGAAACAAAAATCCGAAAACATAATATCAGTAGCAAAAACCTCCTGGTGCGGACTTTATATAGAAATAAAACTAGTGATGTCAATGTCAAATCGTCTCCGAAAGGTGATTAACATGAAGGGATGTCCTACTCGATACTAAGTTTATAATTTTAGTTATTAATATAACGCTAATAGTTAATTAGTATTATTATTAGTAAGAATACGATGACTTTTTGTTTAGTTATAATATCAGACTTAAAACTTGTACTTAAATGCTGATGTGTAGTTTAAAGACTATTTTATTAATCTCCATCAAAACATTAATTTAATCTAAGTTGTTTTGTGAACATGTTTCAGGAGTACGGTGACTTTAGTTGAAAACTGTATGTATTCATAGACCGGATAAATCGAATAAAAACTGCAAATTATGTAAGATCTATTTAATTAAATGGAACTTCAAAAGAATATCTTGGCCCATTCGTTGCATGCACTTGAAAAAAGAAAAAGCCCAAAGTTGTTCTACGAAGGAAAAAAGCAAAAGTAAAAGAAAAATGGAATTATTAAATGCGCTCACAAGAAATTAAAAACAAAACAAAATAAAAACTTCGCCAATTAAAAGTAATTTAAAATAATTTATGCGATGCGTCATTAATACTTCTAAGTGTGCATGTGTGTGTGTGTGTGTGTGTGTGTATGTGGGGGAGGGTGTGGCAATGTCTTGCAGTTGATTGCATTCGGGAGTCGGGGCGAATTGTGTCTGATGTGACGAGCGACGCATTGGTTTTGCGTCTCATTTTGTCTTTTTTTTTTGGCTGTTTAAGCTGTTTCCATTTGTCTTGTCGGAGCAAAGCCACAAACGAATCCAACAACAATTACGAAAATTGGGGTGATTCTAGCAAAGTCGAACACGTTATACTCTAACTAAAGACAGTAAAGTGGCTCCGATTTCAGATATATATATATGAATACATATATATATATATATAAACAAAAGTAAAACTTAATACTTTATTTGTCATCAAATAATTTTTTCTAAGGAAATATGATTATTATGATCATTTTTCATAATAACACCACCAGGTGCGTTTTTCTTCAAAACATTGCTTATAAACTTAAAATTTGTAATAGTATATACTCGTGAGTACCCTCGTCTAATAAAGTGTCAGGGTTATCCTAATAAGCCTACTAGGGGCATTAAAGTGCTGGAGACTGGATATTTTGACAATACGAGATCAAAAGATAAGATATATATATATACATCTACGGGGCGAGGCTTTTGGGTTAATGTTAAAATCTCTACATATCCACGCTTATTAGGGGCGTGGCGAATCAGATCGCAATATAAAGCGGGTTTTCATAAATTATCTTAATTTCTTAGTGCTAAAGTGTTCAGCTTTGAATATATGCTCGCATCCGAAAAAAATATAGATTATATATGTACCTAATTTATACCTAATTTAATTTTCGTTTAATTCCATGTGCGCCTGGTGCTATTTGTTATATTATATATACATACATATGTATGTACATATATATAGAGTATATAGATATGAACAATTTGGCATGCCTTTCGCTGTGTTAGAGCATTAGAAATGTGTTTTACTTTTCATTTCTTCTTGTCGTGGCAGGCGCCGACATGAGCAACACCAACAATAACAATAATTCGTAGGGCGACAACAATGGAAGCTAAGACGCGGCATCAGCTACTTCCGCATAGGCAGCAGCAGCAGCGGCAGCGGCGGTGGCAGTAGCAGAGTAGCCCAACTTCCCCGACATCCACACGCCTCTCTCTCTATCTATCCCTCTCATTCGCTCTCTGTGTGGGTGAAACTGAAAAACTGACAGATGAACAAGAGTAACAGCAGCGGCGGCGGCAACTGACGGGGGAGGGGTGGATTGGGTTGGGCATGGGAAGTGGATGTAGGGCGCAGGCAGCTAACGGCTGCAGCTAAAGTTTATAGGCGAGCGCATTCTCCTTCTTCTTCTTCGATTTCTTTTTGGGATTTGTGGCATATGCGTAGCAGCGCTTAAGTACAAACATGTGCATGCCTGATCGCGACCAACGCCCCACGCCCCACGCCTCACGCCCCACTCCCCCCTCTACCATCGCCCTGTACGCGACGCGCGCACACATGAACATGCAATCTAACACAAATAGTTGCGTAAATACAACAACAACAACAACAACAACATCTTTTTAATTAGGTTTATGGGAACTATGCGAAACGTAATGTGAAAAAAGAGAAGCAAAAATAAAGTCGAACAACAAACACAGACAAAAGCTGTCGCGCTCCCTCACCCTCTTTCTCTCTCTTTCTGCATCTGTATATGTCTGTCTTTCTCGCAGCCGACACGCCCCTCTCCGCGCCAAACAATGCAGAATTATAGCATAACTTGAATTTCGCGTCATGTAATCAGCTGAAAGCGGGCCGCGTTTTATTTGTCATTCATTTATAGATTTTTCTCTTTTAGAATACCCTGTGGTCACGACGACCCTTATACGGTAGGCCATGATAGACCTAAGCGTCAGCGAGCAACTTGTCCTGTTTTATCTTTTACATTTCACTAAGAGTTTATTCTACACTTCAATCTACTACACAATCGACAAATGTATAATTATGTATCGATAAGTATCGATTATTGAAATCGAGAATTATTTTTATAAGATAAAGAAATTTCAATAAAATAAACAGAGTTTTTATCTCACTCTCTTTCAAGCTTTACAGTTATTTAGTAGGGAATATCAGATTATGCAGTCTTTGATAGTTGAGCAGACAATTAATGAGGTGTTGCGCGAAAGATCTGACTTATAAGATCCCTAGCGACTTCTAGTTCTCCCGAATCGACAGACGGTTATTCATTATCGAATATTGCAACAGATGAATGTTATCGATAACTTAAGCAGCTGCAAACATATAGCTTTCGGAAAAGTCACATTACAACAGACTATGGAGGTATATATATATATATATATGGGTGAAACTGATTTTTGCCTATTTGTGCATTGAAGGGTATTCAGTTAGTCGCATTGGCGGCGATTGTTGACTATGGCTTGTTTGTATCTTAACGATTGCAAAATTCATCAGACTAAAGAAATGCACACGCACACACACAAACCGAAACACACACAGACACATAATAACGGAGCTTTAATGTCTCAGCTTCTCGCCATCTTCTTCTTCTTCCATTTTTCAGGGCGTATACGCAACGCGCTTGTGTAATATTTTTCTTAGAAGACACGCGAATTATTATTATTACCATTTTTTTTTGTTTGTATACATGTATGTGTGTATATATGTATGTATGTCTGCCTGATGTGTGCACATATTTGCATTGCCTATCTGTGGGAGATGCTTAGAAGTTTCGCTCGCAAATATAACGCATATGGCATTAGCACATCAATTTATGCCAATTGGGCAATTAATTAAGACTGAGAAAACTGAGACTTGGAAGTTCAAGAAAGAACAAATAAAGTCAAGCCGAGAATAGAGTGATCTGCGATAGCTAAAAAAGTTAGCTACAGTTACTCACGATATATGAAAGGTGGAATAGAGCTATTTACGATTCAAAATATATTATGGAAGACAGCTGTTTTTTATACATGGAAGATCGAAATGATCTATTTACGGTATAAGAATGATGAAAAACATTTATTTACGATATATGAAAGGAGAGATAGATTTACGATATAAGAAATATAGAATAGAGCTATTTATTATATGAATAATGAAACCATTTATCAGAGGATCAACATCAAATGAAGGAATATACGATGTATGAAAAATAAAGTATTCACTTAAAATACATAAAATATATAATACGGTAAAGTTTTTTTATATAGAGTATAAGATGCAATAGATTTATATACGAGACATGAAGTAAAAGCGAGAACTATTTATGAAATAATATCACAGACTACAACTGAACATATATATACAAACAATTCAGTTACCGATGAAAGCTAACAGCTAATGCTAATTTACGAACACTTCTTAAGGCTCAGCTAAAAACCTGATCTATACCGTATATGCACTTATGCTACGATTTCAGCACCCAAATATCGCGCATATTATAGTTATTAGCAATTATAATTCAAATAGACAAAACTCGATGGCTATGCATTATTCATTAGAGCCAAAGATTCCAAATTACGCTGACACCTTTAAGAGCCGAGATAAGTTTTACTGTAAGACATCAGAAGTTTCAATCAAAAAGTGAAAGAATTGACTATTTCTGTTTTGGTTTTATTGTGCCTTGTGGCAAAGCAGTTAAAAGTGTTTTTGTATTTGTATTTGGCCAAAGCATCAATTAGTTTTTTGGCGTTTTAGCTAGATAAACACCTTTAATATTATAAATTATTATAAAATGTAACTCCTTAAGCTACAATATCTTTTATGCAAAATACTTTTATAAACAGTTGAGACATAGCCAAATTCATTCTATTTTGAGTTAATCTTCTGAGAGCGAAAAGTTTTTAAAGATGCATTCAGCTTCAGCTTGAATTATTATTATAATATATGTTATTCTTATTATAACATTTATTTTATTAAGTATATATACTATTCTTAATTCTTAATCCTTAACAAAATTCTTATTCCGATATTAGGGGAACAAATCGTAAATGTATTTATTTTATATCTACGAATTATTATATATCTGATCTTTGTGGAGTTAATAAAAACAACTAAAAAAAAAAGATCCGAGCTTAAATATTATTTGGATAATCATTCAATGTATGGCTTATACATTTTGCCTAACTATGGAGTAAGACGCGTCCATTGTTTAATGTATTTGAATGAATATATTTATAAATATATATATATATATATATATATCATTTACCGCCAGTGCACTGGCCATATCACACATAATTTATTCAGCCCATCTCTAGCATATCTTTATATACGACTGGTTGCCGATAAGCCCATAGCTTCTTTATCATAGCAATAATGGTCTATGCAAATACACAATTCTTCGGTGGCCTCTAACCTAAAGCACTGTTAGTTATCGTGTGGCTGCTTCTTCCTCTTTCTACTAATCAAATTAGTTTTGATTACTTTTCTCCACTTTTAGCTCGACTTTTGCCAGACTTTAAATTTTCATTTGATCTGCAGGTGTGTGTGTGTGCGTGTGTGTGCATTTACTCGTATTACTTGGACCACTTGGATCACTTCCCAAGTGCTGACCGGCCCCTTCTCCCCAGCGCTCTGCACGCCCCGCTGTATTGTGACTCCCCGTTCGCTTAGATATCTCGTTTGGCATATGGCGGCTATAATTTCATGCGTTCAACAGGTTTTGCAAATTTCCTTTTTTCTTCATTTCTAAATGTTAGTTTTTTTTTTGTAATTGTTATACTCTACTTAGCGATAAGAATGTGGTATATTGGTTTCATTGCTGACTTACATATATACAAATGGAAGTTGGCTAAGGAAGTTTTCTGAAACACGTTTTCCTTGATTCCTGACTTAATTATTTATTTAACGGCAAGCACTTAAGATTACAGAGTATTCAGCAGTCGAGTGCAATGCTTTGCATTAAAAAAACTTGCGATGCAGTCGATAAGACTCAACATAAGTCTCAGTTCGATTTGCTAAAAAACAACAACAGTGGAACAACGCGGAAGAACAGGGGAGTGCCGGAAAGGAAGTGGGTAGTGAGGAAGGAGGTAGGTGGGCGGTGGGCGGTGGGAGGGGGCTGCGCTTGGGTGTCTCTTTCAAAGCCTGCATGGGCCTGGCACCGACGAAACGCGACGACGCGTCGTCCCAAACAACACTTGAGGAAAAAGTGAATTTTTTCATAGAAAGTTGCTGGGCAACATTTGCGACGTGGCGGGGCGACTGATTGCCGCCGATACTTGAAAATAGAAAATAAAACAAAAACAGCAGCACCAACAGCGGCGGCAGTGACAGTAGCAACAACAAGTGTGTCGAATGCCGAATTCTGTTGCAGCCTGTTTCACTTTCCAGCGTTCCATTCCCGTCGCTATTAACGAAACAAAACTCTGCTTCGCCAGAGCATTGAACTTTCTACCGACAGGTGGCGCTGCGGACAGCGCAGTTTAACCCACAAACCAAATCGAAGCACCAGCACCAGCACCAGCACCAGCACCAGCACCAGCAGATACAGCAGAAGAGGAATAAGTAAACGGTAACAAAGCGACTGCACTTCGGCTACAAAAACTAACGAAAAAAAAAACTGTGCCACGGCGACGCGTCGCTAATGACGCCATCGCCAATGGTCACGCAGTTTTTTACGAGCTTTACGATTTCTCTCTCGTTCCCTCTACTGGCAAACTCTCGCTCTTACTCTTTCACTCCATCGTTCTCTCTCGCACTGGCCTTCCTTTAATGCGCGTTAACGGGCTTTAGAACAAAACAAGTCAAAGACGATCTAGCCAAGCAAATGTCCGATGACTGATTGATACTCTAACTTTAATTGATCAATAGCTATGATCGTAACTTCAGTTATATAAGAGGACTAGGCTAGACTAGGCTTTGACTGTAAGTACTTTGCAATGAAATATCTGAAGATATCGAAGTGTTGACAGAGAGAACAAGATTAAAATTACTGTTCATCGACAATGATGGCCCGAGTTAAAGTAGAAATAAAACATAAATCCCAATCTTAATTTTAGCATATTTTGTGGTGAATTGTTCTCTTTTTGATGTTGACATTCGGGCAAATGTAATCGTTACTAGCCCACTTCGCTTTTCATAGGGTATATTCATAGAGAAATGGTTAATGGCTTGAAAGCCATTTAGCTTAGATCGAAAAGCGCTGGCATGCGTGGCCCAAGAACCGGGCCAACTAACCAACCTGGCCAAAAGCGAAGACGAAGACGTGTCTCTCCCTCTCGCTCCCGCTGTGTGTGTGTGTGTTTGTTTGTGTGTGTGTGTAACCAAGACGGTCAAGTGACATGCAAAGCGAAAGCGCGGCTAACAACATGAAACATGAAGCAGCTAACAAACATGACAGAAATGATGTCAAGCCAGCGGGCATACAAAACAGGAACAACAACCACTAAAAACAGCAACAACAACAAACAACAATAACAACAGCTGCTCGCAGCAGAGGCCATTGGCCAAACCCGGTCGGCTGCTCTGTGTGTTTGTGTGTGTGTGGGTGAGCACAGGGAAGGCTAAAGGCTGCCAGAATGTCACAAATGACCTTGACATAGACACACACATACACACATGCACACACACACCTGTGTGTTAGCACACCTTCCTTCCGCTAAATAAATGAAACAATTTTATACATATAAAAAACTGTTATCAGAGAGCGACGTGAGGCAGCGTGAGCTTTGCCATTTGCCATTTGCCATTTGCAACTTGCCTTGAAGCCTTTTTCTTTCGACTTTGTCATGACACGACTTTATCGATGGGTAGCAACACCAACAACAACAACAATCCATTTCGAGGCAATTTCAATACTTCTTGTTCGCATGCCAAGTGATTTCCTATTGAAAATGAAAACGAGTTGATTCGACCAACTCCAAGTCAAGCTCAAGTCAAGTGGTTGCGGCTTACCCAACCATATGATACTTTATAATGCCAGAGATGAACGTCTTCCGCTATTGGCACGCCCCAAAAGGGCGTAACTGCTGAGTAGGTCAACAATAATTCACATTCAGATTCTAGGTCGAGAAAAGGCCTAACACTGAGGATGATAAGCCCAAAAATGAATAGCAAATCAACAAATTATCCCATTTAAGGATAATAAATAAGAGAGAACCATATTGAACATTTATTAAAAAATAATAAGCTAATTTTATACAACTTTTGAATTAGAGGGTACATTAATATTTAATCTATATATATATATATATATATATATATATATATAACTCATTATTAACATATAATATATATATATATATATATATATATATATATATATATATATATATATATATAATATAATATAATATATATATTATATAATATGTTAATAATGAGTTAGTTCGTAGTTAATTTCATAAACATTCCATAGGTACTTTACAGAGAGAGACTATTTACATTTAGCGACTACTTTATCATGAGGTTAAATGAATACAAGCTAGATTAGCAAGTTCACCTGGAATTTTCTAGGCAACTCCTGTATACTTCATGTTAAGACCTTAGCAGAGAAACTGAGTCTCTATTACTTGCTTCCGCTGATACAAAGAATATTGCATCTACTTTTTAACTATAGCTTTCAATATTTATAAAATGTATGTCCAAACACCTTAATTTCTTCTGCTAATCATATTTTTTGCTTAACAATAGAATTGATTTCAATTGCGAGAATATAAAGTGTTTTTTATTTACTGTGAATTGATTATATTTAATATACTTTAGAACAACGATTCTATGGCTCGTTAACATATGGTATTAATAACAATGTAAGTTTCTGGTGAAGTAACAAACAAGTTAGCACATTGCAGTCGAACGCAACCGACTGCGCGATACTCTGTCCCCAAGGGGCTTTCGCCATATGAGTTTGGTTTTTGTTTGTCAAATTTAATGTATGTTCTGATCCCCGAGAGTCTAGCACTTTAGCTATTAATGTTTGTACGATATTATTTATATTTCCCGAACAGCCACGCCCTCTCCAAAACTTTCAGCAGACGTGGAACCTTTCGCGTATATATTCCATTTAGCTTAAAGGCGGCGAAATGGTTTGCACAAAACCAATATACAACAGGGTATAATTAGTCATATATACTGCAGGGTACCACATACTATATACATACTTATATAATATATACACATAGTATCTACTTCTATATAATATCTACTTCAGTTTGATTGTTCTCTAGGTATTTATAGCTTTATCTATGTACGGCAAAAAGATGTGTTTTTTAAGCATTTTTCATGCATAAAGGAAATTCAGGAATAGCTCAAAAGAGAATTGGTATTATTAGCGTTTATGTATAATATATATGTATACATATGTGCGTGTGTGGGTTTGTCTGTGTTTGTGGCCATTTGTCTTATGTGTATTTAGCCTTATGTGCTAAGCAACCCCTCAAACTGCAACGGCAACGGCGACTGCAATAAAGTGAAGCGGATGAGCGACAGGTAAAAATGCTAATACCAGATAACGGCAAACGGCAAGCGGCAACGACAACGACAACAGCAACAAACAGCGACAACCTGCCCAAAGTGTCGTTGTTGTTGCTGTTTTTGTTGTTGAGAGGCAGCCCTGTTGAGTTTTCCCAGGCGCAGCAGCTTTACTTGCATTTGCACAGGTGCTCAAAGAGAGTATATGTGTGAGAGAGAGGGAGCGAGAGAGACTGAGAGGGAGAGGCCGAATGTCAGAGAGTGGGAGATAAATACAACAGCTTCCGCAACACAGAGCTGAGCTGAGCTGAGCTGCCACCCTACACATGGCATAGTTGCCACTCTAGGGTTGCCCAACTAACGCCACCAAAGAAAATATGCAAAATGTTGACTCAAATTTAAGACTTTTCGCCTTATTATAACATGCTCTTCCCGCTCCCCCTCCCTCTTCCTCTTCCTCTCCCTCTCCCTATTCGAGCATCTTTTAATAGGTTTTCTTTAATTTGATGTCTCACATTTTTGTTGCCTTTTCGATCATCCAAAATTGGAGCGCACATCCGCTCAGCAGCAGAGGCAGAGGCAGAGGCAGAGTAAGCCGAGGTAGATTCCATAAGCAGGTGTGGATAGCTCTTTAAAGTTAGTATTGAATGCAATTACCTGAGCTTTCACCTGGCTCTAATGCGACAAAGAAAACTCTATACCCATAGCTAAATGCACAACTCATTTATTTGTTCTGTGGATTAAAGTCTCAGATCTTAACAACATAATCTCCCAGTTCTTCGATGACTTTTCATGTCTGACTGCTGAAATGGTGATTGAGGACTGATCATTAGAGCAATGAGTCTGTCCAAATAAAACGCTATTACGAAAAGTCCATTATTTGTCTGACGAATCCCATTTCCAGATTTATTCATTAAACTCAGCAAGTGCAGAATAATCTTCATCTAAAATTAATGAATGATTGCATCATTCTGTTGCAATCGATTCTTCTGTGACTAAGTTCTTAGGCTAAGTATAAATGAATTCGATATACTTTTTAGATGACTGTACTTGGGACTTCTTGAAACCAATATGAATATATATACCTGATATTAATGTTGTAGTCGAATACGCACATACATACACCAATAGTCAAGTATGGACTGCGTATGCGTGCTTTCCCGATAGAAGATATAAGAGGTATAGAAGACATCATCGAAGGATGATATTTTTCACTATTAATTATCTCTGTTTGTTTTGCTTACTCTACTGTTTTACACCGTATATGTAGTATACTGTATAAGACAGCTCTTATACTGTATAAGAACAATTAATTAGCTTTTGCTCGGCTCGCACTCACTTCTGCTCGTAGTCTCTTAATGCGTATCTGATGATCAAATCTATAAATAGCCATAAGTAGACTGCAATTCAGGGTGTGTGGGTGCATATGGGGGGAGGGGAACACGTACTTATGGGATTTAGGCTTTGGCACACACTTACCGCACACGTCCAGCCAGCCCTCGACGCGACTGGGGTAGAAAATTGCATAGGCGCGATTCAGATACGTGCGACGTCCCATGATTCCTTTTGCCTTCGGGTGGGTGGTGTCAATGCTGCCTTTTGGGATGCTGCTGCCGCTCTGCACTCTCTCTCTCTCTCTCTATTCCGCTCTCTGTCAGGCGCGCGCTCACTCTCCGGTTTGGGCGCTCTCTGGCTCGCTGCTGCTGCTGCTGCTGCTGCGGCTCGTTATCTTTCGGCTTATCGACAAGTTGTCGAATAGCTGCTGCTGCCAACTTTTGTTGTTGTTGTTGCTTAATTTGAATATTGATTTTGTTGTCTGCGTCGGCTTTTGTTGCTATTTATTTGCCATATATTTAAGTTTTATTGCACTTCTCTTCGACCAAGAAAAAAAATAAAAGAAATAGCTGATTTGACGTCGAGTTTTGGTTTTAAATTCCCACTTGTTGTGGCTGTTGTTGTTGCAGACTTCGTTTTATATTTTGTCGATTAAAAGCTTAACAAAAGCCCGATTCAAGAGCACAAGAAAACAAAAACAAAACACACAAAAAATATATGTATTAATCACGATTTTTGTTTTATTTGCTTTGCCTTTTTTTGTTTTGTTTTTGATTTCTTTACGCACGGCTCAAGCTCAATGCTGATTCTCTCTCTTCCTCCCGTGCGCGCTGCCGTTCTCTTCGCTATGTCCGAGTCCCTGTGTGCCAGTGAGACTGAATGTATGTATGTGTGTGTGTCTGTGTGTGTGTCATTATTTTTGAGCTATTTTAGCCTTTTTGCCTTTAACTAATGCCGCAGGCAATTTGAGAACGGCACAGAGCGAGCGAGAGAGAGAGAGAGAGCAAACGGAGATGCTTTTCAAAATTGTGTGCCGACTCCCCCCGCCCCTTGTGATGCGTGACAGTTTCTGTTGTTGCTGTTCTCTTCACACACACACACGCGTACGTATGGACGCATGCATACACATACATATGTACAATATATTGTTAATATTCTGCGCCGAAGGCCGGTCGGCGCATATTGAAGTTTTATTTATTGTTGCTGCCTTTGTTGTTGTTTTTGTTGTTGTTGTTGTTGTTTTTGTCGTTGTTGTCGCTGTTGCTGTTCCTCTTGTGTCGCGCCAACGAAATCAGAAACTTTTTTAACAGGCGCTGCTCATACACGTAAAGATATATATGTATGTATAAATATATATATATATATATTTTATATATATATATAAATAAATATATATATATTTATATATATATGATGGGACTATATGTACACGTGCATGTGTATATGCGCTTTTCTGTGTATTATTTTTAAATATACGAAATGCGACAACGGCTCGAACTCCAGCAACAAAACGAAAATATTTGATTTAAACAATTACCACACTTTTTATTCAAGGAAGAAAAAAATACAAAAAAAAATAACCACGCACACGTTATATTTTGTTATTTTCTGTAAATGCACGTTAACTGCGCGCAAATGCAACAACAAACATTTAAAACGGAAAACAAGTGTAACAGCTCGATGCGTGCGCGTTGAGACGCGCGACGTGCCAACCGCGCAGCAACAAACATTGACTAACCAACTAATAAACAATGTGACCGAAGCCAAGCAAGTGCAAAAAGATACCAAATGCAGGCAAACTAAAAACTACCAGACTCATTACAAATACCAGCATTTTGGTATTTTATGCGCAAACGAAAACTCCAGCACAACAGGCACTAAGGGCCATTTTTGGTGCCACAGCATGAGAGCAGAAAATATGCGCAATTTAATACTATCAAATGCTGATTAACAGTAGTAAATACATTTTAAATTAAAGATGATAATTATTTATTTATTTTATTTTGCAAAAATCCAAAACATAAGCTTTAAAAATGTGTTTCGAATTTTTAATGTAGCTGTTGGCATGTCATTTTTATGTTTAACAAGCGGTTATTATGCATCACTTACAATTAACTGTAATTGTTTGAAGAGTGGAATGTATTCGTGTGAAGATCATTGTACTCAGGGTAAGCAGCACTCAGAGCGAAATTATGTTGCCTACTTTTAGGCTGCTGCATAAATGCGTGTCGAAGACTTGCTGAGTAGGAACAGAAGAAGACCTGATTTATTTAACATGGCGTGTACTAATTAAATGGTTTACTACCATGGCATTCGAATTTAGGATATAAATAATGCTTGTGCCAAATAGCAGCTTGGTCAGTCCCCTAGTACCAGTTTGAGTTCCTACTTATTGGAGTAAGTATTCCATTCCCGTGGTACCGAAACTTGGAGGGTCGGTGGCCCCCACTCGTTCAATCCCCATAGATTTGCCCGCCGAGCTTAAGCGCTTGTGACATTAGTCGCCTCTTGCGACAGGCGGTCACTGTCGAATCTGAGTAGGAACAGCGAGAGAACGTCTACGTGTTGCTTCGATCATTCTTTGTTGAGGAGCGACCTTTAATATATACAGCAGCCACTGACAGTGCATACGCAGTTTGGATTCCATACTCCATGTCGATTAAAACTGAAGAGAACAATTTGTTGCCTACTTTTGGGAATGCGCAAAATTGCGACAAGAATTAAAACGAATTAATTGCAATCTTCATTTGGTTTGGGAAAAAAAATATAAGTTTTACTTGTTAAACGGTTTACATGAGTTTTAATGGTGCACATATTCAGTAGTTAGTAGTTAGTCATTAAAAGATTATCAAATAGACATAAAATTAATAAAATTATTTATAAGTAGTTCTTGAACTTTTTGTTGTTAAAATTTTCGCTACGCACAACGCGAGAGCACAACGAAGCTTACTTTATGTAGATGTATATATATATATATATACGAGTATATATATATATTTATTTATATGTGTGTGTGTGTATATATCTGTGAATTATATATGGGTATACGCATATTTTGTTCAGTCTTTGTATTTTAAACTTAACGGGTTAAAGAGAGAGACGGAGAGTGTGAGAAGAGATAAAAAAAAAACAAAAAAAAAAAAACATATATATATGCATAAAACTAAGTTTTGATTATGGTTAGTTATTTTTTGATATTTAAATTTGTTTTTGTTTGATTTTTAACACATTTTTGTGGAATGTGCTAGGAAATGTCCTTGGCGGGGCGCAGCCCCATGGAACGCTTCAGTGTATTCGTAAACTAAATAGTGCTATATAAATATATATGTATGTATATATATGTGTGAGTGTATATATGTATATACATATAGTTATATATATTATATATGTATATTATATATTTTCTTGTTCTGCCCTTTATATTGTGATCTCCTCCTCCTGGGCGATGCAGACGGGAGCTGGTGATACAGAACCGGAGCCGGAGGCTGAACCAGGGCCGGAGGAGCCTGGAGCGGAACCCGCACCAGACCCGGAACCGGAACCGGAACCGGTACCGGAGCCAGAAGCGATGCCAGCTGCAGACTCCGCTTCATTGGCCGCCTGCAGCTCGACGAATATATCAATGAGATTGTTGATGCCAATCAAATAGCCATCCTCATGATTGCCCACCTTCCAGGCCGAATAATGATTGATTGTCATCTGTGGCGGCAGGGCCACTGTCTTGGCAAAGTCAATTAGCCAAACGCTGGCGTGCGTCTGATCATGAACAAACAGCAACGAGCTTCCGATCACCTCGTGCGTCTGGAAGAAGTCAGAGACGGACAAGGTGGCCCGTATGGCTCGTAAGCGTTGTATATACCGTGGCTGCAATAGAACCGAATAAATAAGGGTCAAGGGCAATCTAAGATAAAATTTTATTAACAATATGTGCTAGCATCTGATAGCATTCGTAACTAAAATATTCCTATCCCAAGTAAGAGTCTTCTAGAGAGTAGTCTTCGAATAGGGGATATTTTTAATAGGGAAATTCGATTGTCTATCAAAAAAAAGATAATCTCCTGGTGCGTTTGTTGGACAGACATGCGGCTTACGAGATCGTTGTGCTTACGAGGACGGACGGACGGGCAGCCAGACATGGCAATATTCTATGTCCTAGGCAAATTTCCTCACATTATCAGAGTTCAGTATGCGACAGCAAAGCTACGAGTCTATGGGAAGCCGTACATGAAGAACTTCAATAATGAGGTACTGATTATGGTGCGGTGGACAGATGGATAGATATTCTATGAGTTAGTCTATCAATATTACAGAATAACCTCTATTGGGCTATTAATAGAGGTGGAGATACAAATTGAAAACGCACCAGAACTTGGGGATGGCCGCTAAGGAACTCGCCGAAAGCCGATTTGATTTGTTCGCGTGACTTGGTCGTTTTGAAATCTTTGGAACTGGTGCCATCGCTCTTCTTGATGCCCTGCAAATCAAATGAGAGAGAGAGAGAGAGAGAGAGTGAAGTCGATTAGTTAAGGGATTAAAGCAGAGTGGACACTGCGATGATTACTTCAATACGAAAGCCCAACGTTGCAGTGCTTGATATTGTCTCTCGCCAGACCATGTAGCGTGGCTTGGTGACGGCCTTGGCCACGTGCTCCTCGGAGTTGGGCGCCAGAGCATCGATTTGTATCATCTTGTCGTACATGTCCTTGCGCAGCTTGGGTTTCTCCTTGGCCTTGGACAGCTCCTCCTCCAGATAGGTGCGCACACCCACTTTGCAGTCCATTACACATGGCTGCACATAGTCGCTGAGCAGATCCTGAAGCTGCAGGTAGACTGAAATTAACAGAGATAGTAGCTCTATGTTAAAATGTCTATATCAAATCAGCCAATGAATCAGCTCTTTAGCCCTTAGTCGATTTGTTCAATGCGAACGTAACGCAATCAGTAATCAGGTACAGTCAACTAAGCCACTGATTTCATCAATCAGAACTATTTCAATCAGGCTGTCAGTTAGTATGAGAGTCAATCGGCCAAACAATCCAATTCAATTCAATCATCAGTTTATTTATCAGATATTAATCATTTGAACTTATAATTAGGCAGTTATAATAATTCCGCTTATCATTCACAGTCAATCGAATCAGTGATTGAATAAATGTCAGACAATGTGAGTTATTTAGTCAATCAATCAGGTCTTTTAGCTGCTTAGCACTCCACCCATCAATCTATCAATTCCTTAAGTTATATGTTAGCTTGTCAATTAATCAGCAATCAGTTATCAGTCGCCGCAATAAGCTTTCAGCATATACAGTACAGTAAGAGATCGTCAGCTAATTAAATCATCAATCAATTAATCAATCAATTAATTCAATCAATTTTTGATCATTGTATCATCTAATTACACGATTGGAAGTAAGTCGAATTGTATGATCCATCTGTTATAGTTCGTCAGCTAGTGAGTCAGCATCAGTCAAGCAGTCAATCACTTATGTATTGCAGACACTTTGTGACTTACGTTCGCCATCCTCGCTGGTCACTTGGCCTTTGTAGACGGGCACATATGGACGCAGGACATCCTGCATGAGCACCTGGAAGCATTCCTCTTCCTTAGGGCAGAGTTTCTTGAGGACGGTGCCCGGCTCGGGACCAGCCTTGAAGTTGCCCTGATGACCCGCCAGCTGTACCCATGGGTAACGCTGCTTCCTGTATGTCTGAAAGAAGGGCGTCCATTGCACAATGTTTCGTATTTTCCGCCAGCCGGAACTCTGTTAAGAGACGAGAAGCAAACAAATTGAACAGTTAGGCTACAATTTACGAAATAGAAAGAAAAACATTTAGACCGTCGCGTCACCCAGTGACTGCTGAGATGGCGGCACTTAAATAACACGTTTCAATGAAAACGTGAATCGTTAGCACTTCCAATGGACCCGCCGGTCCACTCAGGCATCATTAAGAATACAAGGCGATAAAAGCTTGTGACATAAAACGGGACCAGTTATACGATCTATATATAATAATAATATAATGACGTCGGTGCTTACGTAACTAGTGAATAAGTGATAAATGTCGGCTGGATAAGTCTCGAATGACGTCGAATAGTTCTTAAAGTCACACAAAAGGTGCTAGATCTGTAATAGTGCTTACGTACTTAATTAACTCTACTAAAAGTGTCTGATAAATGCAGGATAAGCTTCGGATAAGGCAAAACATGTCCCAAGTTATGACTGATGACTCTGTGGCTGGCTTCATAATGTCGCCGTAAGTCGATATGCCCGTATTGTCCGGTATTTCATAGCATACATAGCATTAGATAGTACCGAATCGCCGCGGATACGATTAAATGTAGAGGTCAATGTAATTTAACTGAACACAAGCTTAGCGTTGATTATACTAGATTAGTATCGGATATGCGCCGGATAGCACTGGATTGTAGCGGATGCGGATAGATTTTGACGTGTGGCTAGTGACGTCAATGCTTAAATAGCAACTGGATAAACGGTGGGTATTTATCATATCAGCACTTAATTAAGGTGTTTATGCATTGAATCACTGCTGTTTATTATCCAATTGCGCCGGATACACCTTTGCAAGCGCAGCCCACGACATCGATCAATGTGCTCGGCTAAACAACAGATGCAATCGTATATGGATTAGAGAATACAGGCATCCCTCTGGACACGGATAATACTGTTTAGGCGTACACATGTTCTCGGTGATAAGCGTCGGATTATTACATTAAGGGTGAAGCCTGTGATTTAAATGCGCCGGATAATGCCAACTGAGCACTCTGCAGACAGCATTCCTCTTACCTTCTTTGGGCTGCTTGTTGCGGATCCACCCGAAGCGCCCGAGCCGGCGCCCGTTGCCGTTGCGGACGGGCCCGCGGATGTGGACACATCGGAGTCCCATTCGGAGCTCAGATCGTCGCTGCTGGCGTAGCCATAGTCCCTTGGCATGGGCACCTCCAACAGCGACTTGGAGTACTGTATGTAGCCGGGGCAGAGACTTTGGCCCATCGGCGAATGACTACGACGCGGCGGGGTCATCATCATAATCGTCATGGGCAGCGAGCTCTGCTGCGAGAACTTGCGACCGCCGGCCATAGTGCCATGGTCCACCTGATTGTCTGTGATGCTGATGGTGGGCATCGACAGTTTCTTCTCGGACCGCTGCTTGATGCCATGCGCCTGGGCGAAAGCCTGGCTGCATTTGCGAGGCTGCATGTTGTTGGCAGACAGCTTGCGCCGGAACGCCTTCTTGATTGCTTCGATGGCCTCAGTGTCTCCATCGTCGCTGTCAGCTGTGGGCGGTGTCTTGCTGACGGCGATGCCTGCGCTGCTAGTTGCAGCGCGATCGGCATCGCTATCGAGGCCATCATCGTCATCCACATCGGCATCGGCATTGTGATCATCTTCATCGTCGAAGCGCACCTTGGCAATATCCTCGGGCAGCACGTCAGGGAAGTGGAGCAGCTTGACAGTAACCTTCTTGCCCGCCTCGTTGTAGTACACCTCTTTGGCACTCATCCTGTCAAAGTCCTCGTAGATGCGCACCTGCGGCGATGGCGGTGGCGTTAGCGGCGTACTTGGCGTAGTCGGAGTTGGCGTTGGCGTTGGCGTTGGCGTTGAATTTGAGTTTGGAGTGGTCGCTGTCGCTCCTCCTGTTTGTCCGTTAACGTTATTCGCACTGGCTACGGCGGCTGCTGCGGGAGGGCGTGTGAGTGCGCAAACGGACATTTTACACGACATGTGACGGGCGTCCACGAGACGTCCACTTACGCATCAGACGCACTGTCTCAACCGGGCACAACAACTGCACAGAAAGACCCAAAACTCTAAGAATCAATGATTGTTGCTTGTCGCTGGCTGCTGCATTCGATTTGATTGATTTCTGCGCATTTGCGAACCTGTTCGCGCCTTAGCCAACCGCAATTGACCCGCCGAACGACCCGCCGTCAATCTTACGTCTATGTGAAACGGTGTGTAACGGTGACTATAATACTTTTCTGAATACTCTTTCGAGCGTGTGACTGAGTGAGCGAGTAATATGAAATGCACTGATTCCATATGCGAGTGGTATTATGTAAGAACAAAATTTGGCGTTCGAAAATTGAATTTGCTAAGTCCCTAGATACTCATTTAATGTTTCCATACTTGCAACTCCGCTGAGTGAGTAGTAAGGCCAAGAGAAAGATACAAAGGGAGTGAGGGAGAGAGCATAGCTAGAGCCGTAGGATTTAATAGATGTAGAGAAGTAAAAAACAAAACAAAAAGAGAGAGAAAGTGTGAGTGACAGAAAAGCAAGAGGGAGTGAGGAGAGCAGGGCATGAGAATAACATAGAATGAGAAGAAACGACGAAAGAGAAAGAGAGAGGAAAAGCGAACAAATCTGAGAAGGAATAAGTCAGAGAGAAAAGCGGTGAGAGAAAGAGAGAGAGAGAGAGAGAGATTACGAGTTTTTGCCTTTAAAGATGTTTATGTTCAATTCTTTAAGCCTTCAAGTCAACCTTCAATTACAATCGGCCTGTTAAACGACTTTTAATATGCTTTCGATATCACGTTAGCTATTATTTGTTTTCTATCAGGCAGTCAACACATTGTATATTGCATGACAGATGCAAAAAGAGATTCTAGGCATCTCGAGCACGTTAAAATTGCAAGTACTATGAACTGAATTGAATGAAGCAGTGCTTTAATGATTGAAATAGTCAGCGCATCGGCGATTCGGTGTGGCACAAACTCAAACGCAGCTGAAAGAGAATTGTGTCTTATTTTTTGGGTTTGTTGTCGAAGTGTGGTTGAGGTTGTCGTTGTCGATGCCACTGTGGTTGTTGCATTGACGCACACATCAATCAAAATTGATTAAATTTAATACACATGTATGTGAGAGCAACAACAAACGAAGCGCACGCATCTAAGTAGGCATTGCAGGAGCGTGCTGGCATCTCGGCACCACCATCTGCGGTTCGCTTGCAAAACTACTAAAACCACCTTAGATATAAGTGTGTGAGTGCGTGTGTGAGTGCGTGTCTGTGTGCGTACGTGTGTGTGTGTGTGTGTGTGTGAACTCTTTAACCACAAAACAAGAAAATCGGAATAAATAACATCAACCAAAATCGGAACTAAGCGGCCCAAGCCGAGTCGGGGGCAAGGCAAAAGCGAACAACAACCGCATTATGATAATAATGGAAATGGTAATGACAACAACAATAGGTTATCAAGAATGGAAGCGCAGCTATCCAGTTACATATATACACACGCACACACACACAAATGTCCAATCAACACCAGCACTGAATGCCAAATACAGTGATCGCACGCTAAACTGGAATCAATTTCGAGTTGCAACAAATTTTTCAATTCGTAAATGAAGTTTTACAGCTCACACCCTAGGACAGATGGTTCCTGAGTGTATTTATATAGACTGTAGATACTTCTGTTAGGAGTTTAGATATATTTGATTTAAATACTTGAGCGGGCTACAGTTGATGTGCAACTCGGCTAGTTTCTTTAGGATACTCCTAAAACTAAATGAGCTCACAAAGATAGACAGATAGACAGATGAATAGACAGATGAATAGTCAATTAGATGATAGAAAGATGGATAAGAGATAAAAGTAAGATACAAAATTGGAAAGAATTGAAAGATATAGATAGAAGGCATAGAAAACAAAACAATTGGATTGATTTAAAGAAAGATATTTACATGTATTGTAGATAGATAGTTAGAAGATGGAAATATGGATAGAAATCAGAATAGATATTTAGATATATAATTCATATATAATTCGAAAAATAATGTATAGTTGGATTGATATAGAAAGAAGTATAGACAGAAGATGATATGAATAAATATTTCTCGATAATCCATCTAAAGGGGCAGATAAAACGCAGGTAGATCTATAGACAACTAATTTGACGGATACTCGAATTGATGGATATAATTCAATTTTTTACTGGGAAAGATAAAAAGATAGGTATCCCGATGGGCAGATAGATAGTTAGATCATTTCAGATACGGCTATTGGCTATAAACGTATACAATGTATATAAATGATGTGCCTGGGGCTGGAATATGTCTACATCTATGGCATGGCGCATGAAAATTACGTCTCTATTTTTGGAACGACTGTAATTAGCGGAAGTTTCCTTTATTAGCGAGCGATCACTGTATACTGAAATTTCTTTTGCTCTGCTTCTTGCTCTCGCACCCTCCCGCTCGCCGCTCTCTACTGTGCTCTTCGCACCGAAACATTTGACGTCATTTGCAAAAGTTGTACGAGGCGATAACGAAACAACAGCTACAACCACAATTGGGAACCTTGGAGCATCGACGTTGTATGCGGCACCTTTTGTATATTGTGCGTGTGTGTGAGTGAGTGTGTATGTGCCCCGCATATGGGCCACAATATGGCGACTATAAGTAGGCCGATCGATATGAAAGCCTAAAGATACACCGGAACAAGTAGACTGCAGCTGCAGTTGACAGACTAGAGATTGAGCGAGGGAGAGTGAGTAAGAGAGAGAGAGAGAGAGAGAGAGAGAGATTGGGTGCATCAGACCGACAGGCAGAGTGCAGCTGGAGACTCGTCTAAGCATCCGTATGCGCAGGCACTACATATATATATATATATATATATATATATATATATATATATATATATATATATACTTATTATATATTTACATTTAGTACATACTAGAAATTTCGCTTGTATTGCGGTCGATCGGAACTGAACCGTGTGCAACGACTGCTGATAAAGGGCCTAGCGTCCAGAGAGCATCATACTGAATTCGCGATTTTTCGATTTTTTCCGATTTCTCGATTTCGACTATAGAAAACAGCTTTTTTTTATTGGAAAATGCGTATTTTACAATCGTCTAGGCTTTCAATCCCATAAGATTCTAGTTGCCGAAGATTTCTTCGATATCTTAATCTCAGTCTATATTTATTATACATGTATTTATATAGATATCGTCTGTCGTATATTGAAATATACAAAATCAATCAACTTTTCCATTATATTAATCGATGTGAATCTGTTCGTAAACTTTTCGACTCCTTATAATGTACTGCGAGCGTCCTTTACTGGGCCGCTAACTAGTTACATCCATCGTCTCTTTCATTCTCCCCTCTCCTTACAGTCTATTTCTAGCCTCATCTGTATTTTTAGCTCTCTCTCTCTCTCTATATATATATTTATCTTTCTCCGTCCATGTCCCACTCCCATTTATTCCACTCCTGCTCGCTTTGTTGCTCTGAAGGTCTTTCTCTTATATCACCTCCACTTGTATTTCGCATTTATCTGTTTATTCTAGGGGCAATACATACTACTCAATTGCATGCTTGCCCCATTTTATATCTGCCCCATTTTAATACGCTTTTAATGAGATCAATTGAAATATTGTTTTTTCTTTGTCGGCTTGCGTCTTTCTCTCTATTTCCCTTCCAGTCAGTGTCTCTCTCTCTCTATCCATCCCTCGAACCCCATTCTCTCTTTCCATCTCTTTCAACTCAGTTTCTCTTTCTCTGACGTGCTATATATCGAGAATTCTCTCTGTCTGTTTATTTGAATAGGTCTAACTCCTTCTAACATAACTTTCTTTCTTTCTGTCCATCTCTCATTCTAGCTCTCCTTCTTTTGGATGACTTATGTATATCTCGATATCTTACCGCACATTGATTTAATTGTTTATAAGTCGCTTTTTATGTCTTAATATTTGATTCGCATCTATTGGTCGCTATCCATTAATCCATTATAATTCATAAATTTTCTCTCCTCTAAGCTGATTCATTGTGCCGATCCTTGACCAGATCCCTTTAATTTCCCAGTCCCTTCTATACCCTTTCTCTCTCTCTCTCTCTCTATCTCTAGTTCTCTTTTATAGTTTGTTTGGAGCACGATTCACACAGGTAATTTGCCATTCGTTATCTAATGAAAAGAGTTTCGCACATGCCGTCGACAACACGATATAGATATATATATATTTATATATGTGTTGGTATATGTATATGTATATATATGTATATGTATAATTGTGTTCGCATGGTTGTAGATATTGTTGTGGTAATAGATACAAATGGATCCATAGACACAACATGGAATAGCTGGGTGTGGGGATACGTAATGCCCGCTCTAGCGATGCCACCCCACTTGCTTTTCAGCCCACGCCCCACGCCCACTGCCGCACCCCCTCAAGCCATCTAATGCTCTGCCGGACTGCGCTTAATGTGCGGCATTCACGCCGCATAACAATGAAAAAAGCTACTTTTTTGAGCCAGCTATGTGTGTGTGTATTTTTTGTTTCTTAACTGCCGAAAGCTTAAAATTAATAAAGTAAACACTTTTTTTTCTATTTCAGTTGCGTCGGGCGGTCGCCATTGACGCACAAATTGCGATAGAATTAGAGGGCTGACAGTGTATGTATTCATGTGTAAGTGTGTGTGTGTGTGTGTGTGTGTGAGAGAGCGGTGATCGTCATTACGATCGTTTAAGGCTGGCTATAGCCATCCAGTGTGTGGGTGGGTGGGTGTTTGGATGAAGCACGTACCGTGCGAGCATGTATTGAACGATTGATGGTAATTATAGCAGTGTGTGTGTGTGTGCGTGTGTGTGTATGGGTTTGAGCGAGGGGCGGGGGTTGGAGTGTGGGGCATGCGCAAAAAGCTAATGGACATGAGTTGCCATTTTTGGAACGTTGGCGCCAAATGAGCCTCAATTGCCAAATTGCGACAAAGACAAAAAAAATTTGTTTAATAAAAAATGCGACGCGTTGCGAGTCAATCGAGTCGTTTTATTATATAATTCCCAATTGGTGTGCGCGCGTAGATGAGCCAAAACAAGGCAGCTCAGTGGCCTCCTCCCCACCCCTTTCTTTCTTTCACACTCTCTCTCTCTCTCTCTTTCTCTTTCTCTGGCTCGCGCGCCAGCAAAGTGCGTAGCAGTCTCCATTGACGTCGGCGTTGAAATGATTACATAAACTTGAATTAATTTCATTGCAGAGTCGTTCGCTCTACCCCTGCTTCTTCTTTTCTCTCCTTCATTCACCTTCGTCGCTCTGCCCTTCCAGCAGCCGAACGCGCCGCAGCGCAGAGCAGCGCGGCTAACGCAACTTTTTGGCATACGTCGCGTCGGCGCGTGCTTCAATTAACACTTTTTACAGCAAGCAAGAAGAAGAAGCCAACGAAGCAGACGAAGCAGACGAAGCAGACGAAGCAGACGGAGCAGACGGAGCGGCAACTGCGCAGCTTGCAACGTTCGCTCGATTTCCTGCGTTGCCAGCGGAAAAATTGTCAACGTGAAAGCTTTCATGTCAAACAAGCAGCAACAAGAAATAATCATGTACACACATACGCACGCACACATGCATACATATGCATACAAATGCATGCATATGCATACATGTGCACACGTGTATGCAGCCACAGCAACAACCACACTTAAGATACACGACGAGTACACACACAACAACAAAAATTAAACAAAAACACAACAACAACAATAAAATAAGAAGACAAAATGAAAACACACAAAAACGCGAGCCGAGGCGAAATTTAATTAAATTTTTTCACTTGGAATTTTTGCGTGTTTCGTTTTTTTTTTTGTTTTTATTATTTTTTTTTTGTTTTATTTATTTATTTATTTTTTATTTTTTTTTTGGAAACAAGCAGTCAAAACAGCTCTGGTTAATGTTATTGTTGTTAAGATTGTTCTTGCTTCGTTCGACTGTCTTTGCTTCGTGTGTTTGTGTTGTTGTTTTAGTTACGGTTTCTGTTTCTGTGTGCTTTGCTGCAGCTGCTGGCGTTGGACGCGGCGCGTGCCAGACATTGGCTTAAAAAACGTGAACCCAAACGCGCGACGGCGACGGCGACGGCGACGGCGAGGGGAAAGTACGTTGGCAAAGGCAGAGGTAAAACACAGTGACAGCAGGAGTAGTAGTTACAATGATTATAACAGTGTTGCTGTAGCAGATGCAGAGACTGAGACTGAGACTAAGACAGAGACGGAGACAGAGCCCAGCCGCACGCGATCGCTGCAAAAGCTCAACTGGTCGGGGGACACAACCGCACAGAGTCAGAGCCACACAGAGCCAGAAGCAACGCAGCGCGACGTCCGCGATGAGCAGCAGGCAGCGACGCTCACGTCGCAGAGCCGCATCGAAGTCCTCACTACAATGGACGCGCGCAACTGATAACAGTAAATAGAGAGCGCGCGCAGCGAGAGAGAGCGCGAGAGCGCAGCAGTATAGGAGTGGGAGTGCTACTGGCGGTGCTTGAGAGCGCTGGGTGTCGCTGGGTGTTGGAAGGCCAAGTGCTCCAGACACAAACAATGCGAATGCCCCGTGAAAATGGCAAATGAGTTTATTTTCCACTGAGCGCGCCGGGCAAAGCTCATTACAAGCTGTCTGTCTGTGTATCTGTCTGTCTGGCTGTCTGGCTGATTGTCTGCTCCAGTGACGTAGATGTGTGAGCGAGCGCACAGCACCTAGAATGGTGTAAACAGCTGAGAGCGAGTGAGTGCGCGCGCGTTAGAGTGAGCGCAACAGAAAGGATCAGAGCAAAGAGCGAAGAGCGAAGAGAGTGAAAGAGGTAATACTCGAAATGGTCTAGCTACTGGAATATCTGGTTTTTGATTTTGTTTTCTTCTAATTGTTAATCTTTTCTTTTGTCAAAGTTTTCCCGAATATCGTCACTTGACTCAATAGAATCTGACGTCGAGCTACCAATATAAGTATTTCTACATATATGCACACATGCATGCATACATATATTAGTTTCCATTATCATTAATCTTTCTCCTTATGCGTTTTCACACTCTTGTCAGCCGCTCTTTACTGTTGTCTTGAGATGGCTCAAACTTCTAACTCTGTTAACTTTCTCTCTCTCTCTTTCTCTCTCTCTCTTTATCTCATGTTTGCTGTCACTTTAACAGTTGTAAAGCTGGTACGCTCGCTCCTGCTACAGCTTTCCAGTTTTGAAATATTTTTCAATGAACTTTCCCCTGCTCGCCGCCGCGAACTCCTCGCGCCGACTCTGAATGCTTCACGCCTGAGCTGCTGCCGCTCTCTGTCCCACTATCTCTCCCCATCTCTGTCTCTCGCAAGTAAGGCCAAGCGCGTCAGCGTCAAGGCGTATGTCGCATCATAAAGCCTGTGACGTCAATGGCAACACCAACACCAGCACCTACAGCAACAGCAGTAGCTTTCGGACCGGTCCAACAGTCAAATAACTCAACGACGACAACGAAGCTGAAGCTGCAGCTGAAGCTGAGGCCGAGCCGAGCCGACTTGGCCAAAGTTGTGGCTGTCTCAGCTTCCATCTCAGTTGCTGCTGCTACAGCGCAGGCAGCGGCGTTGGTGTCTAGACTTCAGCCGCAAAGCTTTCAATACGATCAACTTAGCCGAGTTGCGAACCCAGCGCAAGCTTTTGCGCGCTGCAACTAAACTAATTAACGCCCGACAACCGAAGTCAATGCGAATGAGTGAGAATTTGAGGTAGATATAAGGAGAGAGAGAGAGAGAGAGAGAGAGCGATTGAGGAGAGGAGCCTAAATCGTAACAGCTTTTGGGCCACTCGCAGCACCTACCTTCTTCTTGGCCGCCTCGGCCGCGCTGATCACGTACAGATCGACAATGCCCAGCAGGCAGTCGTCGCAACGGCAGACGTCCTCGCCAAATGCCAGTGAGCCCAGGCTGCTCGTTGAGTCCAGCGAATCGGTGCGTCGCAATCGGCTCACAATGCCAGCAGCGGGCACAGCGGCTAATGGCAGGGCACTGGAACCGGAACCGGAACCGGCACTGGTACCGGCACCAGCACCAGCACCAGCACTGGAACCGGCGCTGGAACCAGCTGCCGCTTCGATTTTGCGCGCCAACAGCTGCTCCATGAGCGTCCGCGGACGCGAGGAGGAGGGAAACAGGGCCATGTTTCCGGCCGAGCTCTCTGCCCCAAAATATGGCCACACTGTACGCCTGCGCAAGTTCTTTGCTTAAGTCTTTTGTTTTGCTCAATGCTTAACACGTTAGCCCGGAACTCGCTTTAACTACGACCAAAGTGCAACATACCTGCAATTAGAACACATAAAAGAGAACGAATCAGTTAAGGGACGATAAGATTCAGAGTCCAGCAACGTTATTAGTTCGGTAGTTCGCTCATATTCGCTATAATCGACAGTGAGTCAACTACGGCATCCCGGTACAGAGTCAATTGTCATCGATCTACTTTCAATTTGGTGCTCGGCGTTATGTACCTTAGTGCAATACGTGTGTGAGTAAATTCGTTGCTCTCTTCCCCAATCGTAACGGAACATTTGTTGTGGGTATGAAATAGTGTGCTGTTTGTATCTATCTATTATCTATTCATACCCTGATCCCATTAAAAATGATATAATGGTTTTGTTAAAAGTATGTAACAGGCAGAAGGGGCGTGTCACACCCATATATTCTTGATCAGGACGACAAGCCAAGTTGATTGAGCCCTGTCCGTCTGTCTGTCTGTCCATCTGTCTGTCTGTCCGTATGTATGAACGGGTCGATCTCAGAACCTATAAGAGCCAGAGGCTGAATTTTTTTTGGTAAGCTCAAGTTTGTTTCAGAAAGTCGATAATTTTGAAAAATATATAGCACATATGTTAAGGATTTAGGTTTTTAAAAACAAAAAAGTTTATTTACATCATATGGTGAGAGTTTAATCAAAATCCGTTAATAAACACGTTATATAAAATTATTAAGCAAAATGTTTGGCCACTTCCCAAAAATGCGCGAAAATGCTGAGACAAACTGGCGCCAGAAGAATTTTATATTCTACGAACTAAGAATTACAAGGTGGTTGTATTGTGAACTGCTTGAAATTTGCTACTCGATCGCCAAGCAGTGCAGTAGTTCAGTGAGTGAGACGACGCCTGAAGTGCAATGAGGTCAATATTCAAATCTCGAGCGGGTCGAAATATTTCTTTGTTTTTAAAAAATATGGAGTGGATTAATGCTATTTAGATTTAAAATTTTGCTGTTCAGATTTCAAGCAGTGGAGTGGCGCTGTTGCTAAATATGTAGCTCAACAGCGAAAGCCTGGGGTTTGGGTTCAATTCCGCGCATGGTATTCGGACATATTTAAGTCAAATTATTATTCCCTGAATCCATTGAAAATGAAATGTCGGGGCATAATATTTTTGTGAAAATGTACATATGTAACAGGAAGAAGGAGACGTGCCACACCCCATTAAGTATATATATTCTTGATCAGCTCAAAGATCTGAGTTGAACAGCGATCTCGCAAACGGCTAAAGCTAGAGACTTAAAATAAAAAGCAAAATGCTTGATAATACCATACGCAGTACAAGTTTGTTTTTTATTCGATAGCTTATTTCATTTCCTTATAATCGATAACTATCGAAAATATCGCTTTATTTTTAAGGCCCAGCGTGCACACCGTTTTTGTATTTATTAACTATCTTGCACATCCAATTGTGTATATTAAAAAACAAAGAGCGGGTAAGATTAGGTATCTTCTGGTCGGGCACCCCAACTAGAGTTTTCTTTGCTTAATTCTGTTTTGATCGACATTCACAGATTTAAGTGACGTGACTTGATTTTACGTATGAGCTATATTCAGAAACTATGATGGAACTATGAGATCGGACTATCTCCTAGCTCAGCGCCCAGACTAGGATATTCTTACTTCTTATCTTTAGCAATAGTAGCGGTGTGGCTAATACTAAAACACAGTATCATTTAAAGCATATTGAGTGAGCAAATGATAATTTTAGATGTATAATTGGGATACTAAGCCTTTAAAAAAGTTGTATTTTCTGCTAGAAAGCTTAAAAGAAAAATCAAGTTCATATATCCTTGGATGCTATACAGTTTTCGAGGAAGAGCCCCAGAATTTAAGAAGAAGAATGATTACTAAGCCCCTCTGCAAATATATTATATCAATCAATTTGACGACTGGGACTAAGTTTCACTTTCCTCACAGTTGTTGGGCCAGGATCTACAGCTTCTGGATGAAGGAGTATCCGTGATCTCCGCGACAGCCAACCTGATAGATTCTGATTAAATGTGTCTCCCTCATGGCGAATGCAATGTTTTGGTTTGTTTCTTTTGAACGCAATATCTTTGTCGATCCATTCTATTCGGTGACATTTTATCTTTTACTATTTTATCGGAGACTGTCTCTGGGTGAAGTGCCACAATTTGTTGCCTGTCGCAGCTTATCGTCCAAAGATAACCGGAGTGGGGTGGGTGGGGGTTACTTATCTAGTTAAGGTGTCTCTCTCTCACTCTCTCTCTCTCTCTTGTTTGGATTGTGAGGCATTTGAGTAATCGTAGCTGATAAAAAGTTTCTTGTTAATTAACATGAAAGTGCATAGCGAAGTCTGGAGCTTGAGCTTTGGTACGTATCTAGTTGCAGTCGCAGTCCCAATTGCAGTTGCAGTTGGCTGCGAAAACTCGTCCAGAGCCCAGAGTCGACTCGAAACTGGCTGCAGCACTCCTGGCCAGACATTTGGCTAAGGCATCGATTGCAGTCGTCGTCGTCATATCGCCGCATTTATGCGCACATAAAAGTCAAATAATAGATCCAATAGATACTTTGCCACAGCGCAACTCGTTGCGACCAGCCAAACAGCCAGTCAGTTGTTGTTGCAGTTGTTGTTAGTCGAATGATTTATAAGCAGTTGTTGCTGCGATACCCTGACCACAGTTTGAGGTGATCTGGCCAAAGGCACAACACAATTGGTCTGCTCAATGATATATAGCCACAGTCTATAGACTCAACTGCAGATCAGTTGCCACTGAATATAGAGGGCATATATCGATCAGTCGCTTAGTCTACTCATCAGCTATGCTTTGTGCAAGTGAAGATCAGTAGCTATAAGAGACTCAGCACGTTTATATATAACCTATAAGTAAACCCAATTGAGTATTCTTAGTGGTAATCGTTGATGATGAGCGATGAGCAATGATTCTCTAATTAATGTTTGATCGTGACAAACTCGCATTCAAGCAAATTAATTCCCATGCAACCATATATTGATTGGGACTGTCTGGTGCATGATCACGATGTACTCATGATCGATGATCAATCAAGATCAAGCATAAGCAAGTCCACGATTAGAATTCTAAAGAGCTCTTCAATTTGTTCATCTTGGATCTCTTTCACTGTAGATCGAGATTCACTAAATCAATGCACGATCGTTGTGCGTTTGTCTTTAACAGATTGCAGCGCCTGCTTTCAATGGTAAAATAAATTGTTTTCAATCTAGTTAGCAGCTAAAATTATAAATCATTGATTAAGCGGTCCGTTCAGTTGACTCTGCTGAAACTCGTTCGGACTCAGAGGCTTACGTGCTGATCGCTTCCAAGCTTATAATTCCTGAAACTTGAGTTAGTTTGGATTATCAGAGGCAATCATTTTTCACATTTATCTGATGCTAGTTGCATACACAAAGTATATTGATCTTCGGCTGATCTTGCCTACAAATTATATTGAAGTCATAAATCAGATTTGTTAATCAATAAATATATATTTTATAGCGAAATGGCTTAAAGCTTGTTAGACGCTCGATAAGTTATTAGTTTCCCGGGAATATTTATAGACCACCGGAATTTCAGCTAACGATTGAATTCACAGTGTAAAGCACTTTATAAAACGGAATCGATCGTAGAACGAGGAAATCTTCGTTTAGAAACTGATCAGAAAAATCGAAATCGATCATAAGCTTAATGCAATAGGAAAAATTAAAAGATATAATATAATTTCTGATCAGCTTATTGATTCTCCGATCACTTTATGTTCAGTCTGATCGTGACTCAACTATATAGCTAGGTAAATCAGGTTTTTGGCTGGATGTCGGTCACATGTGAAGGGTAACCAAAAGTCGACTTTGGCCACAACATAAATTATTTTCATTCGATTTCTTATTGGTTTTGGTTCATTGCGTTGTTGCTTTGCATTGTTGTTGTTGTTATGTTGTTGTTGTTGTTGTTGTTGGTGTTTGCTGTTTGTTGTTGGTTAAGCCAACTGTCTTGTACTTTTATGGTCGACTCGTCTTATCAATAATTTATGTCAGATTATACCGTTATGTCACAATAAATTAAAGTTGGCAACTTATTTTCCCGGCTGCTGCGATTTTTCTTTTCCTTTTCGTTTTCGTTTCTATTTGTGAATTTTTATTTTTATTATGGCCAAATCTGTCAGTTTAGTGGCGCATTTGGAAAATGGGGAAAATTGAACGGGCCGCACGGGCTGGCTGTGGCAAGTGCCCCGCCTCGTTGCAAGTTGACAACGAGGCAACCACATCTGCCTGGCTGCCTGGCTACTTGGCTACTTGGCTACTTGGCGTGCGGCGGCAAATTTCACTGTCACGCCTCGTTTTCAATTAACTTGTTGGCGGCCGTTGGCCAAGCCGATAAATCAAATGTGCCGCCAGTTGCAGCCACTGCTGCATGCTGCATGCTGCATGCTGCATGCTGCACGCTGCACGCTGCACACTGCAGACTGCAGGCTACACAGCAGCTTTTTTGATTTATGAAGATCGCTTCATTTGGCTGCTGCTGCTGGTGGCTAAGCTGCTGCTGTTGCGGCTGCTGCACGCAGCCATGTCAAAGTTTATCTGCGGCTCTTCGATGATTAATGTGGCTGGCAACAATGTGGCAAGCAGCCATAAATACGCAACTGCAACTTCAACTGCCCGGGCTGCTGTTTATGGTAGTTGCCTAGTTGGCCAGTTTTGCAAGGGTCAATCCGTTTGCGTGGTGCAGATACCGAAGCCACTGCAGCACCGACTGCAAACCTGTATCTATCACTTAGCAGAGTATCTTTTTCTTGTGCTGCTTCTTCTCCAACTTCTTTTACTGCGCAGCTACAGCCAACAGCTTCAAGCTACGCGGCACTCGATCAAATAACTGAAGCCATTTTTCTCCCCTCCTCCCTCCACCTCTCTCTCTTCCTCTGCACTAAGCGGAGGATAATTGCAGATCTTTTCGATATAGTAAAGTCAAGGGGCCTACAGGATTGACAAAGTATCTTCAGAATACTCACTGACGTTCTTCAGATATATTTCAATATTCCCTAAGTTTCCATTAGTACTGAAAGTATCCCAATGAAATATGAAATCCCAGAGTATATACAAAATGCTTAAAGGATCTTTAGACCATTTGCTAATATCTAATATAAAGTAAAAATATTCTGTAATATGTTAACATTCTTCGAAGTATTTTTTAAAACATTAGTTAATTTCTTAGAGACATTCAAAGCTATCTGCATATATGCCAAAGATACTTTGAATAGTTGAAAGGTACAGTTTTTCAAAGTATCTTTGGCTAATTTTCTGATCTCCAAGATACATCGGAGTGTTGCTTTAGTACGTGTACTCTACAAATGTATCTTTAGATTAACTATCAGTCTGCTATACTGGATTATTTTAAGTTATATCTAGCCAAAGTATCTTTATCTAGTATTTGTCAGTTTTAAACGTTTCAAACAGACTGACTTTTCAAAACTATACTATATTAAGGTTCCATATATCTATAGAAATTCATAGAAATGTATCTAATTACACAGTGTCTTGTATGAATAAATGTAAATGTAAATGAGCAATGAATCGTCTCGCGTCTTGACACATATATCACTTACGGACCAAAGAAATATGTAAAGGGGAATATCTTCATATAATATCTGTAAAATTATTTATACGTGTAGCCGTGGGGTTTGAATATAGATAAGAGAAGGTAAGTGTTAGCTTGTTGCTTAAAGAATCATTCAATGGAACAATGTAGCATATGTGAAGCAAGCTAGAGCTAAGAGGGATTATCTTAAGTGCTTATTAATTACATGAAAGTATCTTTCAGATCAGCGAGTAACTCTACTAGATGTGGCTACCACAAAGAAGATACGCAAAGTATCTACAGCTCAAACGAAACTGTTTAAAGTAGCGAAAAGCAACTATTGCACTTAATGGACAATTAGTGTCGAATGTCATCTTTGAACAGTATTTAAATGCTAAACAGCTAGCAAAGTGTCTCTCGGCCAGCCATAAAGTCGGCCATTAGCAGTCAGCTGCGTTGCACGCAGTTGCCGCCTCCATCGGATCGGATAGTCGAATGTAATGTGCCTAGCAGTAGCAGCTGAGTGTCGATTGCAAATTACAATTAATGTAAAATAATATACAAATAAATACGGGAATACAATTTTTAATTAGCAGCAATATCAATTTGGCCTGGCAAACAAAACAAAGCTCAAGCAGAAGGCGCTCAGATAGCTTCGATCCAGCCCAGATACTATTCATATGTACGTACTATGTATGTATGTGTGTGCATGTGTATATGTTATTCTTTTTACTCACTTGAGTGTGCGGGCGCTGCTTAAGAGCAGGCACGAATACAGATTCAGATAGAGATACCGTTACCGCTACTGTTGCCGTTACCGTTAGCGCAGCGACAGCCACGTTTAAAAATTTAATTCACACACAACAATTATGCTGCCAAAACACCAGCAAAACAAAACGAAAACAAAAACACAAAAAAATTTTAAAAGTGGAAATGAACAAAACAAAAATTGTAAATAAATAATAAATAATAGGTTTTCTTCCCGACGTAACGAACGGAATGCGCTGCAGCTGCGAGCAGCTGAGTGCGAGAAAGAGGAGACTGAGTGAGTGTGTAATAGAGAGCGTTAGAGAGCGAGTGAGCAACAAGTTCACGCACGACGCACACAATCTGCCGATCGCTTGTTGACTTTGCAACGGCGCACGAGCAACTGAACCCAACGCTCGGCCATCAGCCGCAAGCAAAGCTCCAAACTGTGCAGCGGCGACCTCGGCTGCAGCCCGAGGAGCAGCCGAGCACGTGAGCCGAGGCTAAACGACCTGCTGTATACCACAAATCCCAACCCATTTCAACAAATTCACTCAGAAAATCCCAACACATTTCAACAAATTCACAAAAAAATGTACCTTTTCTCTTTGGTTGAAAACTTTCTTTAGATATGAACAAATTACAAGCATGAGTATAAGGGTAAATATAAGTATCAGTATAACTTTGTGGAACAACTGAAAGTTAAGTAGAATATAAGTTCAGGTTTCTGGGTATTATTTTTATATAAATAAAATGTACTCAAAATGTAAATAAACATTTTGCTTGAAAGTACTAGCTGAGTACATATGCGCTTCAAATATGGAAAAAGGAAATTTTAAGAACTTTTCTGACCTTTTCAGGTAGACTAGAGCCAGTGTTAACTATAAATTCCATAAATATGATTCCATAAGTAAAGTACCATTACGAGTACAGAACTGTTAACTCAATCAAATTTAGAATATAAGAGTTGAAATCACAACCAGAGAATCTTTTGTGTATATTTTGAGGTGTAACATTAGTTGAATAAAGTACCATTTTCAGGTTACTAATTTCAGCTATACGAAATATATAAGAACAATTTGAAGTATAGCAATTTAAAAGTTTTTTTTCAGTGTACCATTGATTCTATAAAGTACTAGCTGAGGTACATTCGTAGTGCATGTGATAAGCGGACAATGATTGTGTGTGTGTGTGTGTGAGTGCATCGGACTGTTGCCTCCGCAGCTGTTGCCAGTCTGTTGTCTCATCCTAATCCTAGGCACAGATCACGGCATAAATCAATAGCAACAACAACGACGACGACGACGACGACGACGACAACGTCAACGACAACGACAACATGATGGAATAATGGCGCTGATTGAAACATGAAAAGCATTGCGACAACTGTCAGGGTTGCCAGAGGGAGTAGGGGCTTAGGATCATGGCCCGATCCTCAACAAGGCCGCTAATTGCGGCAGCAAATTGGCCCCAAACTGCATTTGATTTGCATAATATGCGAACGCAACGATCGCCGATGGACGAGCAATGGCATGTCTCGGACGCTCGTTCGTTGGTACGTTCGTTCGCCATATGCAAATTGGCCTGGGGCTCTCCTAATCGTAGCGACCGATCGGGCTGGCAACTTTATGACAGGCTCTCTGGCGGCTGTCACAATATTTGTATGGTATTAATTGACCACTTGACGCCTCGAATAGTGCCCAAATGGCCAATAGCTGAGACTGCGACACACACACAGACACAGACACAGAGAAACTTAGTTTTAAGTGTTTTATGAAGTCAGGCAGATGGGGCGACCCGATAACGCCCCAGGCACTGGACACCAGGCACACCCAGACATAGAAAGAGAGAGGCAGAGAGAGAGTGACTGCGGCGGCACACACATAGCTCATAGCTGTCATAGATATCGACTGTCCACATGCAACACATGATACACAGCGCAGATACATACGGAATGAGACAGCGGATGGAGCCGTGGCAAACGAATTGACAGAATTTACAATATTAACTTTACTCAATTGATCGAAGCACTAATCGCTTCTACGACCAATTATTTCCAATTATACAATTTGTATTTTGCGCCTACCATCGATATCTTATTTCGCTCGAAAATGCTCCCATATCTCTTATCTTATCGTACATTTTTGATCTTTTCTGAGCTTGTTTCCTTCTACATGATTTATACAAGCTTTTTCAATATCAATTCTCATCAAATCATTTGACTTGATATATTTACGCCCCATTCCATTCCCCCGTAAATATATTTCGCATGTCTTTCGCATATTGAAAGCTTGAAAACGAAATGCGTTAAGTACCTTAGGTATAATTAGAGAAATATTTGTCTGAATTTAATTTGACAGTGACAATGACAATGACAATGACAATGACAATGACAATGACAATGACAATGACAATGACAATGACAATGACAATGACAATGACAATGACAATGACAATGACAATGACAATGACAATGACAATGACAATGACAATGACAATGACAATGACAATGACAATGACAATGACAATGACAATGACAATGACAATGACAATGACAATGACAATGACAATGACAATGACAATGACAATGACAATGACAATGACAATGACAATGACAATGACAATGACAATGACAATGACAATGACAATGACAATGACAATGACAATGACAATGACAATGACAATGACAATGACAATGACAATGACAATGACAATGACAATGACAATGACAATGACAATGACAATGACAATGACAATGACAATGACAATGACAATGACAATGACAATGACAATGACAATGACAATGACAATGACAATGACAATGACAATGACAATGACAATGACAATGACAATGACAATGACAATGACAATGACAATGACAATGACAATGACAATGACAAAAATATGAATGAGCAAATTGAATTTGAATAAATGTCTTGAGGATCATATTTCCTCACTAGCTCAACTTTATATTCAGACTCTGCTGGGCAGTCCTCACTGTACTGGCAGGCAACAGACGACAAGAGACAGTCTTTCAGAGTGGGTACACGTTACATTTCCTGTGCTGCATTCGCTCTCTTAACGTGTGTCTGTCTGTCCCTGTCGACTGTCCCAATGTTCGTCTGTGACATGCCACAAAATGTTGTCGCCATAATTTCGCCTTTTACACTGCAAAAATTTTGCATATGTAATCATTAAGCAACCGTAGTTTATTAAACTAAACGGATAGGAGCATCGTAGATCTTTGCTTCTGCTGTCGCTAAGAGCAGCAATAAGGGCAAGGCATCGATGTCGCTTATAAAGCATTCAAATTTTGCAGAAGACAATTTTAGCTAATATTTTATTTCACTTAAGTATCTATATCCAGATAAATTCCTAGAAATCATCCAGCATCCTTAACATGCTCCGACTAAATTCCAAATTCCCAACATAATAACTTCGAACTTATATTTCTTTTATAAGCTACAATTACCGAGAGAATTCTCAATCCATGCATAAAGTCCCTTACATGATATACTTTAATTTCCCAATTCTCATTTTCAGCTTCTTAGAAACAATCAATATACTTTGGATCTCCATTTCTGTATTTGAAATTATTAATTCCCAGCTGCAGTCATTTTCAATATTATTTCTACATCAAAATAAATTCCTAGAAGTAAATATAATTTTAATCCCCCAAAAAACCAAAGATTTCTGGAAGTTTAGTTATAAATTCCTATTCCTATGAAATTGCCCAGTTCAAAATTCCTACATGAATTTCTGTCTGCCGCAACTTTGCATTTATGTCCCTTATACATTTGCACTTATAATGCCCGGTAGGTGCATTTTACTTATAATGCCCTTATCATTTGCCATTTCCCAAATGAGCCACGATAACTTGTCTTGCAGTGTAGTTGCAGTATGTGTTGCACGCAACGTCGCGCCGTTGGCATCGTCGTCGTCGTGTTTGGGTGTCGCTCGACAGTCGACATAACCTTTAAGGCAATCGGAGCAGCAGTTGCTGCCGCTGCGGAAGAGAAGTGGCAAATGCACAGCTTGCAACTAGGAATGACAAATATGCTGGCGGGCAATCGGCACGCAACTCCCGACGGGGACAAATGGACGATGCCAACAAACAACTGCAACAACTCCAGCAACTGCAACAGCACAGCAACAAATCGACTAAGCACTTGAACCGCATCACATCCGATCCGATTTACTGCAAATTGGAAGCAAGAATTAAAGCCGAAATGAACTAAACAACGAATACTTGACTACCCTGACAAATGACTAACGACTGAATACCCTGCCACAAGAAACTTTCTATGAAAATCACCATCATGGATTACTTAGCGCTAGCCTAGCCGAAGCCTAGCTTCTCCAAGTGTGATAGCCAAGAAATACATATACGCATTGAATATATATGATATATTCATTTTACCGATATCTTACCTACCGAGCCTGAAACATATTTACGAGGAAATCGACACAAAATATTAATAGCTGAAACTATAGTATAAAGTCTGATAAAAAAGAACCAATACGAAAAAAATTATGAGCTGTAAGCGCAACGGCTGAATATCCCACCAAAAATAGTTTCAAACAACTCACAAAACTCTAGTCGAAACGGCTCGACCAAGAGATACCCTGAATCCTTTGAGCTGTAATACGATTAAAATATTCAGTTATTCATTATTAGCAAACAACACATAGACACACACACAAACGCATATATACGCACGCGCCCTGCGTACAGCGCAGTTGATGCAGCGGCAACGCTGCTGCTGCAGCATAGGTTGTACTATGGAATTTTAATTGATAAATAATTTTTTTTTTTGGCATACGTTTTAATGAAATTTCAAGGAAATAATAATGACATTCAAATGTACCTATCTGCAAAATCTCAAGTCTCTAGTATATTTTATATGGGGGATTTGTGAATTTTTTTTAAATTGTGGGCGAATGATAATTTTATCTTAAGCGGTGTGCACACTAGGTTCCAAAAACAAAGCGATATTTTCGATAGTTATCGATTATAAGGAAAGGAAATTCGTACAGCGTATGGTATTATCGAGTATTTTGCTTTTTATTTCAAATCTCTAGCTTTTGTCGTTTACGAAATCCACGTGTTTACACGGACGAACGGATAGACGGACAGACGGACAGGGGCTAGTTCAACTTAGCTCGTCGAGCTGATCAAGAATATATATATGGGGTGTGGCACGCCTCTCTCTGCCTGTTACATACATTTTCACAAAAACATTATCCATTTCATTTTCAATGGATTTCGGGTATAAAAAGCCCCATCTAAATGCAAATATCCCAATGACATATAATAAATATTTCAATACCCCATCCGAAAATAAACTTTTTAAAATATATATATTTAAATACATATAATTGGCTGATGAAGATGCCTCTTATATAGACTGAAGATAATAGAGTATAATATCATCTAGATAAGCCAGGACTTGAACCAAAAGCCGTTTCACAAACCAGAGGAACCGAGCGATGCCAAAGATGCTGGCAGTATTTCCCTTGAGCGCAATCGCCATGAAGTATAAGAATGAAGTTTGACGCAAGTGAAGAGAGTTAGGCAGACTGCAACTAAAAGTTAGAATAGACTTAGTTAGGGTATGCAGCTAATGACGCAAATGGCGTACGGCGAATACCCAAGACTTTTTTATAATTTTGTTTGCCTTATGCTGCTCGCTGCTCTTGACTTGCGGTTTTCGCTGTTATTTATTTATTTTGCCATTGTTGTTTTTGTTGTTGCTGTTGTCGTTACTCTTACTATTTGGTGGCTTACAGCGACGCCCGCTCGATCATGTAATTACTTTGACGATCATACACGGCGGCCGCTTGATGGGCCGCTGACGTCAACGGAAGCCGACGGCGACGCCGCTGCCGAGGCCACCACAGAGGCTGTGACCAAAGAATCACAAAGAGAGTGAGAGAGTGAGAGAGAGGGAGAGAATTTGCGTGACTATACAGCTCTCCCTCTCGCTGCTCTTTTCCCACTTCAATCGATTTCTCGCACCATTAGCGGGCGTCATAATACAAACGGCCAAGCAGCCAACCCCCCAAAAAGCAATCGCAGCGTCGCTACGCTAGCAGCGCTGTCAGCGTCGCTGCTCGGTGCTCGGTGCTTGGTGCTGGTTTGCGATTAGATATGAGCGGCTGTCAGAGCTATGGCCTGTTCAGCTGACGGATGGCCGCGACTATATACAAATGTGTGTACACAAATATATATAAATAATAACAGACTAACCCCAAGGCACTATCCAATAACGATAATGCCCGGGAGTTATGCGAGCTATGTTATCGTGCGAAGAGATCACAGCTGATGCATTGACGAATGTGGGCAGCTGAGCTGTGAGCTGTGAATATGCAAATGGACGTAGATGCACATAGGTGTGACAGAGAGTAAACACGTCATTAACCTAATCTGAATGGTACAATTTTAGCTCTAGCCATTAAATCAGAGCACAGGTAAATCTCTGGTTGTCAAATAGAGCTAAAGTCGAGATCATAAAAATGTAATTAAATGGTCGGACAGTTATGACAGCAATCAGAATTTGTGAGTCGCAACAGACAGAGAATATATCGAATGTGCCTGAAGTATTCTATATATATCAGATGATTGGCTTAAGAAACCCTGCTCCAACTATTTTAAATGTTCTCATATAATGTTTTCATACCCTATTCATTCTCGCATGTCTATACCCACTGGCAGTGGCTACAGGGTATGTCGAGCAACAGCTGTTTGACTAATCAATTGCATAAGATAATCTTTAGAGGAAATCAAGCTTCCCATACAGTGGTCTCTGCTCATGTGCAGAGCATTGCCAAGTCGCTGCTTCGCGGGCAATTGTTTATCATTGTAATTTGTTGTTATTTTCGCGGCCTCGGGGACAAGATTTGCCATTATTAATGATCGCAGTGCTAAAGGCAAAATTGTGCCCAATGACGTCACAAGCGAACGCGAACGCGATCGCGATCGCGCGCGCGCGCTGCCTTGACTCCCACACACACACACGCACACACCCATACTGTAAATGGGAGAGTGGTGGGGGGAGAATGGCTTAGTTGGTAATCTTTATCTACAGTAATCAGCGTAGCCCACGCCGCAGTGTGGCAAGCCAAAAGTCAGACGCACAGAGAACTGAGAAGCAGACGGCGAGACAATAGAGACCGACGGACGGAGAGCTGCTTGAACAGCTGAACGAACGAACAGCATCTCCGATTTGGAATGCAAAATTATGGCTTGCTAAACAAATGTTGACCCTATCTGTTGAGCGAAATATCAACTCTCTCTCTCTTTATCTCACTGTCTCACTTCCCCAGTCTCACTCCTGCTATCCAGCTGAGCAAATGTTGTCTGCATCTAACCATCCGCTTGCGTCCTTTTGCCAACTAAATACTTTTTACATGTATCTAACGTTCTCAAGTACTTAGGCAATTCTGAATGCCTCTAACAATATTACCATTTCTCTTGCTCTCTTTTTTATACCCTGAACCATTGAGAATGGAATTTCAGGGTATAATGTTTTTGTGCAAATGTATATAAACGGCAGAAGGAAGCGTGCCACACCCCATAAAGTATATATATTCTTGATCAGCTCGACGAGCTGAGACGAACAAGCCCTATCCAGAAAAGCTAGAGACTTGAAATAAAAAGCAAAATGCTCGATAATCCCATACGCTGTACGAGCTTATTTTTTTTTTTTTTTTGATAACACTTTCCATTTTCTTATAATCGATAACTATCGATCATCTTTTGAAATTTGATGCCACGCGCCCTTTGCCCACAATTCACAAAAGTTCACAAATCCCGTATATCAAATACAAGAGAAATCTTAAAATGTAGTAAAAAATTCGTGCATGCATATGCATTTGAGAGTTTTTTTACTTATTTCTAGCTACAGAACTTCATATTAATCTTTATGTCTCTCATACTCATTCTGTCAAAAATATCTACATATTTATCTCTCACGTCTATCTCGCTGCCCTTGTCTTTCTCTTTCTCTCTTTCTCTACATTGTGACTCGCTCTGTCCCTAGACTCTCTCTCCTTTTGCTAAGCTGTAATAACGAATCTCTCTAACTTTCCTCTGCATCTTTCCATTTCTCTCTCCCTTTATGTGAGTGTCACTCACCCTCCCTCTCTCTCTATCTCTCTCTCTCTCTCTCTCTCTCTCTCTCTCTCTCTTTGTGTATGTCTCCCTCTCTTTCTCTCAATCCCTCTCTGTGTCACTCTTTTTTCCTCACTCTCAATATTCCCCTCATTCACTCTCTGCCTCTGTATCGCTCTCTCGCTATATTTTCCTCTCTCTATTCGCCTCTCTTTCTACCTCTGATTACAGTTGAGTCGTTCTACCAGGAAATAGGTGTTCCAATGAATACCATACACTGAAATCATAAGTAAACAAATGGACACGAAAAAATGTTATCTCTGACGATCTTTCAAGTGTATCAAGCGAATACACAAAGATGATAGATATACAGTATTTTGATATTTGTATTTACCGTAAAATATTTCCATTTCGCTTTCGCGGAAATTTATTTTCCACCTTCTCCTATCTGCCTCGTGTCCCACGCTCTGTCACTCTCTCTCTCTCTCTTTCCCTTTTTTCCTCAGCCCCTTTCTCGAAATAAAAGCTGTAAATGTCTCCCTTAGATTAATGTAAAGGCCCCAATCTGTGACTTTGGTGTCATGTGAGGAAACTGCGTTTCATACAAATAACCATGACGTATGTAAGATATACTAGATGCCGAGTAATATATCTTGCTGTATATGTGGCTCACGACTGGAGCGAGTACAAAATAAACGCATACATGTGATGATAAGCCCAGAAGCAGCAAGAGAGACCCAGAATAGTACAAAGCTCAGCTGTGCCAGATCTGGGTACATTCATAAAATTCATTAAACGCACAGCGAGATATGGAAATTGGACATAGCATATATAGCCCAGGCGGACCGCGCTTAAATATCATAATTAATTATAATTTCCTTATGCTAGTGCCCGGGCTAGATAAGTTCACAGTACAAACAAACATAAATATACATATATACATATAAAAATATATATATATATATAAATATATATATATATAAATATATATATATATAAATATATATATATATAAATATATATATATATATAAATATATATATATATATATATATGTATATATATATTTGGAAGTTAGGTCGAATTCCTATTGCGAATTCGTGAGTAATTTCAAAATTCCGAAAATGTTATTTATGCACGTAGCCAAAACATTTGCTTTCAAGCCCATTTCAAAGATATTACCAAAACGGGCTTCGTCTAAATGTGAAACAGAGGTGCGCTTGGCGTATGCTATTACCGGAAAAGAGGGCATTACGAGTATGAAATATAATTGCAGCTATGAGTTCGTAAGATCATAAAGAACCCTAAGAAATAGAGTTGATCCACATATATGAATAATATCATATATCATATATCAATTGGCTATAGAATTTCCCCATATACATAGTAGGTAAGACGTCCTCCTATTCTCGAAATACATGCATATCTATATGGCTATGAAATTCAGTTACAAATCGGCTCACAATTCCCAGACTGTCTGTAGAGTGAAGAAACAACAAATGTCAATATAGATAAAGATGTAGATAGAGTTATAGTACAGCCCAGATAAGCCAGCTAATAACATGTCCATGTACAAATGTGCATGTATGTCTGTAGAGCTTATGTATATGTTTATATTATGATTTTTTTATTACGTATAGTTGTATATATATATATAAATATATACATATGTATATGTATAAATCCAAGTTGTTTCTTTATTTACTTTACACAATACTATATAGTTCCTGCTGTTGTGGTCGGTCGGTCGGTCTATCGGTCTATCTGTCTGGATCTCTTGATATATGTATACGCATATATATGGGAGAAGTAATACACATATAGGCGCATTCTATATATCTATAATACTAAAACATACAGAGTTAATCACTAAGATAAGCGTCCGTCGTTGTCTGTTTACGTGTGTGTGTGTTGTGATAGCACTGTTTTATATGTAGATATATATATATATATATATATATATATATATATATATATATATATATATATATATATATATATATATATATATATATATATATATATATATATATGTATGTATAGTATATATAGTTGAAGTCGGTGCTACAACTTTTATCAGCGCACCCAATTTCAACATCATCATTTGTCGGCGTCGAGTCATAAGATACAAAAAAAAAAGGAAAAAAAAAACAGTTTGTATTTAGTATATATACACTATATACTATATGTATATACTAAAAAACCCGCCTGTAGTACGTTCCGCGGCACTGGAAACTTGCTTGGCGATAAGATAACCAGCAAATTAATTACCCGCACTCGCTTGCTCCCGCCCCTCACTTCTCTAACTCTAATATCTCGAACTCTCTCTATATCATAAAAAAAAAATCATTCATTTACACAGTCACACACACATGTGTGTATGTGTGTGTGTATGTATATGCCTAGATATACTAAATCTAAGCAACAACAAATTAATGCACAGTGCGCACACACACACCACCTGCCCAGCCCATCCCGGCCTCCCCTTGTCAACGCTTGTCAACCCTTGCCCCCACATCGCCACACACAACCGCCCCCCCCTTCCCATTCCCCATTCCCCGCCCCTGCCACTATTCACTCCTACATTGTCTGTCTTATAATCTTAATTGAGATTTCCTATAATTGTGACGCTGCCGTCGCTGCCATCGTCGCCGGCGTTGCTGCAGCGCTGCCTGCTGCTGCCTACCTTCTTAGTGCCTTCGCCGAGCTGCGTGGCGGCCAACAGTTCGCTCAGCTGACGCTCTCGCTCCTGCTCCCGTTCCTGCTGCTGGTTCAACTGCAACTGCAACTGCAACTGCTCGACGTCGATGTCCTCGTCGCCGTCGTCGCCGCCGCTCAGCTCGCCGCTGCTGCTGTGACTCGATTTGCGGGCGAGGGCAACGCGTACGCCGTTGACAATGCACTCGCCGCCATCGAGCGCCGAAATGGTGGAGCCGCAGTAGTACAGGTTGCTGCAGCTGCTCGCCGCACTCACATCCGACTGACCTTCATCCTTGGAGCCACCGATGCCGCCGGCGGTAGCGGCACTCGCTTCCAGCGAACAGCGGCGCTGGAAGCGTGCGCGCTGCAGGCGAAAATACTCCATCTCCTCCATGCTGATGCCGCATGCGGTTATATCATCCGAGTAGTCCGACACCACCACCGAGGGCGTTCGCACGTAGCGCACACCCGTCATGCCGCCCAGCTCGCTGACGCAGCTTTGCGTGGACTCGCGCCGGGAGCCGGGGGGTGCCGCCAGCGCCGCCACGACGCGCTCCTCCA